>JAHRHZ010000144.1:48584569-48599442 GCA_024137785.1 Ginglymostoma cirratum | reverse complement strand
GGAAGGGTCTGGGCCCAAAACGTCAAGCTTTCCTGCTCCTATGATGCTGCTTGGCCTGCTGTGTTTATCCAACTCTACACCTTGTTATCTCAGATTCTCCAGCATCTGCAGTTCCCACTATCTCTCATTAGATGGGATATGACAATTGCTTGGCAATCTCAATTGTGTCAAGAACTACATTAACAACCAACTTAAGACGGTCAGTCAAGCTTACAGCGTGGCTCACTTGCACATGCTAGAAGCTGCATGCATTCACATGCAAAAGTCCTTTCTGTTTGCAGAAGACAGAACACACCTACACATTGCATCTTTCTCAACTAAATACAAACTTTGGAGACAGCCATTTCCTGCTGAATTCCTATGGCAATGCCTTGACCAATCAGAATTTACTTGCCTACTTTGAATTTAAACCAAAGCTTGGCAGTTAACGTCTCCCTGATGATTTCTCCGTGGCAATGCCTCTACCAGAGACCACGTGCCAACCAATCAACACTCTCTTTTCATGAAATAAATTGGTATTCGTTTTGAGACTTGGTATGCTTGCAATTCGGTTCTGATGAGTGCAGGACAAAAGATTGCACAGCCTATCTCCTTTTTTGTGCAATGATCTTTTCATTTATAAATTTTAACAGACTATCTTAATATTACATTACATAGTTAGCCAAGGTATGGTATGTGCAATAGAGATGATTATGGTACAGTTTCAGCAAGGTAAAATATATCTACAGCACTCAGCTTTAGGGTGAGTAATTGCATTATCTCAAGTAAAGGACTGAGCAACTTAGAAGCACCGCAAGCATCAGCAACTCAGATAATTCATGTACTTTTGGATAAACAGAAATTTCCAACCTCAAACCAGATGTGTATATCATTTTATGATTTTATAATATGAAAGCTCTACATTCAATGATTTACAAAAGTGAGGATGGAATACTACCAACAACATTGTAATCAAGGAGTCTGCCAACATCAAAGCATTGTTAAAATTGTTTGAAAAGGTAAGCAGTGAATTGAGCTTATCAAGGATAACAATCTTCGAAGCTACGCGTGAAAATTTTAATCTGTCTAGTGATTGAGAATGCTGTAATTAAAGGCGTTTGTGTACATAACTGGTTGTTTATTGTTCTGAACTTGAAATTTTATGCAAGTGAGCTACAGGTGATATTCTGGCAAGTTTCTGAATTTAACCCAAATCTGGAGGACTCAATTTACTCCACACAGATAATCTGTATGTTGGAATAAACTTCTGAATTTGCAGTTTACTGTAACATATTGAACCGGGTCAGAATTCCAGGTGCTTGGCATTCCAGAGTAAAAACACTGTTGGTGAATATTAACATGGAGCGTGCACGCTCCAAGGAAAATCACCTAATGTACAACACCATCAGGGGTGCACCTTGGAGTGCCCACCAGTCAAGGAAAGCCAGATGTTTACGTTGTCCCCAGCCATCATGTATGTTCACTTCGCTATTCTTTGCCAACGTTAATTCACATTTTGATATCCCTTGTCAAATTCTGGATGACACATCTTGCAACACCATCCCCCACGGTAAGAATGATTTTTGCGTTCTCTTAATGTTACATTGGAACATCTCTGAACGTTTCCACAAAATGGATCGCTCGACTGTTAACACCATTCTAAAGATATTCACCAACTATTTACATAGCAGTTTATTAAATTTTATACATTAAATTGTTGGCTAAACTTTCAATTAATTGGAATGTACTCCTGTAACTGCCACAGCACATTTCCATATGACATTGCACGGAAACTATGTCCACTGATAAATAAAAATGTCCTATGTGTTTCATAACTTTGCTTTAAAGATAGGAAATGGCTGTAATGTTCTTGTATCATGTCTCCAGAATATTAGACTGGATCTAAAGATTACAAGCCAGATGATAATCTGACCTCCCTTTCAGTTTTTTTCAAATAAATTCATTCATGGGATGTGGTGCCACTAGCTGGGTCAATATTTATTGCCCATCACTAGTTGCCCTTGAGAAGATGGGGGTGAGCCGTGTTCTTGAACTGCTGCAGTCCGTTTGGTGGAAGCCCACAATACTTTTAAGGGAGGTAGTTCCAGGATTTTTGACCCAGTGTAGGAATGTAGGAATGATTTCCAAGTCAGAATGGTGAGTGACTAGGAGGGGAACTTGCAGGTGGTGGTGTTCCAATTATAACTGCTCCAGATTATAGTGACCGTGGATTTGGAAAATGCTGTCTAAGGAGGCATGAAGAATTTCTGCTCGTCTTGTAAATAGTACAGACTGCTAGTACAGAGTGTCAGTTGTGGTGGGGTATACGTGTGGTCAACCAAGCGAGCTGCTTTGTCCTGGCTGGTCAAGCTTCTTCATTGTTGGTGGAGCTCCACTCATCCAGGCAAGTGCATGCTGTATTCCTTGGCTTCTGCCACCTTCCACTGCTGGAAGCAATGGTTTACTTAAAATATCCTGCTGACTAATACAGTGAAGTTCACTTCTCATGATGAAATCTGGGTAGGTTGAAATCCTGACAGCTTAATTACCATTACATCTGAAGGTGGAAACTGAGCAGTTCGAGCAGTGAAGAGGCAATTTAAACAGTTCTTGTACAACTCAAACTGCTGACAGAGCATCCAAGGTGCTTGCCCATGGAACAGATCAACTTTAGTGAATTAAAGTTTATCGATAAAAGAGCAGATCTTAAGATTTTACAGAATGTCTTAAAACTCAAATTCAAATGTATAGACTGCCAGCAACCCACTGTTCAATGGACGAGTTAGACAGCAGCAATGAAGCAAGCAATCACATTATGTTTGTATTCTTCCTTCTCCCCCTTAACAAAATGATATTTCCCGCCTCCCAACAGACACTAAGCAAACACACTCTACAAATTTAGCTCAAGTGAGAAGCCAAAACAGTTTTCCACTGACACTACACTTGCAGTGTGAATTAAATGCAAAGCATCAAAAAGACACCAAAACAGATTCAACCTGACATTTGGAGTAAGTTAAGACCCATCCAGGGAGTCTCACTTAGCTTTGTTCTGATCTCAGATTGAAGCTGCCTAACACTGCGTCAATGGCTGTAGTATAAACTGGTAGAATAAAATCATGAATATGTTTTGACTAACAGAGTTTACTTTAACTTTAGTCATTTGTGGTATGTAGTTGTTATTAATTCAGCCAGCATTTACTGCACGTGGTGGCCTGCCTTTTAAAAATTACAGTGTTGTAGGGGACAGTGTTCCAGAATATTAACCCAGCAACTGAATAACTGAGTAAGTGATCCAAGCGGATGGTATGCGGCTTGGAAAGGAACTCAAGTGGTGGTGGTCCAATTTACCTGTTGCCCTTTATCCTACTGGTGGTACAGGTCACGGATTTGCTATCAAAGGAAAATTTATGAGTCACTGCAATGTGTCTTGCAGATTCTATACACTGTTGCTACTGTGCTTCATGCTGAAGGTAGTGAAGTCAGAAGGTGATGAACAGGGTGCAAATCAAGTGGGTTGCTTTACCCTGAATGATGTCAAATTTCTTGTGCTGTTGGAGCTTCCAGGAAAGTGCACAGTATTCTCACATACTCCTGGCTTGTAGTTTGAATACAGTGAACAGGCACAAAGGAGACAGAAGGTGACTGGCTTATCATATAATTCCTAGCCTCTGACCTGGTCTTATAAAACACTATTTATATGGCTGGTCCAGTTCAGTTTCTGTTCAATGGTAACCCCCAGGATGTTGACAGAGATTCACTGATGGTAACATCATTAAATGCCATGAGGACATGGTTAAATTCTTACTTGTTGCATCACACCTGTGTTCTTTAGCATCTACCAATACCGTCATGGACAGATGCATCTGTAGCTTGATGAGGACAAGATAAAGTACATGTTTTTCCTCTTGTTCCTTTCACAGCTGCCACAGTCTTGTTCCGCAGTTACAGGTAGTTCTCATATAACACGAAAGTTGCGTACCTGTGTGACCTCGCACTATAGAAAATCACCATAGAAAATCACTACAGCTGTACAGCAGAAAGTTTGCATTATCCAAACAGTGTCCACTGTTCATCAGTCACATTACAGCCAATTTGCGTTAATGAAACACGCATTATAGTAGAACTACCTCGATGTGCTTTGGGACTCAGCAATCTCGGTCAGCAGTGTTGCTAAACAGCCACTCTGAGATGAACATTGAAGTCCCCGACTTCGTATACATTCTGTGCCCTTGCCACCCTCAGTGCTTCTCTGTTAGGATTCCAGCTCATGTTAATATAGGACAAGACATATGGCTTGATAGATTTTTTTTTGACAAAGTGGGCTTTTAATGAAATGCAATGCTGTAGATTTGGTTTTAACCATGAAACACAAATTTATTATGCAAATGAAAAGATAAAATAGAATAAATATACGGATTTACATACAACAATTTTAAAAATTTAAAAACACAGTAAAGGTGCAATCCCATCTATCCTAACACTATCACATTACAGTACTACAGAGTTCATTTTTCTATTACTTCTATATTTAGCTTAACAGTTTCTTTCAATTGAGAGTAGGGTAGCCTCTTACTTGATTGGTCACATAACTGAGTTTAGACTTTCTAAGCTTGGAACTACCCCTTCAAGGTTCTAATCAAATACTTCTGAACTTCAACTTTCAAGCTAAAACCCCTAAAGTGAGTTGGCCTATTTCCAGCTTTTCTGAACTAACTTGTTCTCTAGGAGAAATTGATTTATACATCTAACTTCAAATCAGAACTTCTACAAACTGAAGCCAAAAAATTTCTACCCCTGCCCCCACAAAGAAAAAGAAATCAATTCCTGATTCTATCTGATAGTGAGTTAATACTCTTCAGTGTTTCCTGTGTCCACCCCTAAAACTCTTCCCACTGTCACTCCAGGGACACATCCCCTCATACTGTTTTAAAAAAAAACACAAAAATGGCACCAGAAATACTGACAAGTTAATCATTAAACCCCTCATACAGAGACCAAAACCAACATGCCACTAGTCTAAAATCCAAACCGTAAAATAATATGTTATATATTAAAATAAATATAAAATCTCACACTTTACACTACATTTCCATGTGGTGTTCAACATGGAGAAGTGCTGATTCATCAGCCAAAGGGGATGGAAGGTCGTGAACACGCTTCCTTGTCCATGTTTGATCTGATGCCCTGAGACCTCTTGGGTGCCTCGAATCAACGTTGAGGGCTTCCACGCAGTCCTTTCCCAAGTGTATATAACTGTGCTGCCACATATGGTTGGTTTGCCTTGCTGACAGACAACACATATCTAGGGTGTTGATGGTGCTGGCTAGGACCTTGTACAGTATCATTCTGTGAGTATGGCTATGGCATCTGTTATTTGACTACCCTGCGGGGCAGCTCTTCCAATTTAGGCATAAGTGGCCTCGATGATTTTGAAGGCTCAATGGCGCTAGGCTCGATGTTGGCATTCCCAGTCCACAGGTCAATGTCAGGGCGTCTGTCTGGTTTCATTACTTTTCTTGGGTGTTTTAGCAAAATTGTAAATTGTAGTTAAATACAAACTGAGTGGCTTGAGAGGCCATTTCGGACTCAGCTACATTGTTCATGGGTCTGGAATCACAGGTAAGCCAGAACAATAAAGGTTGGCAACTTAATGAATGAGATGTTTTTACAGCAATTATCAAATGACCACCATTTAGATTTATTAATCAAGTTCAACTTCCACTAGATACCAATGATAGGAATTAAAGCCATTTCCCCAAAGCATTCATCTTTGCCCCTGGATGATTAATCTAGAAACATTAATCACTACACCAGCGCCTTTACCTACTGATCTCTATGCGCATTGACTGGCAACAACTAAACAGATTAAAAAGTGCTTCACTAAAGATGTCACAATATTTCAATGCAATACAGAAACCGCATTAAAACAAAGTACTTTCTAACAAGGCAGTGAACTGCTAATCCCACAGGACATCCAGTTTTTTCAAACAATGAGAGGATCCTACTGCAAGATTCATATTTTGTACATTACTTTCCCAACTTACTTTTACCACTTTTTTCCATAGGATAGTGGTTTTAGAATATAAGCATGAAATCTTTCACATCCTGCATATTATTTTTAATTAATATTCCTCTTCTTGCCTCAGGCCTTTGTTCAACAGGAGGTACAGTTCTAATCAGCAGGCATCTCAACAGACTATGGCATAAACTAGACCAAAAGACATTTTTAATCAGAATGGTACAAAAAGATAGGAGGAAGAATGATTTCCTACTTTAACCAACCTTCAGAGTTAGGAATCACCACTCATTCTCCACACAGAAAGAGCGGACGGGTCAAGATTAGGACTATCTTTCAGCATAAAAACTAAGATAGTCCTTGACTATCCCTGGACCAGGCTACATCTCAAAACTGCTCGCTTTCTCTCTTCATGTTCAATCAATTAGCGCATACTTGCATGCTTGTAGCATTCCTGCCTTTCCTTGCCTGCCAGGCCTTTAAATTCACTGGCACTTCAATCACTGCCAAAGGCTCTCCAAACTGCCATACTGACGTGCTGTTTAATGTAGACACACAGACAGGCTGCTAGCTGTCACTGTCTGTCAGAACCTATGTGACATACTGATGTATGGCACACCAAGCCATCAATCTAACACCTACAGCTGGTGCCAGCTGTCTTTGCAGCAAACATACTGTACATTTATTAACCAAACAGCTATGTCAGAAACTGGTGGGATTAGTCCTCAGTCCAGTCAATGGGGGTGATTATCTGTCAGTCACCAGCACATTGCACACACAATGCAGGGCCTTGCCCGTGGTCAGTCATCCACTTGGGATGCTCACCAGAGGATCTGTCCAACCACAGTCCAGAGAGCAGCTAATGATCAGTTCTGTCAGGCCATCACAAGCAGTCAGGGGGGACATGAATCATCAATCAGGGATCTGCTGTGACAGCAGTCAGGGGTCTGGTCATGTCTAGGGGCTGCACGTCAAAGTCGGTCAGCGAGCTGAGGTGAATAGAGTCCTGGAGGAGGGTAGGTATTATTAAGGTGTATATCTGGGCCCAAGAGGCAGGGAGGACAGTTGGAGGCAAAGTTCAATATGGTGGGTCTCCACATTGGGAGTTGTGGGGGAAAGGGAAATGGGTGGAAATGGGTTGTTAGGAGCATGGGGATATCTGGCATCCAGGCTCAGCCCCATACCAATGATGTCCTCCGTGAGCTGCATTCCCTGCCATCACTTGTGTTCTCAAGATGAGAAATGCAATTGGCCAATGCCTCAAACAACACCCAGGATGGGCACAATTGGATCAGTTTGAAGGGTGAAAGGATGGGTTCCACACGTGCTGGCATAGGACATGGAAGGGGTAAACACATGAAACAGCCATTTGCAAAACCCAGCTACATTTACTTTGCACTAATTTCATTGCCCGTTTGCTGTACCTTCAGAATGAAAGAGCTTAGGGACCAGACACCAGTCAAGGGTGATTTGCACCATGCCATATGTGCTTGTAAATTGAACACTGGCATCTCATTGATGTTAAAAATGGTAGCAATGCCACTACAGGAGGCCAATGCTGGCCAAAGGTAAACCATTGATCGTGCAACTTCAATGAGTGTTCTGGAAAATACAGTATCAAATGTCATGCAAGTTCTGAATGAAATGAGAAATTGTATAATCGATTTATGTCTGGAACAGGAAGTGGTTTGGAGCACAGCTGGCAGTCCCTTTTTGATATAATATGTTGGCCACTCAGCCGCCATGGCAGCTTCACCAAGTTGGTGCATTAGCTGAATCTGAAGCTGAATGAATGATGGAGACATGACCCATGTTATCAGAGTGCTGCATATCATACTGTGTGGAAGAGTGTATGAACAGCCCTCTTCTGCAGGTAATGTCACCGATCTCTCTTCTGCAATCTAAGGAACTCTCTCTTTTTCCTTGTATTCCCAGAGGGCAGTGATGGGCAGCGGAGGCTGGTAGGATGTCGGTCGCTGTAGCAGATCAATAGCAGGGCCAGGTGTGGCAACAGGACACAGGACAAGGAGCAGAGGTCACAGCTGCAGCGCCGCAAGATGTGTACAGTCCAAAGGAGGCCCAGAGCTTTCTGACCCTAACTGTATTTCCTGAGAATAAGAGAAGTGTGGTGCCAATAGTGGGTCCACATGCCAGACCTGCTGTGGTTTTCCAGCAATTTGTGTTTTTGTTTCAGATTTCTAGCATTTGCAGTTCCTTCATTTTTTGTTTGTCTACTGGCTCCATATGTCCTGGAAGACAGTGACAGAACTGTGCCAGATGCTGGAGTGGGATCTGAGGGCTCCAGGAGTGACAGACTACCCTCTCCAATGGCAATGTGCTACAGGTCAGGTAGGTTGGCTTGGGAAGATAGCTAGCGTCACTCAAGTGTAGGGTAACATGGACTATACACACATGGCACTGAGAAGGCCATGTCACAAAACTGTGGAATTCATCAACATGGGGCAGTCCCATGTACCCATGGCATTGGAGGATCCAGGAACGTTACAAGGTTGGTTACTGGAGAGCAAGGGCTGCCCACTACAACCAAGGCTGATGACATCATTTCACAACCCCTGACTGAAACAGAGCACAGATAAAAATGCTGCTCATACTTGGAGCACAGCTGTGCCAGAGCAGACAATACAGCTGTTGAAGATGTAGTTCTTCTGCTTGAACCAGTCTGAGAGGGGTCCTTCCAGTATAGTCCGGACAGTGTGCTGCATCATTCTGAGTGTGATGTGCTCTGTACAATTGGAAACAACCAACGAGGGGATGTGCTGGATGCTGAAGATCTGCAAGTATGGGAGCAATTTTCCAATGAGGACACAAGGACATTGGGGAGGAGGAAGCTATCCTTATCCATATGAGTGCCAGGCAGTATGAGCCAAACAGAACATTATTGATGCCCATTTCCTACAGAGGAGAGGAGGATACAGCAGATTATCGTGGACTGTAAAATCATTGTCATGATGTCAACAGTCCATCTGTACTGTATGCGGAACTTCAGCATCCGTTGGTTTTATTTGTGTTCTCTTTTACTGGCTGTAAGTAAAACACTTGTGTTTGGAATTGTCTGACGGCTGGCCGGTATGTGGTGTTCACCAACTGGGCAATGACAAGCTATAGGTCTACAGTGGCCACTGGGAACCCCAACAGTGACTTAGAGAGAGTGTTTAGTTAAGATGTAGCTACAGACAGGTTAAGTGCATGGTCTGTTGGTTAAACAGTACTGGGAAAAAAGAATGGGGTTTTTTGTTCTGTGGGCTGAAGTATATAAAGTTTGAGGCTAGAGTGGGGTCTGTAACCCCTTTACAGTTTGTTGGATTAACAACTCACCACTTTCTGAAAACTTGCACAATGTGAACTGTTGAGCTCAAACCAGCCTCATTTGCACACCGAGTGAAGATTTCATTAGCTGGGCCTTAGGCACCCTGGCTGTTCATTTTTCATTCAAATAATTGGTTATTTAATTGAAAGACATTTCCTAAGTATCCACAAGTCACTGGAAGGAGCTGTTTATCCAGAAGGGACTACAGAATCTGAACACCATCTCTCTCCTCAAAGATACAACAAAGCACATGTCATACGTTTTACTTCATTAACTTGTTTACTTTTTCTGTGATCGCATATTATTCATCTTACATCAAACTACAAAATGTAAATTGCAACATTTTAGCTTCAAGCTCCAGGCCTCAGGCTTCTCAAGTATTTTATTCATGAGAGACTTACACATTAACCTGTCTCACTAGTAAGACAATGATCCACCACATTCCAGTTATTTGATAAAATTGAACCTGTGTTAATTACATTGGTTAAATATAATTGTTTTTAGTTTGATATTATACCCAAAATTTGAAAACAAAATTAACAGATTTTGTTGAAAATTAAGTACTTAAGATCAGTGATGTTGGAATAGAAGTAGGCCATTTGGTCCATCAACTCTGCTCCTCCATTCAATTAGATAGTCATAGAGCTAAATAGCACGAAAACACGGTTGATCTGATAATCCTCAACTTCACCTTCGCACCTTATCCCCATAACCCTTGATTTACTGATTAAAAATCTATCTCAGCCTTGAACATACTAAACGACCCAGCTTCAAGTGCCCTCTGTGGTAATGAGTTTCACAGGCAACACCGAGCTAAGGCCGAAGCATTTGCAGCAATCTTCAGCCAGAATTGCCGAGTGGATGATCCATCTCAGCCTCCTCCAGTGGTCCCCAGCGTTACAGATACCAGTCTTCAGCCAATTTAGTTCACTCAAAATGATATCAAGAAATGGTTGGAAAGACTGGTTACTGCAAAGGCTACAGGCCCTGATAACATTCCGGCAATAGTACTGAGGATTTGTGTTCCAGAACTTGCTGCTCCCCTAGCCAAGCTGCTCCAGTACAGTTACAACACTGATATCTACCCAACAACATGGAAAATTGCCCAGGCATGTCCTGTACACAAAAAGCAGGACACATGCAACCCAACCAAATATCGCCCCAGCAGTCTACTCTTATTCATCCGTAAAGTGATAGAAGGCATTGTCAACAGTGCAATCAAGCAGAAACTGTTCAGCAAGAACCTGCTCAGTGATGCCCAGTTTGGATTCAGCCAGGGCCACTCAGCTCCTGACCTCATTACAGTCTTGGTCCAAATATTGGACAAAAAAGGTTAATTCCAGAGGTGAGGTGAGAGTAATAGTCCTTGACATCATGGTTGCATTTGACTGAGCGTAGCATCAAGAAGCCCAAGCAAAACTGAATAGTTGGGTGTCAGGGGTCAAACTCTCCTGGTTGGAGTCATACCTGACACACAGGAAGGTGATTGTGGTTGTGGGAGGACAATCATCTCAGCTGCAGGACATCTCTGTAGGAGTTCCTCAGCGTAGTGTCCGAGGCCCAACCATCTTCAGCTGCTTCATCAATCACCTTCCCTCCATCATAAGGTCAGAAGTGGGGACGGTCACCGATGATTGCACAATGTTCAGCACCTTTCACGGCTCCTCAGGTACTGAAGCAGTCCATGTTCACATGCAACAAGATCTGGACAATAGCCAGGCATAGGCTTAGGTTGCTGGCAAGTAACATTCACACCACACACATGCCAGGCTATAATCATCACCAACAAGAGACAATCTGACCACCTGCCTCTTGACATCCAGTGATGTTACCATCACTGAGTCCCCCAGTATAAACATCCTGGGGGTTACCATTAACCAGAAACTCAACTACACTCACCATATTAACACAGAGGCTTCAAGTGAAGGTCAGAAGCTAGGAATATTATGGAAAGTAACTCACCACCTGACTCCCCAAAGCCTGTCCATCATCTGCAAGGCACAATCAGGAGTGTGATGGAATACTCCCCACTTGCCTGGATGCGTGCAGCTCCAACAACACTCAAGGAAGCTTGACACCATCCAGGCCAAAGCAGCCCGCTTGATTAGCACTACATTCATAAGCATCTGCTCCCCCCACCACCAACGCTCAGTAGCAGCAGTGTGTACTATCTACAAGATACACGACATAAATTCACCGAAGATCCTTAAACACACCTTCTAAACACACAACCCCTTCCATCTAGAAGGATGAATACCACCACCTGAAAGTTCTCCGCCAAGCCACTCACCATCCTGACTTGGAAATATGTTACCGATCCTTCAGTGTCGCTGGGTCAAAATCCGAGGATTCCCTCCCTAATTGCATTGTGGGTCAACCTACAGCAGGAGGACTGCAGCAGTTCAAGAAGGCAGCTCACTACTACCTTCTCAAGGAGAACTGTAGTCAGCATGGATTTGTGAGGGGTAGATCATGCCTCACAACCCTTACTGAATTCTTTGAAGAGGTGACCAAACATTTGGATGAAGGTAGAGCAGTGTATGTGGATTTAAATAAGGCGTTTGATAAGGTTCAAACGCATGGTAGGCTCAAGCAGACAGTAAGGAGGCATGGGATAGGGGGAAATGTGGCAGATTGGATTCAGCATTGGCCGACCCTTAGAAGACAAAGGGTGGTAGTGGACGGAAAATGTTCAACATGGTGTTCAGTTACGAGTGGTGTAACACAAGGATCTGTTCTGGGTCTTCTATTTGTGATTTTTGTCAATGATTTAGATGTAGGAGTGGAAGGGTGGATTAGTAAGTTCGCGGACGATACAAAGGTGGGTCGAGTTGTGGATAGTGCAGAGGACTGTTCTAGGTTACAAAGGGACATTGATAGGATGCAGAGCTGGGCTGAGAAATGGCAGATGGAGTTTAACCCTCAAAAGTGTGAGGTGATTCATTGTGGAAGGACAAACTTGAAAGCAGAATACAGGGTTAACGGAAAGATTCTTGGCAGTGTCGAGGAGCAGAGGAATCTTGGGATTCATGTTCACAGTTCCCTGAAAGCTGCCACCCAGGTGGATAGAGTTGTTAAGAAGGCGAATGGTGTGTTAGCTTTCATTTAATAGAGGGATTGAGTTCAAGAGCCGTAAAGTTATGCTCCAGCTGTACAAAAGCCTGGTTCGGCCACATCTGGAGCATTGTGTCCAGTTCTGGTCGCCTCATTACAGGAAAGATGTGGAAGTGTTGGAAAAGGTGCAGTGGAGATTTACCAGGATGTTGCCTGGAGTGGAGGGAAGGTCTTACGAGGAAAGGTTGAGAGAGCGAGGGCTTTTCTCTTTAGAATGATGAAGGATGAGAGGTGACCGGATAGAGGTGTAGAAAATAATCAGAGGCATAGATACAGTGGGCAGCTGGAGACTTTTTCGTAGGGCGGAGGTAGCTTTTACAAGGCGGCATAGTTTTAAAGTGAATGGAGGTGGATATAGGGGATACATCAGAGGTAGGTTCTTTACTCAGAGAGTGGTAGGGGCGTGAAATGCATTGCTGGGAAACCAAGTCAGCATGGACAAGTTGGGCTGAAGTGTCTACTTCCATGCTGTGTGACTCTATGATTTATCCCGCTTCTCCTGAAGCGCAAGCAATGCTATAAAGGCACATTTCCTTCCGAACATCAATCCTCACATCCCTTTACTGGAAGCTCTATCAAGACCAAGATTAACCCTGGAAGATAAGTCAAGTCTGCAGCAAACAGTCTATCATAATATTTATTGGTCAGCCCATCTCTGGGAGTATGTTGGTCACCCATCCCCATTGACAGATTTTTTTGGTTTTGAATTATTACAGCTCTCCCCACCCATTTGGTTTAAGTGTGCAGATAAAAAATTCCATCAAGTCGAAGATTCATGATATTAGTCCAAGCATTACCACTGGATTCATCTAAAGATGGACCCAGCAATACCCTTGGCTACTAAATGCCACCATTTTTACTAACCCCCTTTAACAATGTGCAGGGTTAAATCACAGAATCCCGTAGTGTTGAAAGAGATGATTCAGTCCATCGAGTCTGCACCAAACTGCTGAAGAGCATCCCACCAAGACCCAGCACCTCCCTGCCCTATCCCTGTAGCCCCACATTTCCCGTGGCCAAACCACATAACCTGCACATCTTTGGACTGTGCGAGGAAACCAGACCACCCAGTGAGAGAATGTGCAAACTTCACACAGATAGTCACTTAAAGGTGAAATTGAACGTGGGTCCTTAGTGGTGTGAGACAGCAGTGCTAACCACTGAGCCACTGTGCCACCCCTAAACTGGGTTTCAATGTTACCCCTATGGCTGTAGCAAATGGGTCACCCATTTATAATACAAACACAAATTGCTACAGAAACTCAGCAGGTCCAGCAGCATCTGTGGGAACTTATGATGCAATTAACTTTGCTTTCTTCCAACAGATGCTGCCAGACCTGCTGAATTTCTCCAGCAATTTCTGTTTTTTTTCCAGATCTCCAGCATCCGCAGTTTTGGATTTATTTTACCCATGTATAATGCTATATACAAGCACAGTTAACTTTCAAGGCTTGACATACATGTTGTGTTTTGTCTCATGACCAGAATGTCAGTTTCATGATATCATCCCTGTAACACAGTATGTGACCTGAGGGTATAAAGTCTCATATTCCACCCTCGCCCAGGAATCACTCAATGTATGACAAATTACAAGAAGGATGCTTCTCTGTGAAACTTAACAATCTGGTGTTAGCACAAACGCTTACATGCCTGAGAAATGTGATGTGATATTTGGTTGTATTAGAGCGTTATAATAAAAGTCTGCTGGATTATTCAATACCACAATACCCACAACTAGTTTATGTTGCAAGGGATAACAAGCACTGTCGTATCAGGTAAAATAGCCCACAGGGGGCAAAATCCATATCGTGGTTAGCAGCAATAGCCACCTATAAAAGAAGATGCCTCTTTCTTGGTAGCAGACATTTGGAAAAGTAATTGAAGACCGCCTGAACAACAGCTCTGAAGGTCAAAGAATTGAGGCAATCAGCAGCATCAGTTTCTATGAGTCTACACAACTGTACAGAGCTGTAGCCAGTGCATTATGCAGCCAGAATACAGAGCTAATTTATTTTTTATTTAAAGATTATAACTTGAACTGAACTATTTCTCAAAGCTGAGACTGGATTTCAATCAAATCATCAAAATGAAGTAAATGGCATAATTTGTTTTACATCAAATGTATTGCAATAATCAAAATTTCATCATTCAGCGGAATGATTTAGCTTTTGGCCAACCAGTTCCCTGGAGTTTCAGCCTTTTTCAGGACAGTGGGAATCCAAGGGACACCATCTTTCAGCAAAGGCAGTTTAAATCCATCAAGTAAGCAGGGTTAAGGGGAAAGGGCAGGAAAGTGGACGTGAGGAATGTCAGATTCACTCTTGAATGGTGGACCAGGCTCAAGGATCCGAACAGAGATAATAGGTACTGCAGATGCTGGAGAATCCGAGATAACAAGGTGTGGAGCTGGATGAACACAGCAGGCCAAGCAGCATC
>JAHRHZ010000144.1:48503345-48584169 GCA_024137785.1 Ginglymostoma cirratum | reverse complement strand
GGCTGAATTGCTGGTCATCACCACAATAAAAAACTCTTCCTCACATCCTCCCTTTCTTGCCCAAACCTTAAATCTGGGTCCCCCAGACTTTGTGTCTTTCTGTGTTGCAATGACTCTGTGACAAGCCCATGCTGCTGGTAGTTGGCCCAAAGAAGCTTTATGGGGAGCAGAGTACATTGACCAGTCCTCCAAATACTTAAGAATGCAATGTGCACACATTGCGTTAGATCAGTCAAACTCCTCTCTGCGATTGTTTTGAGTCAGATCTGTGGGAAAGTCCTACATTGTGCCTAATGCACATCATGGGTCATCCTAGAAAGGACGCCTAACATGATGAAGCAATATTCTGAAACCGTTATCTTTAATCTGGATCATACGCATATGGAGGGGGATTTTGTCAATGGTGTGTCATTCCTACCCAGAAGTGTGTGTTACTACAACTCTCTTTTTGCTATTTCCCACATGGTTACAAGTAAAATTTAAAGTGTGTTTGCTGTAGAGAGTGAACACATACAATCATGTGGCAAGAAATGTCTCCTAATAGTGAAACATACTGTCAAGTGACAATGCAGTGGCTGGAGGTCGGCTATCAGAGACCCTTCTGGTCAAACAGAGAGTCTCTGCATCATGGCCACAATGTTCCTGTCCAACTCTATAGCCATTAATATAAAACAAAGAACTGCAGATGCTGGAGGTCCGATGGGTGAGGAGTGGACCACAGTGTCCCAGAGGGAATGGTCCCTGCAGAATGCTGACAAGGGAAGGGACAGCAATATGTGGTATCCTGCTGGGGATGATGGAAATTGTAGCTTATGATCCTTTGGATGTGGAGGCCAGTGGGGTGTTAAGTGAGGACTAGAATGACCGACACAGGTGGGGGCTAGAGAAACACCCAGGACACTTTGGCCCATTCCTCCTCCATTGCCAACACCTCCCCATACCCACACGGCACCTTCCCATGCAATTGCTGAAGGTGTAATACCTGTCTGTTTACCTCTTCCCTCCTTAACATCCAAGGCCCCGGACATACATGATAACAAGGGTCATCAGAAAGGTCTAGGCCCGAAACGTCAAGCTTTCCTGCTCCTATGATGCTGCTTGGCCTGCTGTGTTCATCCAGCTCCACACCTTGTTATCAAGGATCCGAACAGCCTGCTCATATTCTTATTTCTTATGGTTTTAAGTTAAACCGCAATAGGTCTCTCTGTTCACCCCTGTTCATCTTACTAAAATGCAACACCTCGCATTTATCCAAACTAAACATCTGCCACTCTTCAGCCCACTGGCCCAATGGATAAAGATCCCTTTGTAATCTTAGATAACCTTCTTCTCTGTCCATTTTACCACTAATTTTGGTGTCATCCACAAATTTACCAACCATGCCTCCTAAATTCTCAATCAAATCATTTATATAAATTACAAACAACAGTGAACCCAGCACCGATCCCTGTGAACACCGCTGGTGCAGGCCTCCAGTCCGAAAAACAACCCTCCACCACCGCCACCTTCTGTCTCCTACCGTCAACCCAATTTTGCATCCAATTGGCAAGTTCTCCCTAAATCCCGTGGCATCTAACTTTACTAACCAGTCCACCAAGCGGAACCTTATCATAGTCTTCACTAAAGTCCACGTAGACAATGTCTACCACTCTTGACTAAGAATATCAGGTTTCTCATCATCAGTGTAGACAGAGTTAGGGCCACAGTCAGTCCAATAAAAGCAGTGTAGCACTTGTAGTTTAGTCCTTTCGGGTGCTATGTAATCTCAGTCTGCGTTCAGTCGAGGCTGACATGTCCATGTGTGTCCAGGGGATAGGCCACAAACAGTCAGGGGTGGAGGTGGGAGTACTGTCACAGATAATCCATGGATTTCAGCACTCAATCCACAGCACTGTCAAAGATTGAGGTCAATTCAAATCTGGGGATGACTCTCATAATATCTGATCATTGAGAAAGGGTCACATTTATACTGCGTAGTTGCAGATAACAGGACAAGGCTGGTGGTGCAGAGGTCCCTGTGTGGTCTTGAAGGGAGATGAGAGGCAGACAGGGTCAACAAGGGCATCATGTGCTCTGGAGGTAAAGAAGCCATATTAAATGGCCACATAAACAGGTTCAACTGAAACGGGGATGTGTGGAAGTTCACAGGGATCACAATCTAAAAGGGGACATGAAGAGTAGGGGTTAAATTGTAGGTCACATGTAGACCCTGCATGTCACTCATTTGATCACAATACTAGAGCTTCAGCAAACTGATATGAAACTCAATTGCATAATAAGATCTCAATATGGAAAACAGCACCTCCAAAGAGGGAGAAGTAGATTTCTGTTTTATTTTCTAAGGACAAGAATTTGAGGGGTTCTGTGGGGCTACCGCAATCATCATGACTGTAGGATTAAACAATAACACCCCCCTGTAGTATAGCCTAGATAGGGCGCTCTGCATTAGTGTGGTGTGCCATGCCCTTCATAATCTCAGTTATTAAAAGGGCATTTGCTACATGTGGAGGAAATGCAGGGCCAACATAAATCCTCTGAAGAGGAAGGGGAAGGTGTAGTTCCCTAAGTGGTACATGAGGAATGTCAGAGAGGGGAAGACAGGGCAATGATGATTGAGTTAGATGAGGCTTTTTTTTGCTAATTCTAATAAGTATGTTTGTTCAGTTGGTACACAGAACTCAGCTTGGTGTTCTACACATTTCTAATGGTTTCACTTGGTGTTTCTATCCATGGCTATGACAAACAGAACATTTCAGTTGTTCTATACAAATTGGATCTGATATTCTCATCCATATGGAACTGAAAATGCTTGTCCAAATTTATCTCTATAGCAATGTCAGCAACTGTACTTTTTTTCATCATTCATGGGAAGTGGACACTGCTTGTTGGGCCAGCATTTATTGCCCTTCCCTAGTTGCCGTTGAGAAGGTGATGGTCAGTTGCCTTCTGGAACCGCTGCAGCCTATTTGGTGTAGGTAGACCCAGAACGCTGGCGGAAGAGAATTCCAGGATTCTGAATCAGTGACACTGAAAGCAAGAATTTTCCATATCAGGATGGTAAGTGGCTTGGAACAGAACATGCACTTGGTGTTTCCTCGTATCTGCCTCCATTGGCCATCTAGACAGTAATGGCCATGGGTTTTGAAGGTGCTTTCTAAGGCACTTTGGTGAATTTCTGCATCTTGTATATGGTTCACACAACTGCTACCGAGCATTAGTGCTTCAGGAAGTGAATTTTAATTGCTGTAGCAATCAAAGGGGTTGTTTTGAGCTGGATCGTATCAAGCTTCTTGAGTGTTGCTGGAACTTTACTCATTCAGGCAAGTGGGGAACATTCCATCACAATCTTGACTTGGGTCTTGTAGATGGTGGACAAGTTTTGGGGATTCAGGTGGTGAGTTACTTAGTGCAGAATTCCTGGCTTATGATCTGTTCTTATAGAAATAGTATTTATATGGCTAGTCCAGGGTGTTGATAGTGGGAGATTCAGAGATGGTAAAGCCACTGAATGCTAAGGGGCAATGATTAGATGCTGCATGTTGGAGCTGGCTATTATCAGGCACTTGTGTGGTGCAAATGTTCTTGCCACTTGTCAGCCCAAACCAGGATATTGTCCAGGTCTTGCTGCATTTAGACATAATCTGCTTCAGCATCTGTGGAATCGCAAATGATGCTAAACTTTGTGCAGTCGTCAGCGAGCATACTCACTTCTGACCTTATGATGCCACAAAGGTAGTTGATGAAGCAGTTGAAGATGGTTGGGCCTAGGTCACTACCCTCAGGAACTTCTGCAGAAATTTCCTGTAGCAGAGATTAATAACCTCCAACAAACACAACCACTTCCCTTTGTGCTAAGTAAGTCTCTAGTATTTCACATTGACTCATTTTACTCGCATTCCTTGATTTCACATTCAGTCAAATATGGCCTTACTGCCAAGGGCTACGACTCTCACTTCACCTCTGGCATTCAGCTCTTTTGTCCATGTTTGAACCAAAGCTGTAATCAGGTCAGGAGCTGAGTGGCCCTGGTGGAACCCAAACTGGGCGTCACTGAGCAGGTTATTGCTGAGCAGGTGTTGCTTGATAGCGCTGTTGGTGACACTTCCATCACTTTACTGATGATCAAAAGGAGACTGATGTAGTTGGCTGGGTTTTGGATTTGTCCTGATTTTTATGTATATACACATGAGAAATTTTCAACATTGTCAAGTAGATGCAAGTTTGTAGCAGTCCTGAAACAGCTTGGCTATGTTTGTGGCATGTTCTGGAGCACAGATCTTTAGTATAATAGTTGGAATGTTGCCAGAGACCACAGCTTTGCAATAATCCAGTGCTCCAACATGTCTTCATATCATGTGCAGTGAATAGTATTGGCTGAAGACTAGCATCTGATGCTGGGGATCTCTCTAGGAGGCTGTGATCAATCATGCAACCAGCACTTCTGGTTAAAGATTGTTGTAATTGCATTAGCCTTATATTGTGCACTGATGTGTTGGGCTCCCCAATCTTTGAGGATAGGGATATTTGTGAAGCTTGCTCTTCCAGTGCATTTTTTAATTGCCTGTCACCATTAAGCAACTGGATGTGGCAGGACTGCAATGATCCACTGGGTGTGAAATTGCTAATCCTGTCTAGGTCTTGCTGCTTATGCTGTTCAGCACAAGTGCAGTTTTAAATTGTAGCTTCAGCACATTGGTAACTCAATTTTTGCCTGGTACTGCTTCTGGCATCCCCTTATGCACTCTTCATTGTACCAGGTTTGATTGGTAGACTTGATGGTAATGATAGAGTGGGGAATATTCTGGCCCATGAGATTGCCGATTGTGTTTAAACACAATTCTGTGGCTGCGTGATGGTCCACCCAGTTGAGTTGCTAGATCTGTTCTATCCTATTTAGCACAGTGATGGTATCACACAACATGGTGGAGGGTATTCTCAACACAGACATGGGACTTCATTACCACAACAATCATATAATAGTCCCTCCTAACAATACCACGTGGACAGATGTATCTGTGATAGACAGATTGGTGAGGACGAAGTCAAATATGTTTCTCCTTCTTAGTCAGTCCCTCACCACCTGCCGCAGACCCAGTCTCGTAGCTACATCTTTTAGGACTCGACCAGCTCAGTCAGTAATGGCCCTACTGACCTATTCTTCGCTATGGATACTGAGATCCTCCACTCAGAGTATATTCTCTGCCTTTCCCAACCCCATTGCTTCTTCTGTGCTCAATATGGCAGAGTACTGGTTCATTAGCTGATAAAGACTGTTGGGAGTAGGTGGTAATCAGCAGTGGTATACCTTGTCTACATTTGACCTGATGCCATGAGACTTCATGGGATCTAGAATTAATAAAGGGGCCTCCCAAGGAACTCTTAACTATACACCACTGTGCCACCACCTCTGCTTGATCTTTCCTGTCAGTGGGACAGAACATATCCAGGGACGGTAATGGGAGTAACTGGGATATTATTTGTAAAGTGTGATCCCATGAATATATTAGGCACTGAGATAACAAGAAACTGTATTTCAAAGCAATTCATTTTGCAAATGGAATATCATAAGGAGTTATATAAATGCAAGCACTTTTTTGTCTGGAATGTTCTATGCTTTCTTTCAGAAATCTAACTTTAGTATTAGTTAGATCTTGGTATTACTACACTGGTGTGAGCACTCTGTGTTGTAACATTCATCTCAACCAGAGGACTAGAGGGTGGCTAATGTTGTGCTTCTATTTAAGAAAGGCTGTAAGAAGAAGCTGGGAACTACAGACCTATGAGCCTGACATCGGTGGTGGGTAAGTTGCTGTGGGTGATTCTGAATGATAGGATTTACAAGCATTTGGAGAGGCAAGGACTGATTAGGAATAGTCCACATGGTTTTGTGCGAGCGAAATTGTGCCTCAAAAACTTGATTGAGTTTTTTGAAGAAGTAACCAAGAAGATTGATGAGGGCAGAGTGGTAGACATTGTTTACATGGACTTTAGTAAAGCCTTTAACAAGGCTAAACATGGTAGATTAATTAGTAAAAATTCAGAGCTTTCCAATTGGATGCAAACTTGGCTTGATGGTAGGAGACAGGGGGTGGTGGTGAAGAGTTGTTTCTCAGACTGGAGGCCTATGATCAGTGATGTTCCACAGGGATCGGTACTAGGTCTACATTTGTATGTCCTTTATATAAACAAGCTGATTGAGAACGTAGGAAACATTTGCCAGTAAGTTTGCAGATGCCACCAAACAGTGGACAGTGAAGAAGGTTATCTCAGAGTACGAGGAGATTCTGATCATTTTGGTCAATGGGCTGAGGAGTGGCAGATGGAGTTTAATTTGGATAAATGTGTGGGATTGCATTTGGTAAAATAAACAAGGGCAGGGCTTATACAATTAATGGTAGTGCCCTGGGTAGTGTTGTAAAATAGAGAAACCTAAGGGTTCAGGCATATAATTCTTTGAAATTTGCATGACAGGTACACAGGGTGGTGAAGGCGGCATTTGGCACGTTTGCCTTCATTGCTCAGACCTTACAGTATAGGAGATAGGATGTCGTGTTGAGGTTAAACAGCACTTGGTGAGGCCTCTTCTGGAGTACTGTGCGCAGTTCTCGTCACCCTGCTACAGGAAGGATATTATTAAATTGGAGTGGGTTCAGAAGAGATTTACCAGGAATGGAGGTTTTGAGCTGTAAAAATAGCTGGATATGCTGGGACATTTTTCCCTGGAGCACAGGAGGTTCAGGGATGACCTTATAGGTGTTTATAAAATCAAAACAGGCATAGATAAGGTGAATAGCAAGGACTTTTTTCCCTAGGGTGGGGGAGTTCAAAACTAGGGGGCATATTTTTTAGGTGAAAGGAGAAAGTTTTAAGAAGGACACAAGGGAGGGGCAGCTTTTTTACAGATAGTAGTCCGGGTGTGGAACGAATTACCACAGAAAATGGTGGATGTAGGTACAATTACAATATTTTAAGGCATTTGGATAAGTACATGAGTAGAAAAGGACTGGAGGCTGAACACGGGCAGGTGGGACTAGTTTAGTTTGGGAATATGGTCGGCGTGGACTATTTAGACCCAAGGGTCAGTTTCCATACTGTATGACTCTATGAAAGTTTAAACAAGCAGTAGTATTACATTTTGTAGCTTGGAGTTCTGTGAGTGCAGCCTAAAAAAGGTACATACCAATCAAACTCATTTTGCTGATGTCAAGTTTCAGACAAGTATCCTCCCAGCTTCATCAGAAATGGTTGTAACTCAGCAATTATGATTCTAATAACAAGGATGGACCAAGAAAGGCACTGAATCCACAATATATATTTTGTTTATAAGTATCAAAGTTCTAGTTTCAATTTATTGATCCACATTCTTGCAGTGGCAGTTTCAGAATATCCAAAAATTATTTTTATTATGATGGATCTACATTTATAGTACATTTTATGTGTATTTACAATGCTCAAAATTTTGCAATAAAACAAATCCTGCCACACCTCAAAATCTGGTTTCAAATTTCTGAGATCTTGAAACAATCTTGGGAATGCCAATTTCAGATTTAAGAGTGAGATAATTTTTATAAAAGGAGATCCAATAGGGGTAAGGAGTTTAATGGGTTGCTGTAAAAGATCAAGGAGACTTGGACATACAGCAATTATCTATGCAATTAATTAACATCAAATTTTGTAATCTATTAAACCACTTAATTGGTTTCCATCTAGATTAAGTATATCTCTGGGCGCAAATACAAATTCCAAATCTGAAGTCTTTAATAAAACATCCCAAGGCTTTTTACAGAATCTCAAAATAATCACAGCACACAGGGAGGCCACTTGGCCCAATATGTATGCACCAGCTCTTCAACTGAGCAATTCATTTAATGCAATTCTCCTCTTTGTCTCTGCAACCATCCACAATTGTCTTTTCCAGCTAACAGGATAATTCCTTTCTGAATGTTTCAATTGAACCACTCTCTGTTATTCCCAATGTAGTGAATTCTAGACTAACCAAGAGCTGTAAACAGATTTTCCGTCCGTCATGTGTTTATGTTTCAATCACTTTACATCTGTGCTATCTCATTCTCAATACTTAGGCATGTGAACAGTTTCTATCCACTTTGTCCACACTGGTGATGATTTTGAATACATTCTTAAATCTCTTCTCAGCCTTCTCTTCTCGAAGGAAAATAATCCTAACTCCTCCAACCCATTTTCATAATTGAAGTTCTTCATCTCTGGAACTATTCTTGTAAACCTCTTCTACACTGTATCCAATTCCTTCGTGTCCTTCATAAAGTGCGGCAGCAAGAACTCAAAACAATACTCCAAATGAGGCTGCACTAGTGTCCTGTGCAAGTTCAACAGGACTCCTTACTCTACTATTCTACTCACAAATCCTAGCACGCTATACACTTTATTAATCACTCTCTTAACCTGCCGTGCCACCTTCAATTATCTTTGCACATTTACAGATAGAAGTCCCTCTGTTCCTGAACCTCTTTTAGAGTTGAAACTTTTAGAGTCTGTCTCTTCACCTTCTTCTTGGCAAAATGAATCATTTCACATTTCACTGCAATGAACTTCATGTTCCATTTGTCTGCCCATTCCACCAAACAATGTCTTTTTTAAAGTGTGATAAAACATAATAGGACAGAAGCTATAGAAGGAAATATGAGGTGAGATGACCAAATACTTAGTCAAAAAGACAGGTTATAGGGAATGGTTGAAAGGAAGAATGTGAGCTTGAGAGGCAGAGAGGTTTCGGGAGGGAATTCCTGAAGGCAAGGTCTAGACAATTAAAGTGCAGTAAACAATGGTGGAGCAATTAAAATTGGGGATGCTGGATGGACCAGAACTAGGGGGGGTGCAAATGTCTCACAAGCCTGATAAACTGGAAGAAACTGCAGAGAATGGTGCAGACATGAGGTTTTTAAAAGAGGGATCAAATTTAAGTATTAAATATAACGGTGCTAATTCATAAAGTAATCGAAAGTAAGATTCTCTCAAATAGCAAGTTACCAAACACAGTGTCCCATCAATAAGGTTAGTCAGAAATGTTCTTAGCTACACACTTGGCATTTGCTGCGACTCCTTCCGAACCTGTAAACTACCAGTTTGTGGGAGGTGATGATGTTGTCACCCCAAGACTGACACTATTTTTTGCCACTCGGAAGTTCAGGATTTCAGGGCCCCGTGTCCTGGGCGGGATCTACACTTTGCTCAGCAGCGGGCGGGGTGGAAGAGAAACGGGAAGTAGCAAAACAACCGCTGAGGGCGGCCTTTACATACCCTGTGTACGTACACAGAAAGAAAGAAAGTCCCTAACGTACGAGACGGGTGATGTTGCATAAGGTGCAAACTGGATGCGAAAGCGTATGACAACATCCCTGTGCCTCAATGGCCTTACCTGTGGATAGATGTCGATCCCCGCTGCCGGACGCGATATCACAGCAGCACGATGTTAAACCTACTGTATCATTTCTCATCACCCTGCCTAAAAGCCCCATCGTTAACAACGCAGGTACTTACCAAATCCCAGTGTCGGTCTCCTTCATCACTGCTTGGAAATTCCATGATCTGCAGCTCAATGAAACAGGGCTTGGTTTTACACAACGTTTCCACTTACAGGACCGTGACCTTACTCAGAGATTGACAGCTCTAGCTGCCCAACGGGACTGCGGCGATGCAGTCAATGTAGGGCTGGTTTTCGTCTTTACTGCACCAATCAGAGGCAGATAGGGTGTTTTCTTAAATTAGACGTTATCTTAGCCCTGCCCTTTGAGTAATTCCGTAGTGTATGTGGCCGGTTAAAGGTACTGGTCCTCATCACGGTATGATCCTTGCTTTTATGTCTTTATTGCAACCAATGGCCTGGTAATACCGCACCACCTGATTTCATGGAATATAACTACCTGATGAGTGGAATCCAGAACGTAGACCGCTTTGAGCCTGGAAAACCATCTCCATGTCTAAGACCCTTCAAATCAGGACACAGGCATTTGTATTAGTTTCTTCTGTCTCAAATTGGATGTATACTGTGCCACATACCTCGACCTAGACAAGCTAATCTAATAGCAGCGGGCGGGAGTCCTCCACTCCTCTCCCACTCCATGTCCATTCTTTAGTTTTGCAGCACGGAAAGAGGTCCTTCAGCCTGTTGTTTCTGCTCCGGTCATCAAGCCCCTATCACCTCTTTTCCCATGTTCCAGCAATAGTCTTGGTATATATTTGTAATCAACCTGTTCAGAGATGTTATCCATGGACTCATATCTCTGGGGTAGGTGAGATTTGAACTTGGGCTTCTGACCCACAGACAGTGGCACTTCTGCTGTTCCACCCCATGAAATAAGGGCCAACATTCCATTGGCCTTCCTAATTACCTGCTGCATCCTGTGCAGCTTCCTGTGTTTCATGCAGTAGTACTCCCAAGTTCCTTTGTGTTGCAGTTTGCTGCCGTTTTTTCTATATTTAAATGGCGTTCTGTTCTTTAATTCTCCCTTTCAAAATGAAGTTCACATTTCCTCATACCCCTTTGCCAACCTTTTGCCCACTTAGTTAACCTATCGCTATCTCTCTGCAAGTTACTTCTAACCCTCTGCCTATTTTTGTATCTGCAAATTTGGCCATATTTCCTTCCTCTGAATCATAAATATATATTTGTAAACAGTAGGGCACTGATCCCTGTAGAACCCCACTGGTCACGGGTTGCCAACCTGGAAATGAAAAATTTATCCCCACCTGCTGTTTCCTGCCCATCAGCCAATTTTCTGTCCCTGCCAATATACTCAATCCAACACCATGGACTCTTATGACATACTTTTTTGAGGTGGCTTGCCGAACACCTTCTGGAGGTCCAAATACAACACATCTGTTAGTTCTCCTCTATCCATATAGTTAACACTTCCTTAAAATACTCTAATAAATTAGTCAGGCATGATTTTCCTTTTGTGAAGCCACGCTGACTCTGCTTGATTAGATTATGATTTTCCAAATGTTCTGCTACTAGTTCCTTAATAACTGATTCCAACATTATTCCAAGAATAGATATTAAGCTAATCTGCCTACAGTTACCCATTTTTTGCCTCCCTCCCTTTTTGAATAGGGTGTAACATAGGCAGTTCTCCAATCCTATGGTACGTCTCCAGAATCTACCGACTTTTGGAAAATTACAGACAATGCATCCGCTATCTCTGTAGCTACCTCTTTTAGGGTCCTAGGATGCAAGCGTGCAGGGCCAGGGGACATATCTGTTTTTAGTCCCATTAGTTTGGCTAATACTACTCTAGTGATTGTGATGGTACTTAATTCCACCCCTGTATCCTTTAGCATTAATGGGATGTTCAAAGTATCTTTCATCATAATGACTTATGGAAAATTAGAAGGCTCTCTTTTGTTGCTTCCAGAAAGTTTTACGTTAGCTTGTCTAGGTTCAGATATTTGGCACAGTATTAACCCAAATTGAGACAGGAGTAACTAATTATACAGCTGTCTCTGTCATTTGATTTGGAGGGTCTTAGACATGGACGAGTTTCCAGGCTCAGAAGATTCTACCTTCTGGATTCCACTCTTCAGATAATGATATTCCACCAAAACAGGAGGTGCTATGAAACCAGGACAAGTGGGTTTCAATAAAAATATAAAAGTGATGACTATGCTGTGATCAGCAACAATAGTCACTCAGCCACATATAGTTCAGAATTACTCATGGGGCACAGATAAGATAACATACAATTAAAGGAAACTCCCTATCTGCCTTTGGTGCAGTAAAGACAAAAGCCAGCTCATATTGATTGCAGCAATGCAACCCAACATAACCTCCCTGTTCTTGGATCCAATGTCTTGAAGAATAAAGGCAAGTATCCCATAGGCCACGTTAACCACTTTATCCACCTGTCCTGTTGTCTCTATGGATCTGTGTACAGGCACACTAATCCCCTCTGATCCTCTGTACTTTTTAGCATCCTACTGGCTATGGTCCTACCAATACTGCATGAGTTTAACCAGTTAAAATCATACAGATTATATATATACTGATATGGTTTGTGTTGTTGTCCAACAGAAAAAGATACTTGCACTCAAAAGCTAATGGAAGAATCATCCCGAAATGTATTCCTTCAGATTTTCATCAATGAGCCAGACTGACCACAGAATCATCAACAATCATCACCAATGCGTCAGATATTGGATCAACTCCATTCTAACATCCCATTATCAGATATTGCCCGAGAGCCAACACAGTTCTAATAGTCACAGGCCAAAACAAATATATAGAAAATGAAACTGATTTGTGTTGAATAAAAGGAAGTAAGATGGAGGCTGTTAGAGTTGACTTAACTGTGCAGCAGATCTGCTCTTTTTTATTGATAGATGGAATAATCAGGAATCAATAGAACTTGTAGATCTGATATTTTCAGGAAGTAAGATGGAGGTGGTGGCAAAAGTGTAATGTCTGTGATGTTTGGGAAAAAGGCCATGCCACCACAGTTTCCAAGGTTTAATTCAGGAAATTACTGCTTGTCCCAAGGTAAAAGATAAGGGTTTAATAGTGCGTGCCTGAAAAACATCAATATATGAATAGCCATGTGAACACACTGGCAACTGATTGCCTCTATTTTCAAAACCAGGATAAGCATAAATAACCATGCTGACAAGGCATTATGCATCTATGATGTACACCTACAATTTGTTTCATCAAGGATCCTGGCTACCAGACCCTACTTGGCTTTGCCAGGTTTCATGGTTCCACCTATTTGTACCTACTGGCAAACTCCCACCAACAACTCATTGGAGCTCTTCATACATTCACTGAGTTTACCATCATTATGGTTCCATTTGTCTCACAGAAATATGATTTAATACTAAAGTATTGATGAAAACTACATATTTTGTCAAAAATTTCCATTTTGTACTCATCAGGACATTTCATGAGAATACAAACTCAAGGGGAAAACCAATACTTATTCTGCATTTCTACTGGCACTATTCTCTGACTGATAGAGGCATCACCATAGAGAATGATAATTGACAGTGAATAGCCAGTCTTTGTTCAAATTTTAAACCAGGCAGGCTGAAGATTGTTTCGGGCAGTGCCCTGATAAATGAACCAGCAAATGGTTGTCACTTATTTTGTTGGGTTGAGCCAGGCACAGTGCACGTGAATGTTCTTTTTGTCTGTAAGGAACTTGGCCCTGTGCATTAATATATGTAGCTTCCAGTATCCACAAGTGTGCCATACTACAAGAGTGACATACAATTCTAAATCATATCAGGTTCAAAACTTTACTCTATTTCTGTCTCCAAACATGCAATTAGACTTGCTGCATCTCTTCAACACTCTTTTTTTATTTCAGATATCCAGCATCTGTAGTATTTTGCATTTATTTGAGAGTGAAATTGCTTATCCAGAGTACATTCTATGACCTGATACTTACAATCATTTTTCCAAGTGGTGATCAAAATGGAGGAGAGGTGTTTTATGAGTTGAGAATGGGTTGTAGGTTGTAAGACAGCAGAAAGTTTCCATGCCCATATTTTATCTGATGCTTTAAGGCTTTATGGGTTCTCCAGTCAATGTGAACGACTACCAGGGCCATTCCTACCTGACTATATATCGCTGTGCTGCCATCTCTGGTGGGTCTCTCATGTTGGTGATCAGGACATACTCAGATATGGTAAATATAATTTTACCATATTAATTATATGATAAATATAATTATGTCAAGCTATTGCTTAACAAGTCTGAGGGACAGCTGACTGAATTTTTCTACATCCCCAGATGTTAGTGAGATGTCAACGGAACAAAGTTTTCACCATGCTTTGGTTGATAGTAGGTTGACAGGCTGATTTATTCTTATTCAGCTTCTCTGTAGCAGGTTGATAACAACTGAGTAGCTTGCTTGGCCATTTCACTGGGTGTTTAAGAGTCAATCACATTGCTGTGGCTTAGGAGTCAGGGTCTAGATAGATAAAGGGAACGTAAGAGATATACTGTACTGCAAATTCATTTTGAGAAGCTGTTGCTAAATTTTGCTAAAGTGTCTCACAAAGTCAACATTGCAGAATTCAAGCTTCAGGTAAAAAGAAAGGAAATGTAGCTGTACAAATAGCAAGTTGGTTGAAGATCAAGAAACAGAGTTTAGGATAGTACATGTTACTGAAATGTGGGAAGAATTGGGAGTGTTGCATCCCAGGAATTAGTCTGATATCACTTTGTGGATGATGTGGACAGGGTGTAGAATACACAGTATAGAGATTCATGCTTATGATTTGGCATTTTTTATTTGTTCATAGGATATATGCATCACTGGCTTGAACAGCATTTCTTGCCCATCCTTAAATGTGCAAAGGGCAATTAAGATTCAACAACATTGCCATGGTTCCAGAGTCACTTGTAGGCCAGATCAGGTAAGGGTGGCAGATTTCCTTCCCTAAAGGTCATTAATGAACCAGGTGGGTTTTTACAGCAACCAACATCGTTGCCATTAAGCCAGCTACAAATGTTTAGGCCTGAATTGGGCTGACAAGTGACAAGTTAAATTTGCATCACCCGACCGGGCAATAACCATCCCCAATGTGCAGAATCTAACCAATGCTCCTTGGCATTCAGTGGCATTATCATCACTAAATGCCCCACTATCAACATTCTGGTCTAGCCATGTAAATACTGTGGCTATAAGAATAGGTCAGTAGCTAGAAATCCCACAGTGAGTAACTTGCATCTTGACTCCCCAAAGCCTGTACACCACTAACAAGGCAAAAATAAGGTAAGTTGATCATGTAAGTGCATCTACAACAACACCCAAGGAGTTTGACACCATCCAAGACAAAGCAGCCCACTTGATTGGCACCAAATCAACAAAAATGCACACTCTCTATAACCAATGTCCAGTGGCAACAGTGTATACCAGCTCCAAGATATACTGCAGAAATTCCCCAAGGCTCTGTACACAGCACTTCCAAACCTACAACCACTGCTATCTAGAAGGACAGGGCAACAAATACATGGGAATACCACCAAGTTCCCCTCCAAGCCACTTACCATTCTGATTTGGAAATATATCACCGTTCCTTCACTGTTGCCGTGTCAAAGACCTGGAGTTCCCTCCCTTACCAGCATTGTGGGTTCAGCTATAGCAAATGAAGTGCAGCTTTGAAGAAGGCAGCTCACAACCATAATCTCAGGGCAACCAGGGATGGCAATAAATGCTAGTTCAGCCAGTGACACCCACATTCTGTAAATGAATTTTTAAAAATTGTTATATTAAAGTTTTATAATGTGAACTCTTGCCATGTCATTTTTAGGTAATAATTGGAAACTTGGATCTCTTTTTTAAAAGTTATCAGTCTCTATCAAAATTGTGACACTTTAAAATTAGAGTTGTTCAGGCATGCAATGGGTGTTTGAAGCAGCAAGCAGTACATCTTTTAGGAGATAATTGGACAACTATTTGAAGGAGAGGAAGAGGCTTGAGCAGCTAGATTAGTTTTGGATTGCTCTAATAAATAATGAGCAGAGACACGATGAATAACAAGGCTTCCATCTGTACTGTACAATTTCAGATGTGGTGACAGTGTCAGGATGATCAGGGAGTACAAAACTGTTTTGGCAGAGATGACTGAGGTCACATTGAAAATAGATTTAATTCGATTTATTGTTGTCACATGTACCTAAGTACAATGAAAGTTTTTGTTTTGCGTGTCATACAGGCAGATCATAAAATATAGATCATAGGGTGCTTAGACAGAGCAAGGCATACAAGGTTATGGCTGAGCAGGAGGTGCACAAAAGCAAAATCAACATTAATTTGAAATTAGAGAAGTCCATTCAGCAGTCTAATGACACCGGTGAAGAAGCTTTTCTTGAATCTGTTGGGACGTGTGTTTAACCTTTTGTATCTTCTGCTTGATGGAAGAGGTTGTAGGAGAATATTTCCAGGGTGAGATGGATCTTTGATGATGTTGACAGCTTTTCTGCAGCAACAAGCTGTGTAAATAGAGAGTATAGATGGTAGGTTGGCTTCTGAGATGGTCTGGGCTGTGCACACAACTTTCTGTAGTTCCTCATAATCCTGGAAAGAGCAGTTGCCGTACCAAGCCATGACGCATCCAAATATAATGCTTTCTATGCTGCATCTGTAAATGTTGGTGAAGGTCCTTATGGACATACCAAATTTCCTTAGCCTCCTGAGGAAGAAGAGGCATTATTGTGCATTCTTGACCATCGTATCTACATGGGAGGACCAAGACAGATTGCCAGTTAATGTCACTCCTCAGAACTTGACACTCTCGACATCTCCACCTCAGCTCCATTGATGTAGATAGGGCCATGTCCTCCTCCTTTCTTCCTGAAGTTGATGATCAACTCTTTAGCTTTGCTGACGTTGCGGAAAAGACTGGTCTGTTTGCACCACACCACCAAGCATTCTATCTCCTTCCTGTATACTGACTCAGCATTATTTGAATTTCTGGCCTACAATGGTGGTGTCATCAGCAAATAGCAAGAGAAGTAGGAAGAGTAAAAATAGGAAGAGAAGTAACCCATTCAGACCTTTGAGTCTGCTCCACCATTCAATATGATCATAACTGATCATCCTACAAATTACTCTGTTCCCCTTCCACCCCATACCTTTTGATCCCTTTAGCACTAAGAAGTTTATTTTCCTCTTCTTGAAAACATTCAATGTATTGGTCTCAATTGCTTTCAGTGGCCAGGAATTGTCACTACTCTCTAGATGAAGAAATTTCTTTTCACCTCAGTCTTGAATGGTTTACATTATACCCTTAGACTGCAACCCAAGTTTTGGAGTCCCTGGTCATGACGAAAATCCTTCCTCCATATACCCTGCCTCATCCTGTTTGAATTCTAAATGTTTCTAAATGTCCCTATTCTTCTAAACTCCAGTGATTATAGTCTTAACGGATACAGTCTGTCTTCATTTGTCAGTCCTGCCATTCCAGGAATCAGTCTGGTAAACCTTTGTTGCACTCCCTGCAAAGCAAGAACATCCTTTCTCATATCAGGAGAACAAAACTGCGCTCAATACTCTAGGTTGATCTCACCAAGGCCGTGTACAATTGCAGCAAGACATCCCTGCTCCTGTACGCAAGTCCTCTCACAATGATGGCCAACATTTGCCTTCATCGGCACCCACTCCATTTACACACTTACTTTCAATGAATAATGCATGAGAACATCCAGGCCTCATTGGAACATTCCCCACTCTTAATTTACAGCTATTCAAATAATAATCTGCCTTTCTATTTTTGCTACCAAAGTGGATAGCCTCAAATTTATCCACATTATGCTGTATCTGCCATGTGTTTGCCCACTCACTCAGCCTGTCCAAATCACACTGCAACATCTCTGCATCATCCTCATGGATCACCCGTCCACCCAGCTTTGTGCCATCTGCAAATTTTGAGTTATTACGTTTATTTCCCTCACTTACATCATTAACATATTGTGAGTAGATGAGGTCCTAGTATCAACCCCTGTAGTACCCCACTGATCACTGACTGCCACTCAGAAAATGACCCATCTACTCCTTTTTGTTCCTATCTGCTAACCAATTTTCTATCTATATCGGTACATTTCCCCAATTCCATGCACTTTAATTTTGCATGCTAAACTCTCACGTAGGACCTTACCGAACGCCTGCTGAAATTGTAAGTAAACCACACCCGCTGGTTCCACCTTATCTACTTTATAAATTATATCCTCAAAAAACTCCAATTGATTTGTGAGGCATAATTTCCTTTTTGTAAATTCATGCTAACACTGTCCAATCCTGTTGCTTTTTTTTAAGTACTCTACTATGAAATTGTTTACAATGGATTCTAGCATTTGCCCTGCTACTGGTGTCACACTAACTAGTCCATAATTCCCTGTTTTCTCTCTACCTCCTTTTTTTCAAGTTTAGATTACATTACGTGCATAATTTGACAAATAACAATTAATACATCCAGTATTGTTAGGGGCCCTTCCTTAATTATTCTCGGACATAGATTACTGGATCCTAGGGATTTTTCAGCCTTTAATCTCATCAATTTTTCCAACACCATTTCCCTACTAACATTGATTTCCTATAGTTTCTCTTCTCTATTAGACCATGTGTTACCCGACACTTTTAAGATGTTATTTATGTCCTCCTTTATGAAGGCAGAGCCAAAATATGTGTTTAATTGGTCAGCCATCTATATTCCTCATTATAATTTCCCTTATATCTGATTGTAAAGGACCTATGTTTTCTTTCACTAATCTTTTCTCTTTACATGTGTATAGAAGCTTTTGCAATCAGTTGTATGTTCCCCACAAGCTTACTCTCACACTCTATTTACCCCTTTGTCCTCCTTTGCTAAAATCTAAACTGCTCTAAATCCTCAGCTCTGCTGTTTTTTTTTTGGCTGGCTTGAATGCCTCTGCCTTGAATCTACAGGGGGTCTCCATTTTATAAAAGTCCAACTTATATTTACGAATGTGATCACATACAGGGATGTGATTTTAAAGATTTGACATATGAACATTTCCTGTACTTACAAATTGCACCCTTATATTGTCAAGGATTTTACAACAGAGCACTTAGAAAATAGTGGTAGAATTAGACGCGGTCAGCATAGATTTACAAAAGAGAAATTATGCTTGACAAATCTACTGGAATTCTTCGAGGATGTAACTAGTAGAGTTGATCGGGGAGCCAGTGGATGTGGTTTATTTGGACTTTCAGAAGGCTTTTGACAAAACTTCACATACGATATTAATGTGTAAAATTAAAGCACATGGGATTGGATTAACGTACTAAGATAGATAGAAAATTAGTTAGCAGATTGGAAACAAAGGGTAGGATTAAAGGGTAGGATGAGTGGCATCCAGTGATCAGTGGGATACTGCAGAGATCACTACTAGGACTCCAGTTATTGGCAATAAATGTTAATGATTTAGGTGAGGGAATTAAATGTAATATCTCAAAAATTTGCAGATGTCACAAAGCTGGGTGGAAGGGTGAGCTGTGAGGAGCATGTAGAGATGTTGCAGTGTAGTTTGGACAGGCTGTGTGAGTGGGCAAATGCATGGAAAATGCAGTATAATGTGGAAAAATGTCAAGTTATCCACTTTGTTGGCAAAATAAGTTTGGCAGATTATTATTTGAATAGCTGTAAATGGCAAGAGGAGAATGTTCAATGAGACTCGAATGTCCTTGTGCACCAGTTACTGAAAGTAAGCACACAGGTGCAGTAAGCAGTAAAGATCATAGAATCCCTACAGAGTGGAAGCAAGCCATTTGCTCCATCGAGTCCATACCAACCCACAAAGACCTACTCCCCTACCCTATCCCTGTAACCCTATATATCCCATGGTTAAAACAGAAGTTGCTGGGAAAGCTCAGGAGGTCTGGCAGCATCTGTGAAGAAAAAACTCAAGAGTTAAATGTTTCGGGTCTGCTGACCCCTCCTCAGAACCATGGCTAATTCACATAACCTGCACATCCCTGGACACAATGGGCAATTTAACATGGCCAATCGACCTAACCTGTACATCTTTGGACTTTCAGGTAAATAAGATAAATGTTACATTGGCTTTCATAATGAGAAGATTCAAGTACAGGAACTTGAAATTAAAAAAGGCATGGTGAGGCCACACTTGGAATATTTTGTGCAGTTTTGGTCTCCATCTCTGAGGAATGATGTTCTTGCTTTAGAGGGAATGCAACAAGGGTTTACCAGATTGATTCACAGAAAGGCAGGACTGATGTATGAGGAGAGATTGAGTTGGTTAGGATTGTGTTCACTGGAACTTAGAAGAACAAGGGCTATAGGAATGGGACAAAAGTTACCAGTAGGCATTTAGCTGCCTAAAAGGTGAACTACAAACTGCATTCATGTTCAGAACAATAAGTGGGAATAAGGGTTTTGCCTGTAGATATCATCTCCTAGGAATAATTTGAGTACACTGTTACCCCAAAAACAACATGGTAAGTTGAGTCGTCTCTGCCTCCCGAACCCTGATGGACATAGAAAGGGACTACAAAGCCTTGGCCCAAACATGGACAGAAGAGCTGAATTCCAGCAGTGAGATGATTGTGATGGCCCTGGTATCAAGGCTACATTTTACCAAGTGTTACAACAAGAAACTCCAGTAAAACTGGAGCCAGTGAGAATTGGGGAGGCAACTTTCTGCTGGTTAGAAATGTACCTGGTAGAAAGGAAGATGGCTATCATCATTGGACATCAGTTATCTCAGGTCCAGAACATTTTTGCAGGAGTTCTCAGGGGAGTGCCCTGGACCCAAACATATTCGGATGTTTCATCTTTGCAGGGAAAGATTATGACAGCAACTTGTTTCACAGCAGAGTCAGATAGCTGAGGAGATCATCTGATGAATGACTGGAAATTCAGATGGAACAACTGTTCTGGTCTGATCTTCGGACAAGTCCATGTAAAAGGGTTATGATTGTAGTTGTTGTATGGGTAAGATTTATGTCTTTTTTTTGTAGTGTATTTTGCTTTAATAAAGAACATTGGGTAAATTCCATTATTAGAACTGCCTTGGGCTCTTGATATCCAAAGTAAACCCAGGGAAAGTGGGAATCAAAGCAAACAACAGTGCCATCAAGCCGCACTGACAAAAGAATAACCCGTCCACTCACGTTCAGTTTTGCGTCCCACTGAAGTCACTAGGTTCTTATCCTCATTACAGCTTTGGTCCAAACACAGAAAAAAAGAGCTGAAATCAAGACATTAGGTGAGATCACTGCCCTTGACACCAAGGCAGCATATGACTAAGTATGGAATCAAGGAACTCCAGTAAAATTGGATTCAGTGGGAATCGGAGAAAATCTCTCCATTGGTTGCAGTCATATCTGTTGTAAAGAAAGATGGTTGAGTTGTTGGAGGTCAACCATCTTAACTACAGGACATCTCTGCAGGAGTTCCTCAGGGCAGTATCCTAGTTCCAACCATCTTCACCTGCTTCATGAATGATCTTCCCTTCATCATAAGGTCAGACATGGGGATGTTTGCTGGTGGTTGCACAATATTAGGCACCTTCTATGACTCCTCAGATATTCAAGCCATTCAAGACCTGACAATATCCAGGCTGATATGTGTCAAGTAATAAAAACCGAAAGAACTATGGATGGTGTAAATCAGGAAGAAAAACAAAATTGCTGGAAAACTCAGCCGGTCTGGCAGCATCTGTGAAGGAAAAAGCAGAGTTAATGTTTCAGGTCCGATGACCCTTCCTCAGGACTCTGGACCCGAAACGTTAACTCTGTTTTCTCCTTCACAGATGCTGCCAGACCTGCCGAGCTTTTCCAGCAACTTCGATTTTTTGTCAAGTAATGTTCACTTTGCACAAGTGCGAGGCAATGACCATCTTCAGCAAGAGAAAACCTGACCATCCCCTGACCTTCAATGTCATTTATCGTCAGCGAATCAACTAGAATTAACATCCTAGGAGATACCATTCATCAGAAGCTGAACTGGACTGGCCATTTAAATATGGTGTCTAACTGAATAGGTCAGAGGTTAGAAATTCTGTGCTAAGTCAATTAACCCCTTGTAGACAGTAAGGACTGCAGATGTTGGAAGCTAGAGTCAAAAAATGTAGAGCTGGAAAAGCACAGCAAGTCAGACAGCATCCGAGGAGCAGAAAAGTCAACGTTTCAGGCCGAAATCCTTCATCAATCCTGAAATCGTTGACTTTCCTGAACTTCGGATGCTGTCTGACCTGCTGTGCTTTTCCAGCTCCACATTTATTGACTCATTTAATCCCTGTCTTGCCAATCCCCGTCTACAAGGCACAAGTCAAGGGTATGATTGAATGTTCTGTGCTTGTGTAGATGAGTGCAGCTCTAACAATACTCAAGAAGCTTGCTACCATCCAGGACAAACAGCCTACTTGATTGAAATCCTATCCACCCACTTCAACATTCATTCTTTTCATCACCGACACACAGTGGCAGCACTGTGTACAAACTGCAAATTGAATTCCACTAACTCAATAATTCTCCTTAGACAGCACATTTCAAACCAGCAACCGTTACCACCTGGAATGACAAGAACAGCAGATACCACCACCTGCAAGTTCTTTTCCAAACTATATATCATCCTGACTTGGAAATATATCACCATTCCTTCAGTGGCTCTGGGTCAAAATCTTGGAACTCGCTTCATTTATCACTCTAGGTAACCCTACAATGCAAATACTGTAAAGGTTCAAGAAGGCAGCTCACCATCACCTTCTCCAGAATGATTAGGGACGGTAATAAATGCTGGCCCAGTAAGCAACCCTACATCCCATGAATGTCTGAAAAAAAGAGCCGGGACCATCTCCAGATCCAGTCCCACAGTCAACACCAGTAATGACCAACTGCATGGATGTTCATAGGTTTCAGTCAAATTGTAAAGGGCTTGAACTGTAGTTTTGGTGATACAATAAACAGTCAAATTTAAGGTGAGCCAAACCTTATTTGTCACGTGCGGTTTGTTCTTGTAATTCCGGGGTCTGGGAGTCACTGTAATGGAGGCAAAGAACAAAATCTCTTCCAAATATTGGTGTTCAGCAGGACCCAAAGGTTTCAAACAAGTAACAAACAAGACCAAGTATAAGAAGCCCTCAACAGCGTGGTAAATGGGCAGTAGTAAGTGACTTGTGCAAGAATTCTTTCCAATGACGGTACACGAGGGAAAGGGATAAGTAGGTGTGGGTGAATGTGGGTGAAATGAGATACTAGGAATCAGTTGGTCTTGTCTCTGATCAAGATGTTGGCAACAGGAAAGGAAAATGGATGGTAAAACTGAAATGTGGCTAAAAATAAGAAGGCCTTGATATCATAGGTGAGATAATTAGGACAAGGAAGCAGTGAATTCAAAGAATACAGCCCAAGGAATTTAAAGTTAAAATCACAAAAATGCTTAAGTAAAGGTGGAAGATTATCTCTGTTAAAATTTCAGAATAATTCCTGGGACCTAGCAGGCAGAAGGCTTGTTAAAAGAGGTAGAAGCTGAGGTTACTAAGAAGAAGGTGTTGGAGGAAAACTTTTGAGATCTGATTAAATGTTAAGGACCACATCAACATTGCAGAGCTTCATCAGTGAGGATTTGGAACAAAGTACTTGTTGTGTTCAGTAAAACTGAAACATAGCTTGTTGCAGGCAGCAGCTATTAAACTAACTTTATTTACACTTCTTGAACATAGCAGGAAACAGTCAAAATAATAAGTGTTTATTTGTGTAACATATAACAGTGGCTTTAAGAGTAGCATTGAAAGGTGATATTACAATAATGTAGGATGGAGACAGGAGAGAAATGACCAAATAATGCTCGGAGGCAAAAAGGGGATAAGTCTTGAGGTCTGGACACAAAAGGAATTCAATTTACATGAATATAACAGAAATCAGAAAGGCAAATGAACCTTAGGCCTTACTCTACATCATACCTTATGTATGAATAAAAATGTATTTCAGACAGTACGCTTTGTACTTCAGCATCATGATAAAACGTTACAATATCTAATTTACCAACTGTCAGTAGTCTCCAGGTGTAAAATATAACTGGATTAACAATTTAAGCAACGAGGAAGCACTCCGCAAAGTGACTCACTCACTTTCAAAATAAATTGTCCTTTTTCAGTGAGTCTGCCTGTGGGGATTCTATGGACTGAAGGTACCAATCCCTGGTCTGTTATCAAAGTTTAGTAACTTGTTTTAAAGGATGTGGATACTCCAAGTTTTGCTCTTGAAATATTTATTGCCAAAAATCATGCAACTAATTTATTTTTATTACAAGTCTGAAATAGTAATAAATTAACAGCCTTACTTACATACCAACATATTCATATTCTCACACAGTTGTCAAAACCAACAATATAATCAAGTCTAATTCACCTTACTATGATTGTAGATTATACTTTAATTCTGGCTGACTTCAATCTACTTCAGGAGGAGAGAGAAAATTCCTGTGGTTCCCCTCAAAAAGAACATTTGCACCACCAATTTACGCAAGTCCCGACCCTGTATACATCTTCTCTCTGTATCTCTCAGCAGCCTCTAAAGGACTTATCAAGACAGTCAATGCTGACCCACCTCAACTGCATGATCCACTTGCTTGTTAACCTTCCCACTCAGTTCATGCACTGGGGGCTAATTTTACCAGTATTCCTGTCCAATTAAGCCCTCCCACTGCTGACCTTGTGGACTCTGCCAATGAATCAGTTCTCATTAACCCTGTCTAGAATGTCTATACACTTGTAAGTAAAAGCCTTTACCATCTATGAAATTATTGCGAATGACTGTATCAACATCACAGCCTTAACAAGTGGATGAAGAGAGATGGCACCCTTCTCCTTAATGAAGCTTCCCATGCGACTACATCTTTCAACATTTGCTCCATCAAGACCACTGCAGTGGCACTGTGGCTTTATCACCAGTTCACAACTGCACCTGGCTCCCTAAACCTCTGGCACTTTATCCTCATCTGAACATTTCATCCTGTTTCACTCCTCATTCATTGAAATTCAGTGTTCTCTATCACCTTCTAACCACAATAAAAGCCTTTTCATCAAAATATCTTCATTGATTTCCTCCGAAAACCTCAACACTGATAGACTTCCCTTCTTGACACTTTTAATCAACATCACAACTCACCATGCTTTCTCTTCTCTGACTTCACTGCCATCGTATCCTCCCTAAATCTCTTCCTCCTTGTAAATTACCCAATCCATATTCATAACCATTCCTTTTACTTTACTATTTCATGTAGTCTTGTTGACGTTGGAATATCAATTGCATAGAAGGCCATCTATAATCAGGCTATAATCACATCTGTAATTCTAGTATCACGCTCCACCCACAATTCCCTTCCATTTCCCAAACCTGTCTCCTTCTGTATCCATTCCACTGAGTACCACCTTAACAAGCAACCACAAACATACAATTATACACTTAAGCAATCTCTCCCTCCAACTGGTAGACTATAGCTTTAATGCATTATGATCTCTAAGAAGTATTGCTACAACTCACCAAAGTTTCTTTAAAACCACCTCTGAGACCAACAACCTCCACCACCTAGGAAGACAAGAGTAACAGATGCTTGGAATCACTACATCTTGCAAATTCCCCTTCAAGTCTCACAGCGTTCTGGCTTTGAAAGATATCACTTTTCTTTCATCATCTCTGGCTCAAAATCCTGGAACTCGTTCCAACAACCCTGCGAAACTCCCTTCGCCAGATCAAGTATTATGACTCAACAATACAGCTCACACTTATATTCTCACTAGCAATTGTAGAAATAGTAATAGACACTAAATGCTGGCCTTCAGGTTCTGCAAATGAATCAAAACAATTATAATGGTCTTTGTTAAGAGCAAGAAGAAGGAATTTTAGCACCCAGCATGAATAAGTAGATACACAGCATCCAATTATGATGTTGTTGTCTACATTGTTTTCTGCCTATTTCCATTCTTAGACAACACTGAATAAATCTTAGTCCAACAAAGGTGTTGGACGATTTAATATATTCAGTAGTTTTACAACATACAAGATCTATTTTAATGGAGATTTTCCTCTTGAATGGAATTATTATCAGAGTTGGGCCAGGACTGTCCATCTTTCTGCAAGCTGGCTACACTCCATTTTCTCTGGGACCTGAATAAATCAGTTGGGCAGACTTAGAGAGATGCGTTCAAATCAGATTTCCCACTCCTTATTGCTATTCAGTTACCATTGTTGGTGGTGCATTTCTGGCGATAAAATGGGGACTAGATATTTTTCAACTTATATTCCCTCATTTGGGTGAGATATTGAATGTTAATGGAACCATACCTTTAAAAAGGGCTGAATTTAACAGTGATAGCCAAAGTCATGCTTCCTTAGCTGAAAACAGGAAGCAACTCTGTTTCAACCATCTATAGATCCCAAGGAGGCATATTCCTTGTGGTGGCCAATCAAGGGGGCATTTGTGTCACCATCCCTAATAAGAGTGAAGCGTCGCTGACTGAGGCACAGAGCCAGGAATTCAGTAACACCATCTCCAGTGTGGCCATTGCAGAGGCTGCAGATACAGGCAGAACCTGCCTCAATGACGAAGGCACCCTTGAAGAGGGTTAGGAAGGGCTGTGTTGCTGCAGCTAGGCAGGTCCAGAATTTAGGATGGGAGGGTCATGGTGCACATTTGGTGCTGCTGTCATGGAGCCATTCCATGGTCTGAGATTCAATGCACAGTTTCTCTATGAGTGCTACATTCCCCCTGCCACCGCCCAAAACAAACAGAATGCTGATAGAAATAGGAAGAAGCCATTAATTGACCACTTAAGTGGCTCATTTGAATTCTGCTGGGCAGCAGTTTTGCCAGATTTCTCATCGCTGACAAAATGGCATGACAGCAAAATGACATCAGGCGCATACTTCGTGCCCATACCTTCCAACAGTAACTTGCCAGCCCTTTCACTCCCAGCCCATCATCAAGGGACCATTAAAATTCCATCCATAAAGTAAGCTCAAGAGGAAAAAGGTTGGAGTGTCCAGGAGATTAAACACAAGCATATGATACCATATTGTCACTAGAATTAAATGTAATATGAATTGGTATGTCTTAGAATCTTTATGTGTGACTTTGGTTGTTTTTATTTACCTGATCCAAAGCAGGAAATGCATTGAATATGGTATGTGGGAAGTGCTGATAAATAACTTAAATAAACACAGACACAAAAAAAACTCACAAATATTCCTGTCCGTACATATTGGTGTAGTTATCCTAAGAGAATCCTTTGATGTCACAATCACCATGTGAAGAGAATGTTTTGACAGTTGCTGTGTCATTTTGTTTTCATAGCTGTTTTTTGCCATCTGTGATGTCACAAATCTGTAACTAGCTTTGCTCTTGATATTTATTTGATTTAGATTTTAATTCAAATTTACAAATATTTGATGTGGGTATCTTTACTGGATGCAGCATTGCTGAAATTATCCCGCATAACATTTGGAACGAGGTGCAGATAAAAATCTAAAGACGTTTATTACAATTGGCTATTACATACAATTATTACATTCACAAATACGTGTCTGGGCTGGTCGTAGGCTATCTAGATACAGCAGAAGAACAAGCTTTCGGCATGTGTCATGCTTCAAATGATTCAAGTTAAGATGGTGGCTGAGGCTTTATGCCTTTAAGTCATATGCTATGATACAATGATGACATCATGAGTACGTCACTTACAGGTATACTGTGACTCTTAAAGATAGTATGCAAATACACTAACTGTGAGAAATAACACAATAATGTTGTCATGTTTAGAGTAGAATTTAGATTATTCCAGCACCAATATCAAAATATACTTGGCCCAAAGAATCTGTCAGAATACTGTTGTGTCAGTCACATACTGCTGCCTCTTCTACTGCTGCTAATCACGTTGATATTAGTCCAGTTGTAAGGCAAAGTTACTTGAGGCAGGTCTATGAAAATGTAAGGAGCAAATCTGCATCAACTCCTATGAAAGATGCCAGAAAACTGATGTGGCATTCTAGAGGTGCTAGCTTTCCCCTCCCATTCCAAACGATCATCCTTTTGAGTGAGTTTTACAGTGAGAAACTAGGACCACAGCCATTCTCCACAGGTGTAAAATCCAGTCCCATGACATTGAGCCATTAACCCAATGTCAACATGCTGATCTACAGTCCACCCACCAGTTTTTAAAAAACTAAATTAATAAATTATTAAGCTTGTCAACAAGCCAATAGACGAGTATTTCGTAAACAAAAACAGAAACTGCTGGTTAAAAAAACAGGCCTGGCAGCATTTGCGGAGAGAAATCAGAAGAAAGGTTACTGGATCTGAAATGAGCTTTTCCAGCAATTTCTGTTTTTGGTCCTGATTTCCAGCCTCTGCAGTTCTTTCATTTCTTTTTGACTAGAATTTCATGTTGGCATGCTATATTTTGGTGGTTGCACAGGAAAAATGTTCAGAAGGAGTCTTTTCAGGTATGAGAAGACTTTGCAAAGACAATTAAAATTTCAAAAGTTTAATTCTTGCAGACAAATCTTCTGGAGGACTGTGGGGAGTTTTCTTAATGTCACAAGTTGGTTTAATAATTATTTGAGACTTCATTGCAAAATATTTGTCTGCGAAAGGGGTTTTTTTTTGGACTTCGGCTTAGAGACCCTGAGACCAGTATCCCAATGGGCCCAGTGGAAGCTGTGGTCCAGGAAATAGTCCAACTTGCCGTTGAGCAAAGGCCTCCGAGGGGAGAAAATAGCAGCAGGTAAGCAGAGCTAGGCACTATCATGCCAACATAGTATACTAGACAAGGATGACATTTCACCAAATGCCAAAGTGCCTAAGATGACTGAGTCACTCCAGAGCCAGACACATAATTCTATGATAAGACGGCTGAGTGATTATTGTCAATTATGTTGGTGGGCCCCAGATGTCTGTAGCCACAAAGCCCTGAGCTCCTCAGTGACCTTCCAGGAATCACCTATAAATCTCAGTGAGACAATGCAGCCAGTAGGCCATCACTAGAAAGGTACTTACAAATGCTATATTCAGATATGCCCATGAGTTCATTTTATTTAGCGGACTGTGAAGTCAATATTAGTTATGCAGACAGACCCAGAGGCCTTGGTATCATTTCAAGATTTCCAAAAGTGCAAGGGTTAATAGATTACATACATGTGGCAATTAAAACACCTTTGAAATAGCCAGGAGCATTCACTAACAGATTAGACTGCTTTCTATCAATGTTCAGTTTGTATGGACCACAAGACAAGGATAATGCAGGTCTATGCACTTTATCCTGTAGCAACCATGATGCATGCATACGGACACAGAGTCAAGGCCGTTCTGTGGACTGGAATTCTTGGATGCTAGGTCTCTGGGTAAGAAGGGATAGTGTCTCAATTGATGGCTAAAGATTCCAGTCTGTTAGTCTGCTCAAAATGTGATTTTGATAGCTGAACTAACTAGATGATGCTCTACAATATTCTGCTACTTGAGGCTTACTTATGATCATGGTATAATGTGTGCGAGGAAGTGCTGGTAGAGGAAGACAAAATGGAATGAGCCCCTCCTCTGACTAGGAGCCTGAGGATAAGTTCAATGAGGAGAAGAATGAACCAAGTCAGCCAAGCACAGTAAGCTGATATGCAAATTGCTTTGGATACCAGGGAGACATGGAATTCATTAATAAAGCAAAGATTTAAGCCTGTAATCTGATCTATGAGACCATCTTGATGATACTCATATTTTCTTGGTATCACTCACTCATGAAGACTGGTTGGCTGGCTTCCTGACAGGCACCTGCTAAATGGCTGCTTTATCTTGTGTCTTTAAAAAGCAGGGCCAGGAGTCTGCAATCAGTGCACTCTACTTTCCATGCAGAGAAGCAGGAAATTCAACCCCAAGTCCATGCTAAATTACTCTATGACTCTAAATCAGGCTCCACTTCCGTCAACTTACATAAAGCGCAACTGCTCAGACCAGGTGCTTGTTTTGGTGCTATTTGAGGACATAACGAAGACCAAGGTGTAGGAAATTGACTGAGAGAATTCTCATCTTGATGTAACACCATAGAGTTGTACAGCATGAAAACAGTCCCTGGTCCAACTGGTCCTTGCTGACGAGATATTCTAAACTGATCTTGTCCCATTTGCCAACATTTGGCCAATATCCCCCTAAACCTTTCCTATTCATTTACCCATCCAGATACCTTTTAAATACTGTAAGTGTACCAGCCTCTACCACTTCCTCTGGCAACTCATTCCGTATACGCACTACCCTCGACATGAAAAAGTTGACCCTTAGGTCTCTTTTATATCTTTCCCCTGTCACCTTAAACCTATGCCCTCTAGTTTTGGACTCCTCTACCCTGGAAAAATGACCTTGGCTATTTATCCTATCCCTGATTTTATAAACCTCTATAAAATCACGCCTCAGCTTCTGATGCTCCAGGGAAAAATCCTCCAGCCTATTCAGCCTCTTCCTATTGCTGAAACCCTCCAAACCCAGCAACATCCTTGCAAATCTTTTCTGAACCCTTTCAAGTTTAACAACATTTTTCCTATAGCAGGGAGACCAGAATTGGACACAGTATTCTAAAATTGGCCTAACTAATATCCTGTAGAGCTGCAACAAGGCCTCCCATTGTCAATGCACTGACCAATAAAGACAAGAGTACCAAACCCTTCTTCACTACCCTGTCAACCTGTGACTCCACCTTCAAGGAACTATGAACCTGCACCCTGAGGCTTTGTCGTTCGGCAACACTCCCCAGGACATTACCATTCAGTGTATAAGTCCTGCCCTGATTTGTCATACCAAAATGCAATGCCTCACACTTATCTAAATTAAACCCCAGCTGCCACACCTTGGCCCATCGGCCCATCCGATCAAGGTCCTTTTGTACTCTGAGGTAACCTTCTTCATTGTCCACTATACCACCAATTTTGGTGTCATCTGCAAACTTACTAACTATTCCTCCTGCATGCATATCCATATTATTTGTATAAATGACAAAAGGCAGTGGACCCAGTACTGATCCTTGCGACACACCACTGGCCACAGGCCTCCAGATCAAAAAACAACCCTCTACCATCACTCTCCGTTTTCATTACATTCAAGCCATTGCATTATACATCTTAATAGGGGATACACACAGTTCCAGCCCCACAAGCAGGTGTTGAATTTTTTTTGAAGGCTCTCCTTGAGATTTTCTCAAGGACTACCTTTGATTTTCAGGACTACCTTTCTTTTGATAAAGTTAGTCACAATATTACTTTCCGCATTTGTGTCAACCACAATTTACTGTGAGAAATAAAAAATATGTTTATGTGTAGTGCCCTTAAACAAACAGCATTTTAAACTGGTCAATTATGCTGGCTAGTTTATGTGTTCTACAATACATTTTTGCTGAAAAGTATATCAAAAAAATATAAGAATATAAGATGTCTAATAACCATTTATGAATGAGAATACCATTCACAAAGTCTACAGTCCGTAAAATTGAATAGAACAAACAAAAGAGAAGCAGCAGTGTCGAAAATATTCCAGGTTATAGACAAACTATACAAATAGAAAATTCAAACAATATAACTCTCAAGCACTAATTAACACAATATGGCTAAATACCTCACTATCATCACATAACAGAGCCACAGACTTGAACTTGAGACTTTCACATTATCGCTCTTATGCAGTCTATTTCTGATTCATCTTTTAAGATCCATCTTATTTAATCTTTGACATGCACCTGTACCCCTAATTTCCTCTGTGCCCATTCGCGTGTAAATTTTGGCTGCTGTCTAGACTTAAATCCATTATTTCTCAATTTCTAACTTATCTCTCAATTTTCACTTGCTCTTTTTGGTCTCCCTTCTCTCTTTCTTCCCCTTCTGTGTCTTAGTCATGCTAACTTTCATTTCTCCCCTCTCAAACACTCTGCACCCTATTAATCCCTACCTCTAAGCATTGCTCTCTTTATAGCAGTGTGCACTCAGTAGAGATGAGAACTGCTTTTGAAACAAAATTGGATGGACTCTTGAAGGAAATGAGCCTTTAGAGCTGGGGATCTAGCTGGACAGTGCACTGAACTGGATCACTCCACAGAAAGCCAGCATGGACTCCAAAGGTTAAAAGAAATGCCTTCCTTTTCCATAAATGAGTCTTTGGCTCAGATGTTTGTACCTGGGTTGAATGTATATAGTCAGGAGAATTCTTGGCTCCACAATCCTGACTTTTAAAAATACCTGCCTGCACTTGCAATGATTAGGCCAGATTCAACATCAAATCAGGTGGCACTGAAAATGGTGTCAGGTCAGTGGCAGGCCTGGTGTGTGTTGGGTAACACAGGCACACATAAAAACTTGCCCCTTTATAAGGGCTGTTTGAGAAGTCAGTGTTGTGGTTCTGTGTTTGTTTGAGCAAACTCAGCAATCTCACATACAGGAGTAAAATGGATATTGATTCTGTTTATTTGAAGATCTGATCCAGGATTGCTTAGCAGACAGATTCGTTAAGAAATTTAGCAACATTATTAGAAGAAAGAACCACTGCACTATTTCAAACTACACACTGTAATCTAGACTCTACAATAGCTACAATTCACATGTTCAACAGCCTGGCTACTTGTTCGCTCTTAAGGTGACATCACACAATTGGTCCTCAATGGTATAATTCCTGAGCACTGAAGAAGATATCTTTGGGTTAGTGGGTAAGTGACATAGCTGTAAATGTTGGCCAATTGTCAGCTCACAATACAAACTTAAAACATATTCCGTAGGATTTTATTTTATTGCATTACTGAGATACACCCATGGTGGATTTTATGTGGCATGGTTGATGTATGGTTGGGGTGGCATGGTGGCTCAGTGGTTAGCACTGCTGCCTCACAGCGCTAGGAACCTGGGTTCAATTCCACCCTTGGGCGACCGTCTGTGTGGAGTTTGCACATTCTCCCTGTGTCTACATGGGTTTCCCCTGGGTGCTCCGGTTTCCTCCCACAGTCCAAGGATGTGCAGGCTATTTGGATTGGCTATGCTAAATTACCTATAGTGTTCAGGGGTGTGTAGATTAGGTGGGTCATAGGATGGGTCTAGGTGGGATGTTCTGAGGGTTGGTGTGGACTTGTTGGGCCAAAGGGCCTGTTTCCACACTGTAGGGATTCTATTTAAAAAAAAGGGCAAAGGTATGAATGTTGGAATAGGTGCTATAAAGGGCAATGGATGTGGATAGAGGGAAGAGTTTGGCATGGAGAATATGAGAGGTAATGGTTGACATGAAGACTGTTAGTAGGATATAGTGTATACATAGGATACAGTGACATGGATTGACAAGGATAGAATAAGGGTTCCTGGGGGTTGGTACAGAAACATGGGATGATGTAGAAACCATTAAAGTTATGGACATCAACACAGGAACACAGGTTGCATAGAGTCAATGAGAAGCTACAGGATTGGGTTTAGGTTCATGGCATGAAGGGTATAAGGGGTGATGGGGCATGGGTACACAGCTTGAGGTGCAGGGGTTGGCATGAATGTGCCATGGGCATAGCATCAGCATGTGAGGGAATGTGCAGAATGATGTCTGGAGGGATGTCTCATATTTTGTTCTTTCAAAAAAAATTTGGACATAGCCAGAGCCCCTAGGTAGGTCTTCCAGCCAGCCTGCCTCCACACCTGACAACCTCCTCAGAGCATCCAGAACTGCACACTTTGACTACTAATATAGCCTACCCTCCAGACAAAAATCCAGGTAGCCATCTTTAAACATTGGGTTACTAAAGAATGCTCTGCCCATCCAATTCACAAGTAAAAATCCAGACCATAGATCAGACCATAGACCAGCTGAAAGTTGAAAGTATCTTTTGAATTATTGGGATAATGTGCACCCACACCCCCAAAATGAATGAGTTAATTAATTTTCTCCACCCATTTTTTTCTCCAGCAACTATAACTTATGTTACATACATTAAACTTAATTTCTCAAGGTTGATTGTTAACAGATTATTAAAGCATTCAGGAACAGAAGTAGATCATACAGCCACTCAAATTTGCTCCTTTATTCACTAAGATCTGACAATCCCACATTCTCACTTATCCCAATAACCTTTTGTCTCCTTACTTATTAAGAATCCAACTACAAATGCCTTTTGAGAAAGGCAGTTCAAAAGATTCACAACACTCTGTGAAAGAAAAAAAAACTTTGTCTTAATGGGGATCCCTTATTTTGGGTCACTGACTCCAAATTCTGTGTTCTTCCACATTTGGAAATGTGCTTTCCACATGCACTCTGTCAAGAACCTCTAGGATTTTATGATTTTCACTCAAATCGCCACTTACGTTTCTAAATTCCAGTGGATATAAGCCTAGCCTGTCCAATCTTTCTTCACAGGATAACCCACCCATTTCTGGCATTAGTCCAGTAAACTTTCTTTGAACTGCTCCCAAAATATTGACATCTTCCCTTAAACAAGGAAACAAATACGCTACGCAGGACTCTATATGTGGTCTCACCAACGCCCTATATAACTAAAGCATGATGGTCCTAATTTTCTATTCAATTTCCTTTGCAATGAACAACAAATTTTTCAGTCATCTGGCACAACACTTCTTCCATTTTCCAACCATTAAAAGACAGAATTAGACCTACTGTATTTTTCCTGTTACGTAGGCAATCTTCTATCCATGCAATAGGTAGCCTCTTCACCATGAACTTTTATATTACACAATAATCTTTGATGTGGCATCTCATCTAATGTCTTCTGAAAATATAAGTACCACATGTTCATTGTTTCTCCTTTATCTACAGTACATGTATATTCTTCAAAGAACTCCAGTAAACTGGTCAAAATTGATTTCCCTTTCACAATATCATGTTAACTCTTCCAGATAATAGGTAAACAAAGTATTTTTTAAGATCGACAATGTTACATTTATTTGCATTAATTTTTAAGTGTCACACATGCCTTTCCCCTACAGGTTGCAGAGAACTTGTATATTAATATTTATGAAAAACATAGAATCATAGAATATATAATACAGTGGGAGGCCATTAGGCCCATCGTGAATGTACCAGCTCCCAGAAGAGTTACCCAGCTAGTTGCAGTGTCCTCTAAATTCATCACAATCAAATGTATATCCAGCCCTCGTTTGAAACCTCCAATGGAATTCGCCTCCACCACTCTCCCAAGCAGTGCATTCAAAATCCTAACAATTCTCTGAGTAAACACATTTCTCCGCATCTCGCTCCTAGATGACAATCTTGCTGACAACCTTGAAATTGTGACTCCTAGTCCTGACATACGAACTAATGGAAACAGAACATCCTTCTTTATTCTGTCAAAATTGTTCATAATTTTGAACACCTTAATAAGGTCACTTCCTAATCGTCTCTGCTAAATCTAAGAGAATAAGCTAAATCTAAAATCCCTCACCCCTACTATAATTCTGGTAAGTTTGCTTTGCTCTGTCTCCAGGGCTTTAACGCCCTTCCTTAAATAACAAGCCCTAAACTGAACATAATGTTCCAAATGTGGTCTGACCAATGATTTGTAGAGGTGTAGCATCATTTCTGGGCGGCACAGGGTTAGCACTGCTGGCTCACAGCACCAGTTACCTGGGTTCAATTCCACCCTCGGGTGACTGTCTGTTTGGAGTTTGCACGTTCTCCCTGTGTCTGTGTGGGTTTCCTCTGGGTGCTCGGGTTTCCTCCCACAGTCCAAAGATGTGCAGGTTAAGTGAATTGGCCATGCTAAATTGTCCATGGTGTTTCAGGGACATGTAGATTAGGTGGGTTAAAAGGGGATGGGTCTGGGTCGGATGCTCTGAGGGTTGGTGTGGACTTGTTGGGCTGAAGGGCCTGTTTCCACACTGTAGGGATTCTATGAATGTCCTTTCTTTTATACTCTATGCCTCTATTTATAAACCCAAGGATCCTATATGTCTTCCAAACAAATGTTTCATCTTGACTGGCCAGCTTCAGATAATTATACACTTGAATCTTGAGGTCTCTCTGCTCCACCCTTCCCCTCAAAGTTGCACCGTTGTCACCCTATGTTTCTTCTACACATGTTTCATCTGCCAGGTCTCTGCCCATTTGGCCAACGTGTCAGTGTCCCTCTGACGTTGCTCAACATTATCCTCACAATTCACTAGCTTAGTATCATCCGCAAATTTAGAGATTTTGCCGTCAACACCATCTTCAAATCATCCGATCCAAAAAGCTAGGATCCCAATGTCGATCCCCGAGGAACAACATTTTCAACTTGTCTCTAATCTGAGATATGCCCATCTACACCAATCCTCTGCTTCCTATCTTATAGCCAAGATCGAAACCATGCAGCCAAGGACACATCCATCCCAAACATTTTTAATTTACTAACTAACCTGCCATGTAGCACCATATCCAATGCTTTCTGAAAGTCCAAATATACAACATCCACAGCACTAACCTCATCCACTGCCTGTGTCACCTTATTAAAGAACTCAATTTAATTAGTCAGACATGAGTTGCCCTTGACAAAGCTATGTTGACAGTCAACCATTAACTTATTTTCCTCTAAGTATATATGTACCTTATCCTACAATCTAGGATGCATTCCATCTGGGACTGGCAACTTCTCTACATGGAGTGTTGCCAGCCTTTTTAACTCTTCTTCTTTATCTATTTCTATGCTGCTGAGTTACTCAACACCCACATTTTCAATTGGGCAATTGTTACTATTTTCTAACTTGGTAAAGACAGAAACAAAGTACTCATTTATACGGGCGGCACAGTGGCTCAGTGCCTCACAGTGCCAGGGGCCTGGGTTCAATTCCACCCTCGAATGACTGTCTGTGTGGAGTATGCACGTTCTCCCGTGCCTGTGTGGGTTTCCTCTGGGTGCTCTGGATTCTTCCCACAATCCAAAGATGTGCAGGCTAGGTGGATTGGCCATGCTAAATTGCCCATAGTGTGCAGGGATGGGTCTGGGTGGGATACTCTGAGGATTGGTGTGGACTTGTTCGGCCAAAGGGCCTGTTTCATGTTGTAGGGATTCTATGAAGTACTTCTGCCATACCTTTTGCTTCAGTGAGCAACTTACTCTGCTTGTTCCTTATGGGCCCCACTCTATCCCTCACTAATCTTTCCCCATTAATATATTGGAAGAACATTTTATTATTTGTTCTAGTGCAGCCTGCCATCTTTTCCTCATGCATCCCCTTAGCCTTTCTTATTCCAGCCTCAGCCCTTTTCCTACATTTGAGACACTCTTCCAGATTTATATTGTTATTAATATTCTGGTATGCATCATATACCTTCCTTTTCTTCCTTAGTTTCTCAACAATATCATGAGTCATCCAAGTGCTCTATTTATTTCCCATGAGTATGTACCTAGCTTGCCCCTTATTCATCAATCTTCTGAAATTCTCCTAGTTTTCATTTACTATTTTACACATTAAAATGCATTTCCAATAAACCTGCTCTAAATCAACTTTTAGGCCTCTAGAATCTACCCCTTTTTTTCTAGTCTGGATTCTTAATCATTGACTGATTTTTGTCTTTTTCCAACTTAATATTGAACCTTTTTATATTGTGATCACTATTTCCCAAGTGCTCCCCTCCTCTGACACTCTTCACTTGGCCTGTCTCATTTCCTTGGACCAGATCTAGCACAGCTTCCTCTCTAGTAGGAATGGAATTGTACTGTTCTCCTGCACACATTGCAGGAATTTCTCCATTTCTGCACCTCACACTCCACATTTCTCCCAGTATTCCCAAAGGTAATTGAAATCACCAACTATCACAACCCCATTTGGCCTGCAGAGTTCTATAATCTGCCTACAAATGCTCTCTTCTATTTCCTCCCCACTATTTGGAGCTCTATAATAAACATGCAATGAAATTACCACTCCCTTCCGGTTTCTCACTGCCAACAATATAGATTCTAATTCAGAAACTGTATCTTGTTCAAGGGCAATGACACTATCTTTGACCAAAACTGCTACACATTCTCCCTTTTTAACCATCCTCTTTCTGTTAAAAGCCTTACAACCCAGGATATTAAGTATCCAGTCCTGTTCTACCTTGAGCTGCAAACCTGTCAATGTTACTATGTCATATTACCCTAGAGTAATTTCTTCTTCCAGTTCCCTAATTTTGTTCACTTTACTCCTTGCATTTATATACATACAATTTAACCCTGCCCGTATCTCTTTCTTGCCAACTGGAAGGCAACCATTTTGTTGTTCATTGTCAACACTCAAACCTCCCCTCACTTCCTCTTCCCCATTCCCCATCATCTCTCTTGTTCTATCCCTGGCACAGCAAACCTGTTTTAACCAGCACCTTATGAACCAGTTCTCTCGATAAACCAGCAAAAAAATTACATACTTCAAATACAGGACATTTACTGTATCATTGCGATCTCCGCAATGTCCGACTGGTCAGTTGAGGACGCGAATGAGAAAGCTCTCTAGTGGTAAGCTTTATTTAGGGCAAAGTTGCATTATTATTTAAGTGATTTATGCTGTGAATAAAATATAACAATTATGCGTATACCCTCTTCATTACATTTCTATTACTTAGTGTGTGTGTTTTACAATGATTTTGAGGACCTCTTGATCAACCAGAACATTTTATCAATTGGCACTCCTGGTCCCATAAGTGCCACTTAAATCAAAGTTTGCTGTACTTCCAAATCTAGGCCGATTAGATAACCCACATTTGGCCTTACAAGTTTAAATCTACTCCCCACTATGCTATTTACTCTCTCAGCCAAAAGATTAGTTCCATTTTTGCTAAAGTGACACCCAACTCTTTTGAAAATCTTTCCCTTTCCCAAAAGTGCTCCCAATGACCCAAATACTCATATTCAGTTCACATCTTCTGTTTTAGAATGTCTCTGTCTTTAAGTTACTGTTACTTTTTTGACAATTAAGTAAATGAAGCCAAATAAAGTTACATTTATGCCTTTAATGAGGATCAAAGCTCTGTTAGTTCAAAGTTTGTATTGTATTTGACACTACACAAGTAATTCTCCTGGGGTGGTTTTGTTCACTGTCAGTCAGTGGAGTTTACAGACTGCTTGAAACATGAAGTTATTTCTTAATTATTTGTGTAACTGAAACTGGTCAATTATTTATTTACTTATTTAAATAAATGGGAGTTATTGGGAAAGCAATACATTAACAAAAAGCTGAAATCACAATTCCAAAATAATATGAAATAAGTTAAAAGATCACAGTTTGTGGCAAGTAACAAACCTTAAGTGAAAAAAAAATTAGCTGAAATCAGTTAAATATGTACAGGTTTGTTATATTTTTGTAGGCAATGGAATTTACTGCACTCAGGCTAAAATTAATAAAACTCAAGCTTTTCTATTTTTTTTCAAAAGCAGAAGCTCCTGAACTTTGCGTGAAATTAATTAAATACAAACTCTGGCTTTCGGCCTGCAGCATTCTTTTAAATGAATATGAATGATAAATTAATTAAACAAAATTAGGTTTGTTGCCTTTTGCTGTAAGTCAATTCCAACAATAAATTAATTACATAAATATAGGCATCATGAATTAAGAGAGGTATTAGAGAAAATCAGGTGGAATAAATTAAATAAACAGGGGTGCTCAAGTAGGCAATGGATAAAAGCCAGCCATACAGAAGAGATTAAGGAAACTGGCAATGAGGTAATAATTAAATAAACTCCGCAATAGTGTAAGGTTCTCCGGAAGTAATTAAATAAAAGCGGTCTTATGGACAGCTGCAAATAAATGAATATAAAGAAAAAAGGATGTAACATTAGAATACTGTGTACCTGGAATCCCAGAAGAAGATCCTAAATTGGAAAACTGGGTTAAAAACAGAGGTAGATGGAAAGTACAAAACAGACAGCAGGGTGAGCGTAGGGGTTAAGCGTAAGAGATTAGCTAATAAATCAGCTAGCGGCAACACTTCAATCCTTAATTTCCTGATCTGTTTCATTCAGGAATTTTACCTTCTGAGCATTATCAACTCTAAGATATTTGAGGATGTATGAAGCTCATTGCTTAGATAATATTATAGAATCACCGCATTGTTATATGGGAGGAGGGGGGTATTTAGTCAACTGTGTATGCATTGACTCTCCAAATGAACATCTCACTTCCTGCCCTTCTCCTGCCTTCTCCGTGCAACCCTATGCATTGTTCTTTATCAAATAACCATCTAATTCACTTTCGAATACCTTGATTAAACCGGCCTTCACCAAACTCTCAGAAAGTACATTCTACACTCTAAATACTCATTGCATGAAAAAAACTTTTCCTCATATTACTTTTGCTTCTTTTACTGGGTGTGCTAAATCTGTACCTCTCATTTTTGATTCTGTCAAGAGTGAGTACATTTTCTGATTACTGTGTACAGATCTCTCATTATTTGAATACTTAAATCAGATTTCCTCTCAGCCTTATCTTCTAAGGAAAGCAGTTCCAACTTCCTCAATCTATCTTCATCACTGAAATTTTTCATCCCTTGGACCATTCTTGTAAACTTCTTTTGCATTCTCTTCAATGCCTTCACATCCTGAGAAAAATGTGGCAACCAGAACAGGATATAATACTCCAGCTGAGGCCAATCAATTATCATATACAAGTTCGACATAATGTCCTTGTTCTTGCACTTTATGCCCTTATTTACTGGTCTCTCAACAAATACAGTTACTTTTAATGATTTATGCACGTCTTTTATACATGGGTGTGTATACATATTACGGTTTTTCTGGTCCTACATCCCATTTAGAGTTGGACCCTTTATCCCTTCACTATGTTCTGCCCACCAAAATGTAACAACTGATACTTCTCTGTATTGAATTTCACTTGCCATCTATATGCCCACTCCAACAACTTGTCTTTATCCTTCTAAAGCTCTATAGTGTCCCCTTCCAGGTTTACAATGCTTTGAAGTTTTGAATCGTCTGCAAAATTTAGCACATCAGTCAATGATCCATCAGTTCTGGAAGCCTTGTTGTTTTTCAGCTGTTGGATGCTTTTTTTCAACGTCATGGCAGGGTGGATGTGCACTGAGATTGCGATGGATAGTGTGTTGTGAAATGGTGTCAAGAGCACTTGCATTAAAGATTTTGTCTTGTTTGAGGAGGTCCTCAGTGTGATCTCTCCAGTGGGTGTTGACTGCCTCTCTATCTTTGATGAGTGACTTTTTGTTTTGGGCTCTGTGAAAGTGGTCCCTGGATATCTGAATGGTCGGTAATTTTGACAGCGCTGAAGAGGCCACGTAGGCCACGGTTATCAATGAGTTGCTGAATTTCTTGGGCTCTTTCTACCCACAATTTAGTCTTTGGGTCACGGATTCTTTGTTGCACCTTGTTTCCTTTCACTCAAGTTTTGGTGGAGCTGCCAGTTCATCAACACCTTGCATTTGTGGTCTTGGAGATCTTGGATATCCTGATTGTTCTCCTACCAGTCTTGATGTTTATTGGTCAAAAGGCCAAGTATCTCCATGCAGGCACTGACTATGGGGATTTTAGGGTGGACCAGGTGCTGGTCATTGCCAGGTTGCTCTGAAGGTCTGCTTGAGTAAGTCTTTCTTCTCAGGGTTTTTCAGTCTAGCAACACCAAGTCTCCTGCAGCAGAGGTCTTTCTGCCTCTGTGGATTTGGCCAGGTTGAAGGAGATAGTAGAACAGATAAATCAGTGATGGTCCAGCATGTCATCAGCCACGGTCATGGCATGGGTGACATGGACACCTTTGCAATCCCTCCCTCCAACAATAATGCAGTCTATTAGGTGCAAATGCTTGAAGCAGGGTGATGCCATGAGATCTTGTGCCTGACTATGGACAGAACAGGGTGTTTATTATGACAAGGTCGCATTCTAGGCACTTGGTCAGGAGGAGACTCTGTTGGAATTTGTTTTCTCTGTGCCATTCTTATCTAACATGCCTTTCTAAAAGTTTGTGCCCCTCCCAACTCTGGCATAGAAATCACTGAGCACAATCATCTTGGCTCCTTTGGGGATGCAGGACAGTGATTTGTTGAGGCTGGTGTAGAATATTCCTTTTGTCTCATCCATTGTGTCTAGATTCAGGATGTAAACACTGACGACTGTGGTGTGCTGTTTCTGAGCCAGGTTAAGTCATAGTGTCACGGGTACACGCTTACTTACATGGGGATTTGTTGAAACGTCTGACCATTTTGTTTCTTGTGGTGAAGCCATCCCTGTAGAGACAGCATTGTTCTTCTGGCTTGCCTTTCCAGAAGAAGATGCAAATGCCTCATTAACTTCTCCTTCTCCTGCCAGTTGTATCTGGATCAGGATGGCAATGTCAATGTGTGTGGTGTCAGAGTTCCCAGGCAATGAAAGCAGTGAGATGTTCAAGCTTGTCATTGTTAGAGTTGTCTATTAGGGTCCTGGATGTTCCAGGTCCTGAAATTCATTTGGGTTAGTAGAAGAAATTGAGGTGGAAGATGCCTGTCTTTAGATTCTTTTAATCTGAGGTAGTTGTTGCACACCAATCGCCACGTGGTCACAGCAAAGCAAAGTCTTGACCTAATAGCAGGGAAAATCCAGGCACTGCTGAAAATAGAAAAGAATGCAAGAATAAGAAAAGAATAGGATGAAATGTGTTTAAAACATTTATCAAAGCATACTTAGAGTATTGTGTAAGGTTTTCGTCTGCTTCTTGTAGAAAGGACATTAGTGGCATACAATATTATAGATTCACCAGAATAAGGAACAACAGCCATGTGAAGCAACTGAGATATTGGAATTGTTTCCACTGAAACAGGAGAGGCTGAAAGAGATTTCATAAAAGTTTTAGCTTTGAAGCAAAAGTGATTAACTTTGAAGGCATGAATACAGCAAATATTTTCACTGGTTGGAGAGTCTCTGAGGAGAGATGATCAAATTTGAATTGTCACTTAAACTGTGAAGAAGCTAGTTAGGTGAAACTTCTTTGCACAAAAATTTGGATAAATAATAAATGCAGAGGAAAATACAGAACTATTAGAAAGCCTGGGCAAAAAAATTACTTTTTGATCATTCCAGAAAAGAGCCTATAAACTTTGAATGAACTGACTGCTCTCTTTCTATGCTATAAATTTCTTTGAATTCATGTCCAGCCAGAGGGGCGACAAGAGTATATATGACACTCAGTGACATATGCTTGACCATGGAGGCACTTTCAAAACTGTGTTTCTTCTTTCAGGCAGACTTTTAAACCTGGTACAGGGGCAGGATTCATGGTACTCTAACCGGGATTGAATGTCTATTCTATATCTGTTTATGACTACTTCTTTTTTGTTCTCTGTCCCCCAAATTATTAACTTTTCTGGAATGGTTGTCTACCTTGTCCGTGTATCTTTCAATGTATCTTCCTTCCATTCTCCCTGCTCCCCTTTCCTTCCTTTCATGTTTCATTTGCTTGGTTTCAGTTTCTTCTTTCTCAATTTCTTTCTCTCCTTCCCCCCCTTCTTTATTAAGCTAGCATACCCAGGAAATCAATTCAAAAAAAACTTTCATCTGCTATCAGTACAAGAAAAAATTTCTGATTTATGTCCTTGAGAATCAATCAGAAAAGTGTATTTCTTTCAATGGAAGTAACACTACATTGTTACACTGAAACACACTCAAATGCACAAAACTTTAGATTTATTATTAAGTTATTGTTAACATCACTTCTCATATTTCTTCATGGACATTGACTGATCCACTACAGATGGTTTAAATATTTACCTATCACGGATAACAAGGGAGGTTTTACCACAACTGTTTAATAAACTCCAATTGCATTCAAAGGTAGAAAACATAACTGGGTGCTACAGTTTATAATCAGACCAAACGTTCCCCATTGTACACTATAACAGAATACTGCATATCAATCTCAGTGTGTCATTTTCTGGGATTTTTGATCTTATTTGGATAGAATTTGAGATTTAATTTACCCAAGTGTTTTGCCATAGAGTAATGTGAATAGACAAATTTTTAAAAAAAAAGTTACAGGCTTTAGGTACAGAAAATGCATATCGAAGCCAGATGAGCCAGAAGAACTGAGGCAATTGGCATTGCCTAAGGTTGTTTAGGTTGTAGCAGCTTCCAGGAGACCCTAATGAAATGCTAATGGTGGCAACATGCAGCATGAGCACCGAGCAAATTAAAGTCCCTCCTGTTCATAACGGAGCCTGGCTTCTATGACAAGCTTTCATGGTCACGTGAATACAATTGATCTCCCACAGCACCTAGGAAAACCTAACCATGGTTCCACAATAGATATTCCCCTCATCTGATTTCCAGTATCTGCAGTTCTTTGGGTTTTTTTCTGTTTAACATTTAACTCACTGCCACATCTCTTCCGGATATGCCCACCTTGAAGAAGTTCTGCTGCTCTCTCCAACAGAATTTCCATTCTAATCTTTTCTTTTGTTCACCGTCATTATGTTTGTTGTTGCTCCTGGTGTTTGACAAGGTAATTGTCAAAATTCGCTTTCACACCCACAGCACATTTCTCAGTGACTATCTCCAGCTCAGACTCATCCCCACGTGGATTTCAGCTGAAGTTTCATCCTTTGTGTTTTAAATCCACTGTTCCTTTATACAGTGATGGACTGATGACTGAGAGACCACAGAGATCTCCAGGTGATCTCTTGATTCCATGAAATGACCTGCTGGCAGGGATTTGAATCGGTTCTTTGATTCAGTCTTAATAGTAGAAGACACTAAGAGCAATCCAAAATTATTAAATAAACAAGGGACAAAGGGAATCCATGCTGTTGTCTGTTAGCATGGATAGAGAATTGGCTAACTAAAAGAAATCAGAGAATTAGGATAAAGGGAGCATTTTTAGAATGCAAGCAGTAACTAGTGGAAATCAGTTTTGGGGCCACAATTATTTACACTTCTTTTATGATTTGGACAAAGAAAGTAAATGTACGCTAATCAAGTTTGCAGTTGACACAAAACTAGGTGAGAAGGCAAGTGGTGACGATGACACAAAGAGCCTACAGAGGGCTAGAGACAGGTTAAACAAGTAGGCAAAAATTTTGCAGATAAAATATAATGTGGGAAAATGTGAGGTCATGCACTTTGGTCAGAAGAATAGAAAAGCTGAACATTATTTAAATGGAGAAAGACTGCAGAAAGCTACAGCACAGACAGAGATGGGAGTTCTTGTGCATAAACCACAAAAAGCTAGTGTCCAAGTTCAGCAGCTAACATGGAAGGCAAAATGAATGTTGGTCTTTAATATCAAAAGGAATAGAGTATAAAAATAGGGAGGGCTTGTTAAAATTATGCAATGATCTAGTCAGAGCACAAATGGAATACTGTGGACAGTTTTGGACACCTTAGCTCAGAAAAAAATACACTGGCATTGGAGGCAAACCAGAATATGTTTACTGGGTTGATCCTGGGTATGATAGGACTGTCTTGTGAGGAGAGGTTGAGTACAGGATGGGCCTGTGCTCATTGAAAGTTAGAAGAATGAGAGGTGACCTTATTGAAATGTACAAGATTCTTTGGGGACTTGTCAGGATAGATGGAGACAGGTGATTTGCCCTTCCAGGAGAGTCTGGACCCACAGGTCATTTAGGACAGAGATAAGAAGTTTCCATTCCACAGCTACATTCCAGAGCAAGCAATGGAAGACAATGCTTCACAATTGTTAGATTTGTTCACTGAATTGTAAGTATGTAGCAACATAGTCTGTGATGTAGAACGTCACTGATTCGATACTGTCACTGATAAGGTAGGTGTAAATATAGAATGATGTATACCGGCCAGGTTCCAACATGTTCCTTACACGTAGTGTTTAGCCTCAATGTTGACTGCATTAAAGTTCAACGCCTTGGCTGAAGTCTTCAGAACAATAGCTCAGTTTCTGCAGAGGGCTAGTACAGGCCTTGACATGATAACTCTGCTTCTCTCTTCACGGATGCTGTCAGAAATGTTGACTTTCTTCAGCCATTCTGTTGTTATTTCAAGGCTGTTCTTAGGAGCATTATTAAACAATATTTCACACGAAATGGCATGAGGAGATGGGCAGATGACCAAAACCTTGGGCAAAAATGTAAGATTTAAGGAGCATCTTAAAGGAAGAGTGAGAGGTGAAGAAGAGGAGAGCTCAGGGGTGGATTTGCACAGAGTATTTCCAAGAAAAGTGAAAATACCACCAATAATGGAAGTGGAAAGAAATTAAAATTTCACAGAAGGTCAGGATTGGGAGACTGCAGAATTCCTACTGAAAGAAAGTCTGGAGAAGTTGCAGATATGGGGAGAGATATGACTATACAGAAATTTCAACATTAAAACCTTTTGGACCAGAAGGCAATGTAGGTTGGTCAATGATGAAGGGTAAATGGCACTTAGTGTCATTTAGGATATAGGCTGCTGTGTTTTAGATTATCTCAAATTTCCTGACTTTGGAAAGTATAAGGTCAACCAAGGGAAGTTTGAAATAGTTGAATATTGAGGTAATAAAAGCATGGTTGAGAGTTTTAGCATTCAATATTTTGATAAACGGTGAGAGACAACAAGTGAAAATATTGCCTGGAAGTAATGATATGCTTATAACAGGAAAGATTGACTTTTCTTCTAAATTTCTAGCACGCTTACAGGTTTAAACTTCTGATGTCAACTTAAAAATAAACTCTGGTGATTGGCATGGATGAGGCAACGAGGAGTATGTGAAGGTGTGAGGAGTAGTAAGGAATTTCACATTTTGTTCTTTGAAAACAAAACTTGAACACCATACTGGAGACCTGAGGCAGACCTTCCAACCAGCTAGCCGATGTCCACGGCATCCTCCTTACTACTTACAGAGTAGCCCACCCTGAGTTCTAATATAGCCTGCAGCCCCACCCCACCCCCAAACCTGACCAAAAACCTGATGTCTAGGCAGCAACTTTTTAAAGTCAGGTTGCACGGCCAGGAATTTTCCCAACACTGTGCGCATGATCTATAGATGAAAATACAATCAATTCATGAATCACCTTTGAAAGTTGAAAGTACTATTTGATATATGATGATAGTGTGCACTTGAACCCCCTACATTGATAGCTAACTTTTTTGTTCCTCATCTGCAATACCCAGTGGAGGAGGGGTGTGGAACCAGATGATAGTACCAAAGAGGAATACTATTGTGGATAAAATGCTAGAAGAGATAGATAGCACTATGAGAAAGAATTGTACATTTATAGGCAAGATCAGAATAAAGGGCAAAGTAATAAATTATAAATCAGTGATATTGTGCATGAATGTGCATGTATGGAATGTGGCAAACCAAATTGAGGAGCTAAGTGAACAGATTGCCATCTGGAAGTCTCATGTTGCAGCTATATTAGAGACAAGGGTCAAGGAAAGGCGAGACAAGATATAAAATATTCCTGAATGCAAGAATTTCAGGAAATATAGTAAAGGATGAAAAGGCTGGTGGTATTGAATAAGGAGAGCATTGCAGTGCTAGAGAAAGAGGATGTTCAAGAAGGGTCAAGGACAGAATTGATTTTGCTTAAGCTAAGGAACAAAAAAGGTGCAACTATATTGGTTGTTATGTTCTACAGGCAACCAACGAGTGGGAAGGATGTTGAAGAACAAACTTGCAAGGAAATTACAGAGAGGTGCGAAAATTATGAAGTATTTATTATTGGGTGACTTAAGTTATGTTAAAATAGAATGGGATAGTAACAGTAATAAGGTGGAAAGGGACAAGAGTTCCCAAATTGTGTTCAGGAGAATTTTCTGTAGCCAGATCTTTCCTGTCCAATGAGAAAGGAAACACTGCTAGATCTGCTTCTTAGAAATAATATGGGCGATCATGATCACTGGATCATAAAGTTAAGGGTGACTATGGCATAAGATAATGAGCAATCCAGGGTAAGAATAATTGAGGGAAAGCTCACTTCAGATGAGTAAGAATGGATCTGGATAAAATAAATTGGAATCAGAGATTGGTAGGAGAAACACTAGCTGAACAATGGACCTTTCTAAAAACTGGACTCATTCGGGTACAGTCAACGTATAGTTCCTCAAATTGAAAAATACATTCAGAGCAAAAATATATACAGAAGAGAAATTATACTGAAAGAAAGGTGACAGTTCAAAAATAAATTGAGATCAAGGCTGAATACAGAAGATTCACAGAGGTGGTGACAAAGCAGAGATGCAAAGGTGCTGTATGAAATGACACTGGATGTGACGTATCCACAGATTCTGAGGGAAGTGAGAATGAAAGTGAGTATGAATGCAGAGGCCCTGGCAATAAGTTTTCAATCTTCCTTAGATGCAGGGGTGGTTCTAAGGAAATGAAGAACTTCAAATGTTATGCCCTTGTTCAGAAATAGTGTTTGATCAGTCAAGCAACTATAGACCAGTCAGTTTATCATTGGTGATTGGGAAACTTCTAGAAATAATAATCAGAACAAAGTCAATAGACACATTGACAAGTATGGGTTGATTAAGGAGAATCAGCATGGCCTTCCTGGGGAAAACCATGTTGAACTAACTTGCTGGAAATTTCTGAAGAGGTAACAGAGGGGATTGATCAGGCAGTGTTGTTGATATGGTTGACACGGACTTCCAAAAAGTATTTGAATCAGGGCCACACAACAGGCTTGTAAACAAAGTTAGAGCTTATGGAATAAAAAGGACAGTAGGAACATGAATGCAAAATTGATTAAGCGACAGGAATAAAGAATAATGCCAAATGAATATTTATCAGCCTGAGGAAAGGCTTTTTGTGGAGTTCCCCAAGTGTAAGAGAAATCTTGACTATGTTTAAACAAAATGTCTGCAGTTGAATGTATATTGTACATGTTACTTGAGTGGAAAATAATAAGTAGAAACTGTGTGGCTGCAATCCATGATCTCATCTCTCTTGTCTAGAAGGAAGGGAGCATGCCAGGAGATCTCAGGAAGTCTGAAATTGCAACCATCTTCAAGAAAGGAGACAGGTCTGACTGTGGAAATTTAAAAAGTGATTTTCCTACTTTCCGCCATGGGAAAGATCATCATGAAAAGTATCCTCAACTGTCTCCTCCCACTGGCTGATGAATTCTTCTCAGAATCTCAATGCAGCTTCCACCTATCAACAGACATCATTTTCAGTGTGCAAGAAATTCAAAAGATATACTGGGAACAGCTTCAACAACTGCACATGGCCACCTTTGATCTTGCAAAGGCCTTCAACACTTGTCAGTGTGAGGGATTGTGGAACATTCTCCTCAAATTTGGCTGCCTGCAGAAATTCTCCAACTGCTTCACAATGATGTGCAAGCCAGTGCCTCACCAACGGATTCATCACAGACCCAGTAGGAGTGCAAATGTGGTCAAGCAGGGCCATGTCATTGACTAATGCTCTTCTTCTTCCTTGCTGCAACACTCCGCCCCACCTCCATGAAGCTATCCACCCATCCCCCACCTCCACCCCAACCTCAAGAGGAAGCAAGTCATCCTCAATGCTGAGAAGCTGCCAAAGGAGGAAAAGGCACTGAGCCCTGAATTATTGGCAAGCTTTGTAGTCTTATCTAACTCCATTATCTCTTCCAGGTAATGGTGTATTTAAATACCAGTCTGTACATTTCATTTAACCTATGAGCAATTTTGGGCCTCATATCTCAGGAAGGATGTACCAGCCCTGGAGTGGATCCAGAGGATGTTCACGAGAATGATCCCAGGAATGAAAAGCTTAACATATGAGGAATGTGTGTGGACTCTGGGTCTATACTCAATGGAGTTGAGAAGGATATGGGAGGAATCTAATTGAAATTTACAGAATACTTAAAGGCCTGGATAGAGTGGATGCTGGGAAGGTGTTTCCATTAGCAGGAAAGACTAGAACCGAAAGCACAGCCTTGGAGTAAAGGGAAGACCCTTTAGAAAGGAGCTGAGGAGAAACTTCTTCAGCCAGATAGTGGTGAATTTAGGAAATTCATTGCCACAGAAGGCTGTGGAGGCCAGGTCATTGAGTATATTTAAGACAGAGATAGACAGGTTCTTGATTGTTAAGGGGTCAAACGTTATGGGGCAAATGCAGTGGAGTGGAATGAAAAAGCCCATCAGCTATGATTGAATGGAAGAGCAGATTCGATGGGCCGACTGGACTACTTTCTGCTCCTATGTCTTATGGTCTTGTGTTTACCTCATCTTTTACATTTTTCAGCTTGTACGTTGTGAGTGGATAGCAAGATTGTATTACTTTTACCCAAATCCAAATCATCTATCATTGCTGAATAAAAATAGACGAAATGAAGAGAAGGAATCATCCTACTCGCTGTAACAGTCTTTGCATTTTTAACCATGTCATTCTTTTCAAATCTAAGTGACCATTTTGTTTGCATTATTGGACTTCTAAAGTGATTCACCTTGTGATATGCCTCCACATACTTAAAATAACAGAATTTATGCTCTTTCAGTTTCTGGCTTGAGCTTGATTAACTATCTCTAAGATCATCCTGAGTGAATGAGCAGCTGGCACTTGAAGCAATTTGTCTATAGGATGACAGAAGGGCTGGTCTGTTACCATGTGACAAGTTAACTTGTCTACTCATGATGCTGTAAAAGGAGAAATTTACTTGCTTCTCTGCCTACAATATTTTACAGCCTTACTCGACTAACCAGTTTCCTAAATTACCTGGAATGATTTAAATATGTACAGGATTAATCATCTATGTATTGTTTTTTCAAGAACTAATTCCTTTTCAATCATTATTTCAGTCAAGTAATCCATATCTTCCTCTCAAGTATCTATATTCTCACCTCTATTTAATAGCAAAGCAAAATTGAATACCTCCCCATATGCTACAGGAGCATAATTAGGACACCTGGCTCATCAAGTCTGCTCCACCATTTGATCATAGCTGATATGTTTCTCAGTCCCAATCTTTTGCCTTTTCCCTATGACCTTTGATGCCCATACTAATCAACAACCTAAAGCTCTGTCTTAAAAGTGCACAACGACCTAGTCTCTACAGCCTTATTTGGCAATGAGTTCCACAGATTCACCATCCTCTAACTGAAAATAATCTTCCTTATCTCAGTTCTAAAGCATCATCCCTTCATGCAGAGATTGTATCCTCAGGTCCTAGTCTCTTCTACCAGTGGAAAAATCTTCTCCGCATCTGCTCTACTAGGCCTCTCAATATTCTGTAAGTTTCATTGATATTCCCTATCATCCTTCCAAACTCCACTGAGTGCAGACCCAAAGTCCTCAACTGTTCCTCACATGACAAGCCTTTCATTCATGGGATCATTCATGTCAACCTCCTCTACACTCCCTCCAAGGCCAACACATCTTTCTTTGGATACGGGGTTCAAAACTGCTCACAATAATCCAATGTGGTCTGAGCAGAGCCTTACATAGCCTCAGTAGTACATCCCTACTTTTGTATTCTAGCCCTCTCGAAATGAATGCTAACCTTGCATTTGCCTTCCCAACTGCCTACTGAACCTGCATGTTAACCATAAGAGGATCCTGAACTAGGACTCCTAAGTCACTTTGTGCTTCAGATTTCTGAAGCCTATCACCATTTAGTAAATAGTCTATGCCTCTATTCTTCCTAACAAAGTGCATAACCTCACACTTTCTCACATCGTGTTCACACTTTCTCATGTTGTGTTCCATCTGCCGTTTCTTTGTTCAATCTCCTAGCCTGTTCAAGTCCTTCTGCAGCCTCCCCACTTCCTCAACACTGCCTGTCCCTCCATCTTTGTGTCATCTACAAATTCAGTGGCAATGCTCTCAGTTCCTTTGCATTGCCTTTAAAATTCATATTACGTTTCCTCTTCCATTACCAAGTGCTCACATTCTCGTTTTAATTATTCTTTTAATATCTTTAAAAGTTGTTACTGTTTTCTTTGTTAATTGATTGTTCTTTCATATTCCCTTTTAAATCCATTTTTTTTCACTTCTTCATTGCATTTCTAAAGTCTTTATGATTAGCTTCAGCAGTGTTAACCTTAATGTCAAAGCACCTCATTTTTAAGCTGTTGGTAACAAAGTAGGCAGCGTCCGAGCACCTGTGCTTAGGCTTGTCCTCTTTGCCTGCTTTTTTCTTTTCTTTTTCCTTCACCCCCTTCTTCTTTCTCAAATTTACCTGGGAAAGAGAGCTTTTTGGTAGGAAGGCAGCTTTGTTGGTGTGGTGGCAGTGACTTTAGAGGCAATATAGCTATAGAGTCAGCCGGCCTATGAAGCCTGGAATGGGACTCTCGCTTCCGTGTTCAGTGGGCCCCTGGTGGCGGTATGGCATGGGCTGGGAAACCCAGAGCAGGACTCTGGTGGTGGCATGGCAGGGGTTGAGAAGCCCAGAGCAGAACTCTGGCGGAGGAGAAGGAAATGTTAGACTCTCTTTAAGTTATCTTTCTTTCTTTATTTTATTCTAAGTTATTGTGAATGGCGCCCATGCACAGCGACTGTACACACTCTTCACAATAAATTCACGCAATAAATAACTTAAGAGAAAACAAATATTTGTGGAGGCCTTCCCTCTTGTCAATTGTAATTTTAGTGAAAGTTCCACCAAAACAATGAAGAACAGGAACGCTCTTCCATAAGTAAAAGAAAAACTTTGAAACCCCAACCTGCTGTCCTCCTTTAAGGTTAATTTGTTACTGTATTATTTTGTGATACTTTCTTAACCAATCTGTTTGGAGATGGTATTACACACTATTGGAACAGGTGGAACTTGAAGCTAGGCTTCCTACCTCAAGAGGTGCAGACATTATAACTGCACCACAGATGGCTTCCATTACTAGTCAGTTTTTTTTTGTGTCTAAAAGTGTTCTTATACATAACTGAAATATTTTTTTTTCTACTATAAAATCACCCTTGGTACTTTCACCCTTCAAATCACCCAGCCATTGTTATTTTGCTGAAGACAACTTTCACCAGTAGGCATTTGAGTTTTACGGTACATTAATGCCTATCATCAACAGACTTGAATCTTGCCTGAAAGAGACAGTGCATTTCAAAGGATGTTCACAAAACTTGATCTTTGCCTGTTGTATTTTTTGCGTATTAAATGTCTTGACTAATTTTTCAGAAGCAAGTTAACTGCATTTTACAATTTTTATCAAGTGAAAACTGGTCAACATTCTTGTCAGCAGAAGATTCATTCCTGTGGTTTCCCACAGTGACTCATTGTTACCACTATCCAAATCTCACATGATTTATCAGTTTTTTTCCAGCTCCTTGTCAGATGAGGGCATGAAAATCAGCTGACCTTCTTAAATTGAACTTATTCAGCTCTAATTCCCAATGATGTTTGTTTTCTGATCCTTTCATAAACTCTTTAACTATATATTGGGGCAGCATGGTGGCTCAGTGGTTAGCACTGCTACCTCAGAGTGCTAGGGATCCAGGTTCAATTCCACCCTCAGATGACTGACTGTGTGGAGTTTGCACATTTCTCCATGTCTGTGTGGGTTTCCTCCCACAGTCGAAAGATGTGTAGCATAGGTGGGTTGGCCATGTTAAATTGCCCATAGTGTCTAGGGATGTTTAGGTTAGACATGGGAAAATGCAGGGGCAGGGGAATAGGTCTGGGTGGGATGATCTTCAGAAGGGTAGTGTTGACGCTCATCCCTGGATGCTGATTCCAATGTCAATACATTTGTCTCTATTGATTGCTTCCTGGAGAAAACAAGTCAAATTACCAAGGCAATGTCTGGAATGGGGTAATTCATCCAATGGATGAATGCACCATACAGACTTTGTGTGTGCATTCACAAACTAGGATACAGTGTCCCTACATCACAAGGATTCCAATGGTTCAAGAAGGCAGCCCACCACCACCTACTCTAAGGAAACTAGCAATTAGCATTAAGTGCTGACCTAATCGGTGAAATCCACATTTTTTTAAAGTTTTCTTTTTAAAAAAGACACAGGGGAGGTGGACCAAGCATAATGGGAATTTGCTGCATGGTTAAGCATGAAGAAAGGATTATGGGTCAAGGGGTCAACTCATTCTTCCCTTTTTCACCTGGCACCATACCCATAGCCACCTTTCCTTTCACATATCTGTCACCCTATGCTTTCACACATCCACTCATCACACTACCCACCAGGCAACTTATCTCCTCATTCACTCACCTTCCACCCTACCCCCATTCATCTGGTATCCTAGTATTTCATGCATTTGCCACTTTGTTTTCTTACCGATCTGTCACTCTACCCCAGCATGCACTTTCCTGTTACCCTACACCTCTCCAACCTGCACCCCCCTTACCTTCCTGGTATCCTATCCCCTCACCCTTTTGGGATCATACACCCTTAACCAACTGGTACCCATTAAAGGAAAGGCTGCGCTGAGTGTAAAATATTCCTGGATATTTGGGAAAGATAAGAAACAATGAAAAGGAATGGTGGTACTGATGTAAGAAAGCATTACACTGCTGCAGGGAAAGAATGCTCCAGAGGAACAAGAGCAGAATTGATTAGTAGAGCTACGTAACAAAAAAAGCACAGTATATTGCTCAGTATAATCTATGGTAATTAACCAGAGGAAAGGATGTAAAGGTACAGTTTGCGAGAAAATTATAGGCAATTGCAGACATTATAAAGATTTTAGGCCGGGGACTTCAATCATCTGAATATAGACTGGGATAGTAGTAGCGTAAAGGATAGTGAAGAATTCCTGGATTGTGTTCTAGAGAATTTTCTACAGCTGTATGCGTCCAGTTAAACAAGGAAGGAAAACAGTGTTAGATCTTAGCGGCAATGGGGAAATGGGGGAACAGTGAGGAAACAGTTTGGGACCTGTGATTATTGTCTCATAAAGAGGGGAAATGCAGCTGAACAATGGGTTACTTTCAAAGAAGAGATGGTTCAGACACTGGCAAAATCTGTTCCCTCACAAAGGAAAAGTAGGAAAAACAAATTCAGAGCCCCTGAATGAGAAAACAAATAGATGTTAAGATAAAGTAGATAGAGTGTGCCTGAGCAAATTTGACCTTTGACCTTTGGTGATGTCATTGAAACATACAAGAGTCGCAGGGCACTGAGATAACAAGGTGTAGAGCTGGATGAACACAGCAGGCCAAGCAGCATCAGAGGAGCAGGAAGGCTGACGTTTCGGGTCTGGACCCTTTTTCATCAGTCCCTCTGATGCTGCTTGACCTGCTGTGTTCATCCAGCTCTGTACCTTGTTATCTCAGATTCTCCAGCATTGGCAGTTCCTACTATCACTGGGAACTGATTGACTGGGAAGTTATTTCCAATGTCCAGGAAGTTAAAACATAAGGGCACAGTCACAGGATTAGGGGCTGATCATTTAAGACTGAGACAAAGTGAAATTTCTTCACTCACAGTGTTATGAATTTGCAATAGTCTACTCCAGAAAGTTGTGAGTTCTTCTTTGATTTTTTCTAAGGCTGAGATGGACAGATTTTTGTACTGTCTGAGAATCATGGAATATAGGAAGTGAGGAAAAAAGTGGAGCTGAGACAGAAAATCAATAATTATTATATTGAATGGTGGAGCAGGTTTCATGGGCCAAATGGTCTACTCCTGCTTCTACTTTTTAGGTCTTATAACTAGATGATCAAAGCTGAGTCCACAGAAATGGTGTGTAGCCTTATCTGGTGCCATCTATCCCTGGCATTACTTCCTTCTGGAAAAGGTTAACTAGACCTGAAACACTAACTCTGCTTTCTTACCACAGATGCTGCCAGACCTGCTGAGTTTTTCCAGCAATTTCTACTTTAGTTTTTGATTTCCAGCATCCATAGTTCTTTGATTTTTATTGTTTGTCTGTTCCTCTTCAATTTCTGGATATTTGACCAAGTAAAGTTAAAGTTAAGTGAAATCCCCTTGAGTTACAAGATTGAGGCAGTTAAGAAAAATGCAAATTCTACTGTTAAGGCTCAGTTCCCAAAAACATAACTGCTTATAATGCTTTCTTGAAGAGGGTAAGATTTGCATTTTACATCTGTACAAATAAGATCAGGAAATTTGTAGGCTTCCTATTTAAATTCCTGATATTCAGTAGCAGATTAGCGCTGCTAGTAACAGTATTGTGTTTTCTGTACAGGAGTGTTCAGCAGGAAACCAGCACAGGCATCTTAAGTGTGACATATATGGCAAGGAAGCAAGTTCAGCAACTTGTTTTCTGGCCCCTGCACGTACTTCACACTGACAGGAAGTTGCAATTCACCTAGTTTGGGAGATAAATCATGTGATTTTTTTTAAGTTTAGAAACAAAAACTCAGAAGATTTCAAATAAGCAAGCTGAAAGAAGCACAAAGAGGACAAATAAAAGGCACGGTGGGGAGAAACATTAATGGTTTTAAATCCAAAGTAATGTAGACTTAAATGTCATAAAGTTTTATGTTCTGTCAGTTGAATTAGGTTTGGCAACCATGCCATTAACACATTCAGTTCACTCTTACTTGTGTCCAGCAGCAGTAACCATGATTGGTAAGAGGGAAGATGTGGTTTCAAACTGATGAAGTAGGCAGTAAAAGATATAGAAAATCACTTTGTTATTGCTTGAATTGGTATGACTGACAATAACACTTTAAAAGAGCTGAAGCATTACTGTGAAATTGGATCTTGCTACAGTTTCTTGCTTGCTCACTAGTAATAAACTGTTAAATGTAAATACAATGTAAGCAGAGTATCCAAGCTGGCCTATGCAGTTTATCAGCTGTGCGATCACAAGAACCCTGAGCAAAATTGAGCCAATATTCTCCAAGTGAGTTGAACAAGACATAATAACACTCTATAATAGCACTGATGGAAACAGCTACACATTAAAGTGCAATTTAAAACAAAAGGTTTCACAGATGGCCGCAGGATTCTGGTTAACGTATTATATTTCTGCTTGAGAAGTTTGGATCTCAGACTTGTCTTTCGGAGTGGTCCCAAGCAAGTACGAAACGCTACACCCTGGTATAGTAGGCAAATGGAGAGGTAATTAAATCTTAGTAAATCATTATGATTCTTCTGCCAGTAGGTAATGTAACAGCTGGTGTCATGCCCTAGACATCTCTTATTTAATAACAAAATTTTCAGTCTGAGAATGGCTCATGATGGAAAGTGATTTAATGTTAGGAAACAAATAATAAACTGGGGGATGCATGTTACTGAAATTTACTCATTAAATTTTAATCCCCATGACAGGCCCGAGGTGGACGCTAAATTGGCTTAAGTGTGAAATCTTGCCTCAACTTACTGCAGATGCATTTATTTCCAATTTAACTGTTTGAGCTTTTTTTGTTGAAATAACTCACATTGGGTGAATGGTCAGTAACCATCATAATTAAACAATGCTATGATTTTGTAGTCTTTGGGGAGACCAAACACAATCTTCCTTTTCCTTTTCACCACTTAACATTTCGTCAATTAATCTTTCCTGCACGCCACTAGATCATAGACCTTGCTTTTTGCTTTCTTCCAAGACCGCAAAATGCAGAGCATTTGAGATCTTAAAACTTTACTGCATAGAAGTTTCTCCCTTTGCCTCATTGCTTAATTTACTAATTACTGAAATTGATTCTCGATCCTTCTGCCACCATCAAGAGTTTCTTCCCATCTACTCAGTCTCATCATTTTGAACATCTCTATCAAAAATCGTTTTAATCTTCTTGTCACCAAGTATAACGTCCTCAGTTTCTCCAATCTGTCATTCAACTGATGATAATAAAAGCAGAAAATGCTGGAGAAACTCAGCACGTCTGAAAGCATCTTGTGAGAGACAAACAGAGTTAATAGGCTGAATCCTATGTTTTATTGGCTGTAAGAGTCAGTTTCATTGAATTTAATAGAGGGTTTTTCACTATGAGGCCTACCAAGATCTCTCACCATATCTCATCCAAATTTGTCTTATCGACTACTTCCCTCTCCCCAAAAGGTGTGCATCTCTTGCCTGATTCTAGCCCCATCTTACCACACCTGTTTCCGGAACAGCTGACCTCTGCCAGGATATCCTGGAATTGACTGGCATCTCTTGTGCCAATCCCACATTTAAAAGGCCACAATGCACCTAGACAAGCACTGTCCTAACATTTGCCTCAGATGTGGCAACCAAGGGAAGCTGGGTGCCCTGCTTTGTGGACAGAGACCTAGAGGTCCTATTAGACAGGGTGGTGCACAGGTGGAATGCCCTTCTCCCCTAGGACCTGCAGAGGAGGCCATAACATCAGACATTACAGCCTCGTCCAAGGTTGTCAATTGGCTCAGTGCAGTCACAGGCATCTGGAGGAATGCACGGCAATGTAGGAAGAAGGTCAATAACCTTCCTCACTTCATCAGGGAAAGTGCCTCAATTTTCTTTCTGCTACCACACACTCAACCTGCATCCCGTAAAGTCTCATGCTCTGCCACTCTGTCACCCATGCCGCCTCCTGATGACACTAATACTGCATGCCCTCTCTGCTGCCTACTCATTCATGGCATTTCACCACCTACACCAGCAGTAGCAGCTGTGCCACCCACTTTTCTCTCCCTTAATACCTGCCTCTCTGTCATTCCAGGAAGAAAACATCTCACCTACGGCAGAAAGAGTTCAAGGTGTGGTGTGACATTCAGCTTTTCATTCCTGATTCTGACTGCCCTGAGCAGTTGATTGACTGTTTCCAAGCACCTGGACTGGTATCAGAATCTGCCCTTGATTTATGATGCTGAAACCCCCTGATCTAAGGCTATCTCCTTTGGACTTGGCTGAAGGTTGTTGACATCCATAAGCTTCCTGGCTTTGTGTCTGCACTAAATGGTAAGGCGATACAGCAATACTGTGTGCCTGGTAACTGCAGCTAAGGGGAGAGGTGCAAAAATGCAAATCAATGCAAGGCAGGGAGGCTGTGAGCATCCAGATAGTCTTAAAGTGAGCACTAATGCAGCAAGCAAACAGCCTTGAGATACAGCTTGGTCCTGAATATAATCTCACCTTTTTAATATTCAGTTTCATATTCTCCCAACATTGGTCAGAACAAAATGGTGACAATTCCTGAGCAGGTTCTTGGCAGTTCCAGCTTGCCATTGGCTTCTCCATACATCCACCTAAGACAGCAAATCTTATACTTCTCAGATTGTGTCCTTAGCACTCCTTCACTTTGCATCTACTTGGATGCTCACTGCATCTTTGCTTTGTCTTTTTGTGCTTCGCCGACTCATTCAGAACTTAAAGGCTCACAGAACTTTGCTGCTTGGACTAGACACAAAACTGGACGGCTTGTCATGGCTGCCAGCAGAGATCTGTTAAGGAGGTGAATATGTTGCTACACAGCACCATGCTACATCAATGTCACACCCACAACACGTGCCAGCAGCTTATGTGGCAGATACACAGCATGTGCTTCTGCCAAATGTCCATGTCTTAAAGTTTTCGGGGACTGGTCCACGATCAAGTCAAAGGGGACTCTTATCTGTCAGGGGTGTCCCATCATAGTCAGTTCTGTAGGTCCAGTGCAACCAATTTGGTAAGTCAGTCAGGCCAGTTCAGAGATATATCAGTGGTATGATCACTCATCACCCCATCCAAGTTGGGTAGGGAGGTCGGCCATGATCAGTCCAGGGAGTAAGCTTAGTAAAACAGAATTTATCAGGGGTCCACTATTGTGGTGGGGAAACTGGGAGACATCAATTAGAACATAGATCATAGAACAAAGAACAGTACATCACAGGAACAGGCTCATCGGCCCACCAAGCTTGTGCCGACACATGACCCTTTTCTAAACTAAAAACCTTTTACCTCTACGCAGTCCATATGCCTCTATTCCCTGCCTACTCATATATCTGTCAAGATACCTCTTAAATGTTGCAATTGTATCTACTTCTATTACTCTTATGGCACTGCATTCCAGGCACTTACTACTCTCTGTGTAAAAAAATCTGCCACTCACATCCCCTTTAAACTTTTCCCCTTTTACCTTAAACCTACATCTCCTTGTAAGTGACATTTCTACCCTGGGAAAAAGAATCCAACTATGCATTCTGTCCATGCCACTCTCAATTTTGTAAACCTCTACATGGTCGCCCTTCAGCTCCAACAACCAAGTGAAAGCAAACCAAGTTTGTCCGATGTCTCCTCATAGCTAATACATTCCAAACCAGGCAACATCCTTGTAAACCGCTTCCATACCTTCTCCACAGCCTTTACATCCTTCTAGTGGTGTAGCGACCAGAACTGTATGCAACATTGCAAATGTGGCCTAGCTAAAACTCTATATAGCTGCAACATGACTTGCCAATTTTATACTCTATGCCCTGATCAATGAAGTCAAGCTATATGCCTTCTTGACCATTTCTTCCAGATGAGCAAAGTGTGTTGCAGACTAAGAATATCCTAGAACACTGACCAGTAGATGGCCAACTACTGGAGTGGATCGTGGGATCCGGAGAGATGGATGGCCGTCTTATCCTGGTAGTCACCAATGTGGCAGCTGTGCTAGATTTTTTTGTGCAACTAGCCACTTCCAGGGATCCACTAGAGACCTGTGTGAGATCTCACAGCCCTCAACACAAAAATGTACCAAAGCTTTGCTAATGCAATTTGCGCCATATCATACCACCTCATTTCATTTTCCTGGAATAAGGTCAGTGCTACATTGAGCAGGAGGAACATACTCTTCAGCGTAATAGAGCATGTAGCTTTGGGTGTAACAAACTAGGCATGACTTAATTGACAGATAGTTCCAACAGAGTGAGTTGAGCGCAGTAATCATTCATGAGTTATTGTTGCTTGAAAGGCAAAAGGTCTATGTCTACTGTCAGAAACAAATGTGGGTTCTTCTTGTTTGTCTCTTCTTTTATCACTTTTGCTGTTGTTGAATGAAGTTAATATTTCTTCTGTTTGAATGTTTTCTGCATGTGATACTCGCACATTAAACAATGAGGTATTATGCCACAAAATAGAGAAAGCATAACACTCCCTTAGTCAGGGCTCTAAGATGGTCTGGCCCTTAACGCTAACCTGTCTAGCTTGATTCTTGTAGTTGAAGTTATGATGATAGGTGATCAGACAAATGATGATGTAAAGTAGCAATTCATTTCCAAATGTGAAATTGTAATTGATACAAAGTGTCACCCATGCCATCTATGGGCCCTCAGAATGTTGTTCCTCTTCCACTATATGCATTGTGAAGGGCAACTTCTGACTGGCAGCACTTAACCAGGTATATGGGTTCTTCTTTAAATATAGTGCCAGTACTGGAAATCCCAGGAGATCACGGCAGTGACTAGTACTTCCACTATCGCTAAGCACACAATAGTGTGATTGGGGAGCATAGAGGCATGACACATACATAATGAGGTGAGCTACAGAGAACTGTGTTAGAAAACTTGCCAAAAATCATGGGGGAAAGCCCTCCAGGAACCTTGTTGAACATTGACACTGATGTTTGACAAAATTCAGCAATAGGTAGGTTCAGTGAGTAGGTAAAGATGTGACAAATGAAGCATAATGTGGGAAAATGTGAAATTGCCCAATTTGGCAGTAAGAATAAAAAAAAAGCATATGATCTAAATGGCGAAGGATTGCAGAGCTTTGGGATACAACGGTTTGGGGTGTCCTCATGCATGGATTGCAACAGGCTAGAATGCAGGTACCACAATGATTGGGAAAGCTAATAGACTGCGCCATTTATTGCAAGTAGAATTGCATACAAAAGTAGGCAAATTATACTTCATTTATACAGGGCATTGGTGAGACCGCACCTGGAGTCCTGTGTACAGTATTGATAACCTTATTTAAGGAAGAACATATACCTGTTGGAGGCAGTTTAGGAAAGGTTTACCAGCCTCATATCTGGAATGGGGCATTCTCTTATGAGGAAATGTTGGACAGGCTAGACTGGTATCTGTTGGAATTCACAAAAGTAAGAGGTGATTTGATTGAAAAATATAAGATTCTGAGGGGTCTTGACTGGGTAGATGTACAGACGATACTTCTTCTTATGAGAGAATCTAGAACTAGGATCCACTGTTTAAAAATCAGGGGTTGCCTGCTTGAAACTGAAATAAGGCAATTTTTCTTTTCTCTTCGAGGATTATGAATCATTGGCACTCTCTCCCTGAAAAGGTAGAAGCAGGTCCTTGAATAGTTTTATAACAGAGATTAATAGATTCTTACATTGAATATAGAACAGTAGAGTGCAGGAACAAGCCCTTTGGCCCATGATATCTGTGTCTGTCATGGTGCCATTCAAAACAAACCCATTTGCCTGCATATGGTCTGTATCCCTCTATTCCTTGTCGGTTCATGTGTCTGTTGAAATGCCTCTTAAACTTTACTAACGTATCTACTTCTCCTACCTCCCCCGGCAGCATGCTCCAGGCACCTACTGCCCTTTGTATAAAAAGCTTTCCTCACAAATCTCCTTTGAACTTGTTCCCTCTCACCTTAAATCTATGCCCTCTAGTATTTGACATTCCACCCTGGGAAAAACACACCGACTGTCCACTCTATCCATGCCTTGCATGATTGTATATACATCTGTCAGGTAATCCCTCAGCCTCCCATGCTCCAATGAAAACATCCAAGTTTGTCCAACCTCTCCTTATAGCTAACACATGCCAATCCAGGCAACATTCTGGCAATCCTCTTTTGCGCCTCTCCAAAGCTTCCACATCCTTCCTATAATGTGACAATCAGAACTACCCACACAATCATAGTGTGGTGACCAGACTGTACACAGTTCATAATCAAGGGGATGCAAGTTTATCAGGGATAGGAGGGAATGTGGATTTGAAGTTACAATCAGGTCAACAATGAATAGTGGAGAGGCCCGGGGGCTGGCTCACCTACTGCTCCTAATTCATGTGTTTGTATGTATTGTTAATTATCAGACCAGTGTAGAAAAGCAGTTTTGAAACCCAAAGAGCAACAGACATTAACAGTTATCCTTTTCATACAGCTATTGCCTAAAGATCAGCGACGCAGTTATAGAGATTTTTTTTGGAGCTGAATGTCCTTAACTATGAGCAAGGGAATTAGTCGAAACTGGCATCACAAGTTACTGCTATTATTCAGCATTCCTTTACATATAATTTAGATTGCTGCACTCCCCTCAGGCTCAGTCCAACACAGAAAATAGGAAGTGCAAAAATGTGGTTACAATTTTGTTATGTCCAATTTTCCTCTGTATCTGTTTATTAACATGTGCTACACTTGGAAGCAGTGTAAAGGAAAATGTACCTTACACTTGGTTTAGCTGCACGTGCGTAATCTGTTCAGGAAACAAAAATGTCACACAAATATTAGGTGAAATCATAAGCACTATCTACAAGTGCTTACTCCTTAACCAAAATTATCTATTTAATCTAATTTTTCCACCACACAAAGAAACTTCATATGGTTACAAATTTTGCCAAGTATTTGTGCTGATTGAAACAACTGCCACATTCATATTACCATAGAATCATACAATACAGAGAGGTCTTTCGGCCTATCAAGATTGCACCACCAAAACAACTTTAAATCTAAAATAGTTCCACTTTCCTATACTTGGCCCATAGCCTTGAGTGTATGACATTTCAACTGCTCATCCAAGAACTTTTGAAAGGTTGTCAAGTTTCCTGCTTCTGCTACCTTCACAAACAGTGCATTCCAGATATCCACCACATTCAAGGAGAAAAAAATCCTCAAATCCCTCCAAATCTCTTGCCTTTTACCTTAAAATTATGCTTATTACTGACCCTTCAAATAAGGGGAACAACAGTTTTTTATCCACCCTGTCCGCGCCCCTCATAATCTTATACACCTTTATTAGGTTCCCTCTCAGCCTTCTATGCACTAAAGAAAATGACCAGAGCTTTTCCAGCCTTTCTTCATGGCTAAATTGGTCCATCCCAGGCAACATCCTAATGAATCTCCTCTGTACCTCCTCCCGTACAATCACATCCTTCCCATAGTGCAGTGACCAGAACTGCACACAGTACTCCACCGGTAGCCTAATCAAAATTTTGTCCACATCCAACATAACCTCCCCAATTTATAATCTATGCCATGACGGACAAAGTCTTGTACATCTTCTTAACGACCCTATTAACTTCTCCTGCCACCTTCTGGGATCTGTGGACAAGCACCTAAGTCTCATAGCCCTTGGATCAAATATTTGACTTAATATTTCTGCAGGCAAAATTTAAAAAGAAATAATTAATATTGAATAATGCACACCATAGACAGAAAAGGAGCAAAATAATTTCTCTCTTAAACATAACATTACATTTGGAATGAAGCATACCGCAGAACTGCATTTTCCATTAAAATTATTCCAAAGGAAACAATGCCTCTGGGTATACATTGCTGGGTGTCCAATTTTATAGTAAAAGCTATCGCAATTTTATTATTGCACTGAGTTGTGTGGAAAGACATCCATCTGCAATGTGCTTTTGACAAACAATAGTTATTTGAAATGGTGCAATTTGTACCATATGATGGACTGATAAGTTAGTGAAGGTTGAGCCCACATGATGTAAGAGGGCTCCTTGAAACAGATGATTCGGAATCTTCTCAACTGCAGTAAGGTAGATAACATACTGGAAATATAGAAACTTATTGTGCTCAGTGAAGAAGAGTGTAAATTAAACTTTATTGATAAAAGATATGTTTGATATAACACACGAAATTCTTTTAACTAAAACAACTTTATTAATCTAAAAGCTAGTCCTTGGATGTATTAAATTGTGTAAATTCCAAGTAAGCAGGAACAAGAGATGGATATACAGGAAAATTGGGATAAGTTGAATTGCAGGGAACCCACCCACAAGTTCATATTATGTGGAGCTTCGAGACAACTACGGAAACTCTAAAGAACCCATATGCCTCAATTGTCCCGAAGTCAAAAAAATTAAAACACAGTCAAAAAATGCTTTTGATTTTCAATCTGTGATTAAAAGTGTGTAATTTATACATATTATATAATACCTTTGTTTTGAGGTTGGATTTCACATTCGTGGCATATGGATGTTGGTCTACTTTTGTGAAGGAGTTTAAAAATTAGCAAGGTCAATCTTCCTAAACTATGATTTTAAACCAATTTTTTCCTTGGAGCATTCATGGAAATTAGTTTATATTGTGGGGGGTTTACAGCAGGAGAGAGTAAACATTGAAAGACATAAGCTTGCTTTGGGGTTTAGAATGTTCAAGGTTTGATTTTAGCTTAGAAAAACCATAGGTTGGAAAATTAATGAAAATTAATGGGCAACTCGATGGAAACCTAACTGAATTCAAATGCACTTATCATCTCTCCTAGAAAAACGACATTGCTCAGATCTGTTAAGGAAATAAGTTCCTTTGTGATAGGGTGTAGTTGGTGAAACTTCCAAAGTAGGAGTATTTGCTGAGAACACTCCAAATTACTAAAACACTGAGGAAGACAAAACTCTCAGTTGCGTAAGTAATCAAGAGAAAAGGTCTCATATCTCATAGAACATAGAACATAGAACAATACAGCGCAGAACAGGCCCTTCGGCCCTCGATGTTGCGCCGACCTGTGAACTAATCTAAGCCCATCCCCCTATACTATCCCATCTCATGGAACTAGAACTGAGAAAAAGCAGTTAAGTCAAGCCAACACATTTGAAGGGGAAAGGAAATTACTCTGGGTTTTGAACAACTTGATGGTGTTGTGAAATATATGGGATTTTGTTTTGCTGTGTGTTTGAAATCTTTCAAACAATTATATTTAAACAGCTCGGTTTGGTTTATTTGAATAAACTATTTTATTGTTAAAGCCAAATTTGTAGCTGTGTGTGCTTATGTTTCAGCGAAACATCATCATGTTCAGTAAAACAACAACAGAAAATATCTATCAAGACAGATTTTATTCTAGGATCTGAGTTGTCTAGCAGGAACATCAGCTGGAATCATAACATCGTATAGTGACCTGACTTTGTACAGGAATAGGCATTGAGAAATTTTGGTAGTTAGAGTCACAGAATCCCTACTATTGGAAGCAGGTCATTCAGACCATCAAGTCCATACAAACTCTCTGAAGAGCATCCCACCCAGACCCAACCCCCACCCTATCGCCCTGCATTTCCTATAGCTAACCAACCTAGCCTACGCATCCCTGCACAATTTAGCATGGCCAATCCACCCAACCCGCACATCTTTTGGACTGTGGGAGGAAACCGGAGCACCCGAAGGAAACTCACACAGACACGGGGAAAATGTGCAAACTTCACACCAACAATCACCCGAAGGTGGACTCAAACTCAGGTCTCTGGTGCTGTGAGCCACCATGCAATCCTGATTCCAGTTAACTCTGGAAAACTCAGTAATGTTTTTCCGCTTAGTGTGCTGCTTTCAAATGAGTCTGCCATACTGTCAATGTAGTCAAAAAATGTTTTCTGTGTTTTCATGTTGTAGTGTAAAATCCCAGCCTTTGTGGTTTTAGTGGAGAAAGAGGCTGATGACCTGGCTGGCATTCACTGGACTCATCAGGATCATCAAGATGATAAACTTCCTTTTCCTGAAAGGTCTGAGGAAGTATCACCTGATCCAAAATGTTAACTCTGATTTCTCTTCACAGATGGTGCCAGACCTGCTGAGCTTTTCTAGCAACATCTGCTTTCATTTCTGGTACCACTGTACTTTAGTCCTGAAGGGAATGAATATTGAAGGTGGTGGATAGGGTGTCAATAAAGTATGCTGCCTTGCCCAGGATGGTGACGAGCTTCTTGAGTGTTGTTGGAGGCGCACTCATCCATGTGTATTTCACCACACTCCTGACCTGTGTCCTACAGATGGCGACAAATACTGGGGAGACAGGAAGTGGGTTACCTGGCACATAATTTCTATCCTCTAACCTACTTTTGTAGCCCAGGATGGTGGAAGATTCAGTGATGGTAAAGCTGTTGAATGTAAAGAAGCAATGGTTTGATTTCTGTCTTGGTGGAGATGGTTTTTGCTTGGCATTTGTGTTGCATTAATGTCAGTTGCCATTTATCAGCCCAAGACTAGATGTTGTATCCTTGCTGCATATGGATTCTGCTCCACATCAGATGTCATGTTGGGTCCTGAACATTGTGCAATCATCAGAGGAATCCACATTTCTGATCATATGATGCAGGATTGGTCTTTGATGAAGCAGCCATTTCAGAGGGTGGTCAGGAATCAATCTGTGTCTGCAGCTTTATGCAGGCCAGACCAAGAAGGATGGCAGATATCTTTCCATAAAGGTAATTAGCGAACCACATTTTTTTGAACAATTGGCAATGGTTACATGGTCACCATTAGGCTCGGTTTTAATTTCAAATTTTATTGAATTTGAATTTCCCCATCTGCCCCATCTCCGAACCCATGTGCCTAGAATGGTAGGCTGGTGCTTTGGATTACTCAATCCAATATAATTGCCACTACTCCGCCACTTCCCCTAACAGAAAGTTGATCATCCTGCTCACCTAAGATCCAGTCGAAGGTATGCTAAGTCCTTATCAGAGAATTGGTCTTCACTGATAACACTGCGGTAACATTCCATATTCAGGAACATCTGCAGCGGCAGATGGATAGACTTTCTGTGATCTGCAAAGCATTTGGTTTGAGCTTAAGAAAGACACATGTAATGGTCCAGGACATTGCTACATTGCTATTTATCAGCATTGACAATGTGACAGTCGATATTGGTGAAAGTTTCACATATCTCGGTATCACCCGCAATCAGTCATTTAATGCTGTAATCAACTTGTATCACAAAAACTACAACTGTGATAACAGGATGAATAAGAGAGTATGGAACAATGGAAGCCTGACTGAGAATACCTAACTAAGAGTTTACATCCTTAGTGGACTCATCAGTGTTAAGGCTGAGGCAACATATCCTAGGCAGGAGAACTTTTTTTTCTATTTATTTGTGGGATGTGGGTGTCACTGGCTGGGCCAGCATTTATTGCCTGTCCCTAGTTGCCCTTGAGAAGGTGGTGCTGAGCTGCTTTCTTGAACCACTGAAGTCTTCCTGCTGTGGGTTAATCCACAAAGTCATTAGGGAGGGAATTCCAGGATTTTGACCCAACGACAGTGAGTGGTGCACGTATGCAATGAACTGCCAGAGGAAGTGGTAAAGGCTTGGACAATTACTACATTTAAAAAGCATCTGGATGAGCATATGAATAGGAAATGTTTAGAGCGATATGGGCCAAATGCCGGCAAATGGGACTGGAATAATTTAGGATATCTGGTCGGCATGGACAAGTTGCACAGAAGGGTCTGTTTCCACGCTGTACAGTTCTACGACTCTATCTCAGGACAAAGTCACCAACTCAGAGGCCCTGGGCCATGCTAATTCTATAAGTGTTCATAACTAAGCCAAAAATATTGTGCTGGGTCAACCACATTAACTAGGTAGATGAAGATCATACATACAAAGACTTTCTGTGCAGTGAATTGGTCACTGGGGTCACAACATCTTAATACTTCCCCTACATGGAAACCTGTAAGCAAGATATGAATGTGGTAGATTTTGTGACACTTACAGTTAAATGATTGTGGCTGACAACTGTGATCTCTGGATGCTGACTATTTGGAGAGGCATTGGAAGTGGCAAGCAGAAACAGAAGGTCAGCTGGCTGAGATGAGGATGCACAGAAAACAGACGCCAATGTCATCCAATGCAGCAAAGATATCACAGATTGCTAAATCAGAGTGAGGTTCCTGAGGGGCACTAGGCGATACACTTAGTGTAGAGTTGATTAGTGTTACGCAAATCATCAAGATGTAAGGCTGCCACACAAGATATTGTTTATAGGCAGACTAATTGTTTATTACTTACAATTTAATTTGTACTTTAACTCCATTTTAATCCAGAAGGGTTCTTTTTAATTTTTTTAAATATCTGTGAAAATGTGATCCAAAATGCTGCTGCAAACTCCAGTGAAGTAATAGTTTTCACTGACCTTTTTTCTGTCAAATTCTCAGTAGTTTTACAGGAATTGCAACCTGGACAACAGAAAATATTGTGGGAAAAAGATAGCATCCTTTTATCCCTTCAGTAAAACGGCTGAGTTCCAGAATGAGTCAAGAAAAGCAATAAAAGTACAACTAGTCCAGACCAGCATGGACTCTGAAGACAAGATTTCCAATGTGAGGATCATTTGAGCAATGGATTAAAACAATCAACAGTTTTAAGTGTTACTGCTGCTATATTTCCAGAATGCTGTAAACTACAAATATCTTTAGAATCAGATTAGCAAAATATTTTCCTTTAAGACCCATTCATTTATGTTTCCCGCCGTTCATTTTGTCAGTGCCATAACGAATGAAGAAGAACCATGTAAAAATTAGGAAAATATGGAGCAAAAGTAATGTCTAACTCAATCCCCTGTATTGTTCATCACTAATTTATACAAGCCTTTAGTTGACTAAGAAATATAAACCAACTACTCTACAAATGTTGTGACTGTTCAGATTTATATTTATGGCATTAGACATTATTTTAACTACATTAACTATAAAGTACTTAATTTCTTGAACTTCAAACTCAAAGGTATTGCAGTTTGATTGAATAAGTTCTTCAAATTCTTTCTAATTATTGTGGTATGGGAAATAAATCATGACAATCAACCCAAATGCATGATTCAGTAATGCTCTACTGTTAACCTGTATGACAAAGAAAAAAGGGAAAGAAGCTTCACAAACTAAAAGGTCACCTAATTACAAGGATAAGCATATTTTTGCTATTTGCATTAGACCTTACTTTATTATTTATAATAATGCAACAGAGACCATGACAAGAGTCAGGTATTGTAAAGCAAAAACTACAAACAGGGCTATCATTAGACCTAGGCCTATCTTAAAAACAAGGCCATTTACAGGACATTACATGGATGGAGTAGATTTTGATCCTTGGACTAAACCAGGGCAACAGTTTGGCCAAGATCCAGGATTGAGGCACTTATAGTAATGTGCTCACCTAGATGTCCCAATGACTTAGCAACCTGATCTGTTCTCTCTGTGAAAATGCTAACTATTATGGATGCATTAATAAAACATGGTTGGAGACAGTCTTGTTATAATACATAAATATGGATAAGGGGAGTTCAGCATAGGGGTTAAAGGAATAACACAGATCAGAGTCACAAGGCTAATTAGGCTCTATTTGTTTATGTGGGTTCAATAGCTCAAATTACATTAGCTGGAATAAAGTATCTCAAGCAGTATCATCGAACTTATATCCAAGGATTGGAGGTGAGAGGTTTACAATTAGTTGTAAATACATTGTAAATAAATTGTTCCAGCTAAACAGGATTAGAAACTAGTCTGTGCCTGGTTTAATTCCTTAGCAGTTGCCAGTTATATGTTTTGCTCTTTAAGTTGTCTCTTGAAGACAAACCATGAGTAGTTGCAAATTACTGCAGATGCTGGGATCTGCACTGAAAACGTCAAATGCCGGAGATCACAACAGTTTAGACAGCATCCATGGAAAGAAAGCAAGATAACATTTTGAATCTAGATGACTCTTTATCAGAGTTGAAGTGTAGTGTGGAGGGGACAGCATTTATGTTATAGTTTGGGGGGTTTGTGGGGGTAATGGGGTGTAGGGTACTGGTGAAGAAAAAATGTTGCTAGTTCAGAATAAGTGATCAGAATGTGAGAATGGCAGAAGATTAATGATGTGTCTCCTGCCAGACTTGAAAGGGCAGACAGTCCCACCGGGATGGGGGGAGGGAAGGGAGGACATGATTACAGAATGTGACAAGCTAAACAAAAGGGAAGAAATAGGACGTAGTTCACAATCTGAAGGTGTTGAACTCAATATTAAGTCCAGAAGGCTATAAAGTGCCTAGTCTGAAGATGAGATGTTGTTCCTCCAGTTTGTGCTGTGATTCACTGGAACACTGCAACATGCCAGATATGGACAAGCAGGCATGCAAGCAGGACGCTATCTTAAAATGACTGGCTACAGGAAGGTCAGGGTCATGCTTTCGCATAGACTGAAGGTGTTCCGCAACGCAATCACCCAGTCTGCGTTTGGTTTCTCCATTGTAGAGTAGGCCACATTGGGTACAACAAATACAATACACAAGATTGGAGGAGGTAGAGGTGAAATGCTGCTTCACCTGGAAAGACTGTTTAGGCCCTTGGATGGTGAGCAGAGAGGGACAGGTGTTGCACCATCTGCAGTTACATGGGAGGGTGCTGTGGGGAGGCGGAGTGATGTTGGTGGTTGTGGAATGGACTAGAGTGTTCCGGAGGGAATAGTCCCTATGAAATGCAGACAGCAGAGTGAGGGAAAGATGTGTTTTGTGGTGGTGTTCAGATGGAGTTGTTTGAAATGGCGGAGAATGATCCTTTGATTGCGGAAGCTGGTACGACAAAAAGTGAGGACAAGGGGAGCCTGATCATGCCGTTGTGAGGGATGGGTAGGGGCAAGGGCAGAAGCTCGGGTGACAGATCGGATGAAATTGAGGGCCCTGTCGACCACAGTAGGTGGGAAACCATAGATATAGAAAAAGGAGGCCATGTCAGCAGCACTGTTTTGGAAGATGGCATCATCCGAACAGATACGATGTAGGCGAGGGAACTGGGAGAATGGGATGGACTCCTTACAGGACATGGGGTGGAAAGAGCTGTTGTGAAAGTAGCTGTGGGAGTCAGTGGCTTTGTACTGGATGGCAATGGACAGTTTATTCCCCGAAATGGAAACAGCAAGGTCAAGGAAAGGAAAGGAAGTGTCAGAAATGGACCATGTGAAAGTTACAGAGGGGTGGAAATTGGATGCAAAATGAACAAACTTTTCAAGGTGTGGGTTAGGGGAAGCGATGGCCTAGTGGTATTATTGCTGGACTGTTAATCCAGAGACCCAGATAACGTGCTGGGGACCTGGGTTCAAATCTCGCTCACAGCAGATGGTAGAATTTGAATTCAATAAACAATATCTGTAATTAAAAATCTACTGATGACCATGAATCCATTGTTGATTGTTGGAAAAACTCATCTGGTTCACGAATGCTCTTTAGGGAAGGAAGCTGCCATCCTTACCTGGTCTGGACTACATGTGACTTCAGACCCACCAGCAATGTGGTTGACTCTGGGCAATCAGGGATAGGCAATAAATGCTACCCAACTGGTGATGCCTCATCCTGTTAACGAATAATTACAAAAAAGGTGGAAGCATGAAGCGGCACTGAAACAGTTGACGATGTACTGAGAAAAGAGTTGTGAGAGGGGGTCCAGTGTATGAATGGAAAAAGGATTGTTCCACATACCCCAGCAAGAGGCAGGCATGACTGGGACCCACGCAGTGGCCCATAGCACTCCACTGACTTGGCAGAAGTGAGACGAATTAAAGGAGAGAACAAGTTCAGCCAGGGGGAGGAACGAGCCATTAGATGGGGATTGTTCAGGCCTCTGGTCAAGAAAGAAGCTGAGAGGTCTTAGATCATCCCGGAGGAGAATGGATATTTAGAGGGATTGGGCATCCATGTTAGGGCCAGGGAACTGGAAATTGTCAATATGGTGGAGGCCATCAGAGGAATCGTGGATATACATGTGCAGAGTCTGGATAAGTGGAGAGAGGATGGAGTCAAGGAGGAAATGAGCTCAGTGGGACAGGGACGGCTGATACAATGGGCTTACTGGGGCAGTCTGGTTTATGGATTTGGGGAAGGAGGTAGAAGCAGTCTGTCTGGAGTTCGGAGACTAGCAGGTTAGAGACAGTGGGAATGTCCAGAGGTAATGAGGTTGGTGACAGTCCTGGCAACAATAGCTTGATGTTTGGATGTGGGGTCATGGTCTGGGGCCAGTAGGAAGAAGTGTCCAGGAGCTGGCATTGAAAGTCCGCAAGCTAAAGATCAGTGCACCAGACTGCAACGGCACCACCTTTGTCCACTGGTTTGACAACAAAGTTAGGGTTGGACCTAAGAGAGCGAAATGCGGCAATTTCAGAATGGGAGAAGTTAGGGGTTGAGATGAGTAGAGAAATTGAGATGGCTGATGCCACATTGGCAGTTTTCAACGAAGAGATCAAACTGTTGCTCTATTTTGAAGAATTACTGCACAATAGGGAAGACTGACATGCTAGAAATCAAACTTAGAAAGGGAACATGCATTTGTACAGCATGAGAATAAGGTGCTGCTTGGGTGGACTACAGTTTGCATGAAGATGCAGCTGGAGCTATTGACTGAAATCTTACTTCACTCCCTAAATTCAGACCAGGCTCCGAGTGTTGCCATGGGGAATGCAGCAAAGATTGACAGCATTCACAAGCATTCCTGAATTGAAAAAAATGCAATGTATGGAGAAATTCCTTTTGCCTACAGATAACAGAGTCCTGTGTATGAATAACAAGGTGTAGAGCTGGATGAACACAGCAGGCCAGGCAGCATCAGAGGAGCAGGAAAGCTGACGTGTCGGGTCTGGACCCTTCTTCAGACCCGAAACATCAGCTTTCCTGCTCCCCTGATGCTGCTTGGCCTGCTGTGTTCATTCAGCTCTACACCTTGTTATCTCAGACTCCAGCATTGGCAGTTCCTACTATCCTTGTATATGAATATATGTAACTTCCAGCTTAGATAAATTAACCATACTGCAATCCCAAATCCTGTTTAATTCTTATCATAGTCAGGATTATTTAGTAAATATTATCTAATAGCAGAATCACATCTGATGTTGGACTCTTGTTTTGAGCTTTGCAAGCATAGACTGGTTGAGCACAGTCAGCACATTTCCCACTGCAAATTGAAGTGTCTTTTGTTAAGGTTCGCCAGCATGGCATACACACCTTGTATTGTACTACCAGGGAAACTGATATACTACATTACTAATTTTTTGAGGTTGTAACATGTTGTTTTAGTTTGATGGCAGCAGCCTGATTTTAGAAAATCCTGCTTGTATCTTTAGTGCAAAGGAACAGCATTAGACAACCAGCATTTCTTGTTACTCAAATTTTTGAGATACCTTCCCTTTCTAGGGTAATATGAGTAAGACTGGGCACCTTATAGGGCCTGAAGTAGCAACATTAGATCCTTTACTGAGTTTCTGTGATATACATTTGATCAAGTTAGCCATTATTATACAAGACAGTTTGATAAATCCTATATCAGCATAAAATCCTATAGCAGCATGGTCAGTAGACAGCTATTACCTCTTCACAAGATTGCCATAAGGTTGATCTTATAGCATGTGTAACTGTCACAATCCCAACATGTCTACTGGACATTGAATGTAAGTTTATGGTCGATAGTAGTATGGGGCCCTTTGGCAGATTTCTCAATGAACACAGTATCAAATCACAGAAAACTTATGGAACAGAAATAGGACATTTGCTCTAGTATGTTTATGCCCATCAAAAACCAAGCAACCCAGATTAATCCCACTTTCCAACAACTGGTCAGCGGTTCTGCAAGCTTTCAGAATACAGGTACATATGCAGGCACCTTGTAAATGAGAGCTTCTGCCTCTCACTATCAATTCAGGCAGTGAGTTCCATACTCCTTCCATCTCTGGATGAAAAAGCATTCCCTCATCTTCCTTCTAATCTTTCTATCAATCACTTTAAACCTGTACCCCCTAATCTTTGACTTCTCTACTAAGATAAATAGGCATTTCCCATCTACTCTATTCAGGCCTGCCCCAATATTGCGCATCTCAGTCAAATCTTCCTCCCAGCGCCGATGTGGAAAAGAAACATGCTAGCCTACACAATCATTCATCAGAGTCGCATTTTTCCAATCCCAGCAACATCACTGTAAATCTGCTCCTTTCTATAATGAGGTGGCCAGACTGCACATAGAACTCAAATTGTGGCCCAACTATTGATTTATACAGTTCCAGTAAAACCTCTCATTTAAAAATTCAAGGAACTTCTACCTGCCTACTAAAACAATGGACAAGTCTTCCCAGCCCCTGAACATGGGCTTTGGTGAAGATTTTGAGAAAAATATTGAGAGGTTAGATACCAAGAGGTTAGATATCAAGCACGGCCCTTCTCAATGTTAAGACCAAAAAGTCACAATTTTCAACTAAGTCCTGCATGTTGCAACAAGATTCTTGTTAGTGAGCAACAAGAGGTCTATTAACAAGGATTATGGCTGAACTCCACACATATTACGACCTAACTTCACCTATTAATATGCCTTCTCCCATTCTCCTACCTGCCAATAAGAAACCAGATGCTGAGAATGCCCATTATAGCGGGTACCTGCTAACTCTAGCTCACCACTTCCTCCTCTGAACCTCTGACCACCTAGCACCAACATCTCAGGGCATGGTCCAGGGGTAGTGGCTGTATTCACCCCATGTCTGCAGCTGTTGGCATCTGATAGGTACCATGCTTTCTGCATCACCATGACGTATCTCTGATTGACTTACAGTATGCATCTGTACTTCAATGCTATATTTTAGAGAGCACCAGCACATATCATTGAAATGCTGCTGCAAAGAAACTTTGGACAGACACCCAGCTCCCAGATTGGACTGCAATTTAGGTCTGCTTGCTCATTCCCTGAACACTCACTTACTTTGTGCCTACTGGATGCTTCAAGCATTACTGACTTACCTTGCCTTGCCTTTCAGTACTGTGCCTCCTCATCCATACTTCAAAGATCCGCAGTACTTCTGTCTTGCATTGCTGTTTAATGTGGACACAAAGTCAGTAAGCCTGCCATCCTTGTCAGCAGCATTCAGTCAATGCTATAGTGCAGCACAGTGGTGCACCCACAACATGTGCCAATGCTTATGCACCAAAGGCACTACATGTGCTTCAAACAAACAGCTATGTATTAACGTCAAAAGGAAGTAGTCCTCAGCCAAGTCCAGGGAGACACTATTCAGGCAGAGGCTGCCAACACAGTATGTCAAGGGCAACCTCTGGTATCAAAGTGAGTAACTTCTCAGTTTGAAAACAATTTCTGAAAGAAAAATCTATAACAATCTGTCTTGAGTTTGCATTGCTGTAGTAAAGAAATGTCTGCATTCAATGCCAGCACACTCCTAGCGGGATCCAGGTACTAAACCCTTCCCTAGTCACTCCAAACCTACTAGAAAGGAGAGTGATAGGAATCTAAGCGCCTGTAGGAGAAAGTGAAATATTGGGAACCCTCCTCAGGACATGCTGAACAAGTTTGAGAGACTAGCTGGACAGGTATACTGGTATGTGAGATATTCTTTTAAGATCTACCTTCATTGTAGTATGTGTACAACAACATACTTCTGAAATTTGAATTTTCAAAGATGCCTGCACAGGCAAGAATGCTAAAAGAAGACCACAAGTGAATAATGCACATTCCCACAACAGAAAACATGCACTGGTTCCAGGAGAAGGAAAGCAGTTCTTTTTTCTTTTAAGGTTACAAATCATTGACTGATTCTAAACATGCACAGGCAATCACTGTGACATTGAAATCTTTGTGTACACTTGCATAATGGAAGTCACCAACACTTTGCTTGCCAAAACCAGCAATTGAATTAATTTTCTTTTGGAAGGCAGCCATCAACAGGAATAAACCTACAACTTATAACGTGTGGCTAGATTCCTGAGGGCATAACAGTAAATACTATACTCCTAAATCCATATGTGCCTCTGTTTCCAATACATTCATTTCATTACATTGCCCATTCATGAACAAAACAAACTGGTGATGGCCCACGGCTATTGGAATTGAATTATAGGCCAGTGCTTATTACTCTTGCTATCCCTTGATTTATTCATCCAATGCAAGTACTATTTGAAGGATCAAAAAAAACCTTAAAGGTGGAGTAGAGAAACATGTACACTGAAGCATAGCTATTGACAACACCATCATCAAAGTACAAGACTTATGAAGAGATACAAATTGGTAAAAGTGCAGTACACCAACGGGATCTTCAAGCAGTGATCCTAATGCTTGAATAATTCAGCTCAGGCTCTGAGATAACTGTTGCTTGCTACGTCACAAAGCATTGCAAAAGAGAAGCTTCACAGGTGAAGGAAGGCAATTGTCACTCAGAAACTCTCAATTCCATGGTAATGAGGCACCTTTAGTTCTCAATCTTATGTTTTGCTCCTGATTTGGACACAGACACATGATACAGATCAAAATTCCTGATTTTTTAATATTTTTTACCAAATTAAGCAACAGCTCATCGCAGATATCTAAATAATTCTGTCAGGTAGAATCCGGATTTCAGACAATGGATCAAATTTATGATTTGTAATCAGGGCAGGACTTAAAACACTTACTAGAAGGGTCATAGAGAGTGTTGCTGAACAAAGGGACTTTGGTTGCAGGTTCATAGTTCCTTGAAAGTGGAGTATCAGGTAGACAGGGTGTGAAGAAGGCAGTTGGCACCTTTGCCTTTATTGCTCAGTGCATTGAATATAGGAATTGGGAGGTCATGTTGTGGCTGTACAGGACACTGGTTAGGTCTTTTTTTCGAATGCAAGTCTGGTCTCCCTGCTATAGGAAAGATGTTAAACTTGAAACAGTTCAGAAAAGATTTACAAGGATCGGAGAGGGTGGCAGGGTCGGAGGGTTTGAGGTATAGGGAGAGGCTGAATAAGCTGGGGCTATTTTCCCTGGATTGTCGGTAATCCCATAGAGGTGTATAAAATCATGACGGGCATGGATACGGTGAATAACCAAGTTTTTTTTCCAGAGAAGGGGATCGCAAAACTAGAGAGCATAGGCTTAAGGTGAGAGTGGAAAGATTTAAAAGGGACCTAAGGGGCAAGTTTTTCATGCAGAGAGTGGTGCATGTATGGAATGAGCTGCCAGAGGAAGTGGTGGAGGTCTACAATTACAACATTTAAAAGGCATCTGGGTGGGTACGTGAACAGGATTGGTTTAGAAAGATATGGGCCAAATGCTGCCAAATGGAACTAGATTAATTTAGGATGTCTGGTTGGCATGGATGAGTTAGACCGAAGGAATTATTTCCGCGCTGCACAACTCTATGATTCTAAATGCTGATGAAAGTCACATGAGGCCCATCTCTTAAACTACAATATTGCCCTATGATCCTGTTTTTTCTCTGTTTGTTGTCTATTTTTATATACTGTTATCTAAAACATTTTCATTTTTTTCCTATAAATTGCAAATTGTGCTCTACTAATTTGGTTAAACGATTTAGTATTTTATTTTAACTACGAAAATGGCTACAACTGATGTTTGCTTGTATGCATCTTTCTACAAGTATAAATCTCCAGCATTTACATGATTTTAAAATCAGCTATATATTTACTTTGTTAATTGCTGCTTCACTGTGTCAAGTATTTCAAGTGTGAAGTCTAATAAAACCCCTAGGTTGCTCAGCTTCATTCTCACTTATTTTAGTGTTGCTCATTTACGTAATGTTATGTTGTTCCACCGCCTCAGGTTTATAAAGCTGCTTGTATGATATTGGATGAGCAAAAATTTCCTCCAAGTGTCTCATGGAAAGATAAAAAGCAATTGTCTATGGTCCCTATCACACATTCTGTTTGGAGTTGTTGGTTGGTTTGCCGAGCTGACTGGTTTTCGTGCAAACGTTTCATCTCCCTTCTAGGAGACATTGTCAGTGCTGTGTAGCCTCTGTTGAAAAGCTGTTGCTCTGTCCCACTTTGAATTTATATGGTCCGGTCTGTCATAGTGGGCAGTCTTGTTTCCAGTTTTGTACCATAGTGGTATGTAGATGGGGTCAATTTCAACATGTTTGTTAACTGCATCAGTGGTTGAAAACTAGGCCTCCAGGAACTCTCATGCTTGTTTTTGTCTCGCTTGTCCTAGTACTGTAACTTTGTCCCAGTCAAACTGATGTTGTTTTATGTTGGGGTGTATTGAAATGAGGGAGAATTGGTCATGCTGTTTTGTTTCAAGTTGGTCTTCATGTATCCTAGTGCCGAGTTTCCTGCCCGTCTGACCTATGTAGTGTTTCTCCTATGGTATTTTATGTATCACATTTGTCCTGCTCATTGTGGTTATGGGGTCTGTCGTCTTTGGCAGTAACTGGCAAAGTGTGGCTGTTGGTTTGTGTGTTATTCTTATTCTAAGAGGTCGTAGGAGTCTTGTAGTCAGTTCTGATGTGTTTCAAACATGGGGTAGGGTGGCCAATGTGTTGGGGCATGCAGTGTCTTCTTGGTGTTTTTTTTTGCCAGGCATCGGCAGACGAAGCTGTTAGGATAACCATTGTTTGCAAAGACTCTGTATAAGTGTTCCTCTTAGTTTTTGCGCAGCTCTGGTGTGTTGCAGTGAGTTACTGCTCATTTAAACAGAATTTTGACATAGAGATAGCAGGGGTAACTTCTTCAGGATAGGCATCCAGGGTAACTTCTTCAGGGTAGGCATCCTGGGGTAACTTCTTCAGGGTAGGCATCCATTTCTGAAGAAGGGTCTAGGCCCAAAACATCAGCCTTCCTGCTCCTCTGATGCTTCTTGGCCTGCTGTGTTCATCCAGCTCTACACCTTGTTATCTCAGAGTTTTGACACAGCTGTGCTTGTGACGCTAAGGTGGTTACTGTCGTAGTTCGGGATTTGGTTTGTGTGTGTACTCTTTCTGTATATGCTGGTAAGGAATTCCCCGTTGTTCATTCATTCCATCATTACATCTAGAAACGAGAATTGACTGTTGTCCTCCTCCTCCCTGATGAACTTGATCCTGGTGAACATGCTGTTAATAAGATGGTGTGTTTCTGCTAACTTTGCTCGTTTAACGATCACAAATTAGAGGCTACACAGCACTGATGATGTCACCTAGAAGGGAGACAAAACATTTGCACGAAAACCAGTCAGCTCAACCAACAATTCCAACCGCAACCCGAGCTACAGATCCTCACAAAAACAGTAAACACATTCTGTTTCCTAACACACTGACCCCATCACTCCCTGGGCACTGTTTGAAGCAGATTGTTTGCACAACATCCTATTTGGCCCTCAGATGAGCCTCTGACCCTATAACCATTTCATCACCAAGACTACCTACTTCTATCTCTGTAATTGTCCATCTCTGCTCCAGTTTAAGCAAATCTGCTGCTGGTAGCTTTCTATGCACATGATAACCTTGAACTCATCTGAGGCCTGTACGTTGCACCAAGATCAGGTCAGCCATCAGCCTGTCACATCCTTACTCTGGCCTCCCCTAGTCGTCTCTTCCTTTTGCTTTAGCGGCAGGTTTTCCCACTTGGCACCGTCAGGGTGGTGAGTTTTATTTTCCCCTGTTTTGTTTGTGTTTGAATACTGCCACTAGAATCAAGCTGACAGTGCTGGACCCACTCCTCTCTTGCATGATCTGTTGATCCAAACAATGCATGATCAGTTGCAAAGTGTGTGGAATGGGATCTGTGTGGAAACTGTGTGGAATCTCAGTGCCACTAAATCAAACAGAAGCAACAACCGTTGACGGTTAGGCTTTTAAAGACTCTGCACAGCTTCATCGATATGCATCGGTGGTTCAGTGGTAGAATTCTCGCCTGCCACGCGGGAGGCCCGGGTTCGATTCCCGGCCGATGCAACTTCTCCTTTTTGCCGTGTTAATGGCATTCGTCGTTCATTTTAATAACTATTTTGAAGAGACGTGGCATATCGCTGAGAAAATTTTACGTCTTTGCGTTGAGTCCGGCTGGGATCTAGTCAGCGAGGAAGCGAATTGAACGTTTAAATCTAACTGATGCGACTGTGAGCGGTGGACGTTTCGCTGGTATTGTACCCACCGACTAAAACAGGCACCAGTCTCCAGCTGAGAAATCATTCTCGCAGCGAAGCCTCCTCGACCGAGACTTTCAGACAACGTGACACTTAAATCGACTTCAGCCAATATTTAGCGGCCTTTTTCGGGCTTGGGGATGTAGCTCAGTGGTAGAGCGCGCGCTTCGCATGTGTGAGGTCCCGGGTTCAATCCCCGGCATCTCCAATACGCTCCGTTTTATTTATATACTGAACAGAATTGAAATTTAAACTAGCAGAGAGAATTGGAGAGGGGAAACGTACAATGACCGTAAATGAAAGGAGGAACAAACGTACACTTCAGAAAATAATTACTTTTGGTTTCGCCATTCCTTGAAAGTCAATGCAAAATTGTTAAAAATCGCAAGCTGTCAGTCCATAAACTGAGATAACAAGGTGCAGAGCTAGATGAACACAGCAGGCCAAGCAGCATCAGAGGAGCCGGAAAGCTTGACGTTTCGGGCCGAGACCCTTCTTCAGAAATGGGGGAGGGGAAGGGGATTCTGAAATAAATCGGGAGAGAGGGGGAGGCGGAGAGAAGATGGATAGAGGAGAGGATAGGTGGAGAGGAGACAGACAGGTCAAAGAGGCGGGGATGGAGCCACTAAAGGTGAGTGTAGGTGGGGAGTTAGGGAAGAGATAGGTCAGCCCAGGGAGGACGGACAGGTCAAGGGGGCAGGATGAGGCTAGTAGATAGGAGATGGGGTGGGGCTTGAGGCAGGAGGCGGGGATAGGTGGGAGGAAGGACAGGTTAGGGAGGCGGGGACAAACTGGGCTGGTTTTGGGATGCAGTAGGGGGAGGGGAGATTTTGAAGCTTGTGAAATCCACAATGATACC
>JAHRHZ010000144.1:48487671-48502126 GCA_024137785.1 Ginglymostoma cirratum | reverse complement strand
GGGATTCTGTTTTGGTTGTTATTGCAGGGAGGGGATGTGAGGGATGACTTGCGGGAAATGTGGGAGACACGGTCGAGGGCGTTCTCGACCACTGAGGGGGGGAAGTTGCGGTCCTTGAAAAATGAGGACATCTGAGATGTACAAGAGTGGAATGCCTCATCCCGGGAGCAGATGCGGCGGAGGCGAAGGAATTGGGAATAGGGGATGGCATTTTTGCAGGGAGGTGGGTGGGAGGAGGTGTATTCTAGGTAGCTGTGGGAGTCGGTGGGCTTGAAATGGATATCGGTTTCTAGGTGGTTACCAGAGATTCCAGCATTTTTGACCCACTTGGTTTCTGTGGAAAGGCTTTTGGGATTGTTTTTAACAGGACAAATTTTCATAGGAAAATTCATACAAAAAACACACAAATGTCGCTGCACCAGAATTCAGACATTCCCTCCCCCCCCACCCTAGGCAGCAGTACAATTCACAACCAGTTTCAAAACTAACAAGTTTAAGGAGAGTGAGGTGCTTTTTTGGGACCAAACTTTAATTTAAGTTCTGAGGAAGGGTCGCTGCACCCGAAACATTAACTCTGTTTTCTCCTTCACAGATGCTGCCAGACCTGTTGTGCTTTTCTAGCAACTTTGTTTTTGTTCCTGTTTACAGCATCTGCAGTCCTTTTGGTTTTCAACTTTTATTTGTGTAATTTTTCAGAGGTTTGGGTACTGTTCTGCCATTAGTACCCATGGTGAGACTTGCACCTCTGCTGTCAGCTTCAATATTCTAAACATCCCATTCCTGATTTTGATCCTTTCAAAAGTAGCTTGCTAAATTCCTGTACACCACACTTCTGTTCCATCACGAAAGGGTCCTGTTAACATTTTACAAATTTGACACTGATGTCATCCAGTATATTACTGTCAAAGATATCGAAAATGATGAGCAATGCTGTCTACTAAGCTCCACCTTTAAGAGAAGTTGATTAAATATGTTTTCCATCTGTATTTACCCGAGTCCTAGATCTAGAGTATATATTTCAGATGAAACCCAAGAATCTGATCGTTTACCTCCTTGGCTTCGAGGTTCATTCTACGGTGTACCTGACGCACTTTGTCTACAGTCTTATCAGGATGGACGAATGCAATCGCTGTAGAAGCTCCACCACCTAAAAAAGTAAACTACCCAATCCTTATAAAATAGGAACATATAAACAAGGAACAGGAGTAGGCCATTTGGCCCCTTGAGCCTGCTCCACTATTTAACAAGGTCATAACTGTTCTGATTGCAATCTCAAATCTACACGTCCACCTACCGCTGATAACCAAGTTGCTGGAAAAGCTCAGCAGGTCTGGCAGCTTCTGTGAAGAAAAAATCAGAGTTAACGTTTCGGGTCTGGTGACCCTTCCTCAGAACAGGTCACTGGACCGAAATGTTAACTCTGATTTCTTCCTTCACAGATGCTGCCAGACCTGCTGAGCTTTTCCAGCAACTTTGTTTTTGCTCCTGATTTACAGCATCAGCAGCTCTTTTGGTTTTTACCCCTGACAACTGTTCACTCTATTGCTTGCCAAGAATCTATTCACCCGCAAAAATATTCAAAGTTTCTGTTTCCATTGCCTTTTTAGGAAGAAACTTTCAAAGGTGGACCAGAATTAAAGGTTTTGAAATGAGGGAAGGCCGATGTTAATATAAGGCAGATTCTGGTCAAAGTGGACTGGGTGTAGTGACTTGTAGGAAAATTTACATCGGACCAGTGGGAGTCTTACAAAAAATAAATAGTGAATTCACAGGGTCAACATATTCCTGTAAAGGAGAAGACTGAGACAAAAAGTGTCTGATAACCCTGGATATTGGGGAATATAGAAAGGTAAAGTCACCATTGTCCCACTCCTTCATTAGAGAGGGACAACTGGTGGCAGTTTAATCTAAGGTCTCCTCACCTCAGACAATGGGAAAGGTTGACAAGTCAGAATCATTTATGGTAAAATATGCAGACAAATTAATACATTGCATATCATTACATCCAAGCCAATTAACAACATACAGATATTGCTCTTGGCAGCATTATTTCTCTAATCCTGACTGCCACACATATGGTAGCAAATTAGTCCTGGTAACAATTACAATCCCTGCCTTATCCACACTCACAAAGATGGCATTTATCATCATCATCTCATAAGACCCCTGTCACCTTGGGATTGTCAGAGGATCTCTTTACACTAACCTTCCCTTCTACCTAAGCCACATCCCATGACCTTTTGCTTCCCTCATTCCTTTCCTTGTTCATTATCACCTGCTGTTCCCTTATCTTGAACTTCAGTTCTTTTAACTGTTAACTCAATGCCATTATTTGTCCACCACATCTAGTTAAGAATAATGGTGGATAATTAAACAAATCACTGGAGGAGGCGCTTCACAAATATCCCCATCTTCAATGATGGAAAAGGCCACCACATCAATGCAAAAGATAAGATTTTGTAACAATCTTCAGCCAAAATTCCTCCTTTTCCCCTTCTAAAAGGATGACTCTAACTCCACAATATTCTTTATCTTCAGCCAATATTTCAGAGTGTTGACCAACATCCCTGACAATATCTGATCTCTGGCATTGATCCCTATATCCTGCACTGCTTGCACAGACCTGTCTTTGGCAATTAAGACAGCTTCTCAATTGGCCCTTCTGCTATCTTACACTGATCTTAGCTTGTCTGTGTTTAACAATTCCATCAAAGTATGATGGGTTTATAGGATTGCCTGATAATCACCGCCGGCTCACAAATTTGCACTACTCGAGCTGCATAATCCAAGGTTGCCACCCAGCAGGGGCAACCTTGGTGAAGTATGAGGCCTCTGGACTTCTCTGACCATTGTGCCACTGCATCAGAACTGCAACAATCTCTATCATTATCCCAATACAGACAGAATGATCAGTCCATGTCTGGGAATCCCAAGGCTTATGTGCTGACCAGACTCTGTTTAATCTTTGTAGCCTCTTCTAAGAGGGTAAGCCTTTCCTTCACCAAAGCTTTATGGGGTCTACCATATGTGAAATTAAGGCTAAAAATCCAGCAATAATGAAAGAATCCTAAAATTTTCCTGACTCCCCTCATGTTCACAGGTTGGTATGTGCTGACGATGGCGGCATTATCAATTGGCTGATGTTGACCAACATTCTTGGGGAACAGTATGTCCCAGATATTGGATGACCAATTTCCAAACTGTACTTTCTTACGGTTAAGTTTAATTCTAGGCCCTTGAAGCACCACTAACATACACACTAGAGCTCCATAACGCCTGTCCTCAATCTTAGGTGAGAGCAGGATATTATCTGCATACTAAAATACAGTACTTTCATAGTTGCCAGGACTCAATTCAATGCAAGATGCAGTATACATGGACTGTTGCGGAATCCCAGTGGAACATGATTCAATAAGCATTGCCTTTCCACAACAATGAAAGCAAATTTATCCTGCGACTCTGGAGCCAAAGGAATAACCCAGAAGCTGTTGGTGATATATAAAAATGTGAATATTCCATAATGTAGGCCTTGTCTATTAAAGATTGTATCAGAACTCCAAAAATAGGATATAATTACATGTTTTTTTTTCACGTGTAATCAACGATCAATCTATACATTTCATCCAGTTTCAATAATGATGACATGGTGAAGTAGTTGTGGAAGTTGTTATTTGAAGTTCACTTATTTCCACAAATTCTTTAGTTATTTCCTCAACTGCTTTGTTTCCTTCTGGTATGACAGGGTACTGCAGTACCTGGGACCCAGTGGGCCTGGTATTCTTCACCAGGAATCACAATTAGTTGTACCTCTGCCTCCCTGCAATCCAAGGTCTGGTCCACACCTTGGTGAATTCAATAATTAGGGACTGCCTTCCCAAAAACATTATGGGTCTACCTACACAAAATGGACTGCAGTGGTTCAAAAAGACAGCTCACCATTACCTTCTCAAGGGCAACCAGAGATGGGCAATAAATGCTAGCCCAGCCAGCAACACTTGCATTCCATGATTGAAAGAAAAAACTATTTGGCACATATCAGACAATATGCTCCACCTTTTGACCAGGCTTGGATCATAGATTTGGTAGCCACTTTCAAGACCCAAGTTATAAGTATGAGAATGTAGCCAACCTAATTAAATTTTGTGTTTCTCCTCTTTAGCTGTTTCCTTCAGAAATCTACAGGTGTCCCTATCTCACTCGAGATATAGATCCCTAAAATTGATCATCATTGTATGGGCACGCAGAAGTGGACAGGGACCTAACTTCAATTATTGGGCTTTACTCTATCTCTAATTTATTTTCCCCCACTGCTATTACATACAAAAAAATCATTTGTGGTCTTGAGGGTCTCTGTTAATGTGCAAGGTTTGTTGCATATATTTATAACACTCCAGTCCCTTCTCCCCGATAATATAGTTCCATTGTTTCAAAAGTCATTGGCCATCTGACATCACTCGATTATTTGTTTAATGTTCTGGGATATTTTATCTACGTGTAGCAAACACTGATAACTTAATATCGTTGTCGCCCTACAAAACCTGACAGTCATAGAGTCATTTTCACAGCATGGAAAAAGGCCCTTTAGCCTATTGTGTCGTTCTTGAGATTATGAGGTACTATATCATAAATTGTTCTCACATTAGTTGTTGATCGTTCAGAAATGCTTTGCATTCTCTGCTTTCACCTCACGGTTCTTCCTTTTATAGTAGCTAGAAAAGGAACTGCTCACTGAATGAGTGGCAAGTACCAGTTTCTATTTGGTTTTCACTTCAGCCAGAGTCAAAAAATATGTAACTAGACACGTCAACTTCCATCCAATCTGTTCTGCCCATAATGTTAAGAATCCAAGCTTAGGCTGCATGCTCAGCCCTGTCTTTCTTGTGTTAAAGTTCTTTGCCTTAGTTCCATCGAAACCTCCAATTTCACGGTCAGCCCTTTGAAAGACCAACATATGTCTCAAGACAGGTAAGACCTGCCCTGCAGATAAAGAGAATTGTCAAGACCAATAGTCAAAAGTATCTCCTCTGCTAAGCAAGCTAATTTGAAAACAAAGATAAGCCTATATTTTTCAGAGATATATCACTTAATTTATTGCCATACTGCAAACGTCCCTTAATCGGTAAACTCCAGAAAAGAGGAAAGAAAACTACTGCTGAAGGTTTACACATGAGGAGCTAAACAATTTTACTCTTTTCAGATTCTGACAGATCTGCTTGATTCTAGCGTTTTCCGATTTTAAATGCAGGGGGAAGTTCTCAAGATATATTTCCCAAAACGGATTGGTGCATTTGACTACTACACTCATACTGAGATAGAGCAGATGCCAGTGATATTTGGAATTTGAAAATCTGCCAATCCTTGTGTAATAATTACATGCAAACTATATTGCAATTTTACAAATATAGCACATGGTATTTTATTTCAGGTCATGTTTATTTGAAGTAATCTGATTAAAGTATTAACAAATCTTGTTTTCAGTGTTGCTAGTATCCAAGCAATTATCGTTCCTTATTGGTCAAAGAAATACCCTTCCAAGATAAAACTAGATTGAGAACAAAAGACCATTTTAAAAAGCCATCCACATTAACTATCTTATATGTACAGTCATGGAGAGAGTTATATCTTTAAGTAATATTTACACACAATTTACAATAGTACTTGCTTCACAGTTTGTATGACATAGTTTCAATTACATTTCCTGATCAGTGCCTGTTAACCAGAGTAGGCAGATATACCTAAAGTACACCACTATAAACAATCATTGTCAGTGCCATCTCTGTTTGGAGTTTTGTTGGTATGCTTGTGATGCTATTTGGGGTTTTATGGTAATGTGAAGCTAAGTTAAGGATCCTACAGTGATGCATACAAAGCTGGCGTCAATTTTTGAGTCTCAGGAACACTATCACTTACGTAAGCAGTTTTTCTATTTGTTATGACAAGTCAGTTCTTGCAGTGTAAGCTGCTGGTGGAGTGTTCATTCCCAGAACAAAATTAAATGCAGGTAAAATCAAGAGTTGGGGCAGCAATGTGAAGTATCAGGACTAGAGAGTGGTCACTGAGGGATGGGGACAAGATTAACTGAACAGAAAGAGTAAGCCTGCTTTTATAAAATAGTAGAAGAAGAATGTTCCCATGAAAGAGGGTAATAGTGCCTCTTTGAGGAGGAGGTGAGAGTTTTGTGAAAAGATCGCTCATTGAAAGGGATAACATGACATAACAATATAATAACATAAAATGTAAATCAATTCAGACTTCTGCAAAACATTTTCCATGTGTAAACAACTGGTATTAATTTTTATAAATAGGCTTATTCAGTTATGAACTACTATATGCCCAGTTACATTCTATTGCTTATGAATTAGTGTAACCCAACATATAAATGGGCAGAGTGCAAAAACAAAACAATTTGAATTTATTTGTACAAGACAATGTGTTAAGTCGACTAGTTATGTTATTGTGTGCAATTTTTGGTACCTTATTCTGGAATTTTAAGACATTGGCTGAGATTTTTCCCTGAAGAGAACAGAAACTGCTCCCAGATCCCAAACATGCTCTCAAGGGAAACATTCACTCTTTAAGATTTTCGCAGGCCTTAATTGTCCTGGAGATATATTCATTCTCCAGCTGAGGTGGGAGTGGGCTCTCGAGGGCATCCAGTTTGAAAGGATCAGTAACCTGCAATGGATGGTAAGTCGTAGAGTCATAGTCATAGAGTTATTCAGCATGGAAACAGACCCAACTTCCCCATTCCAATCAGATATCCTTTGGCCCATATCCCTCTAAACCTTTCCTTTTCATCTACCCATCCAGATGCCTTTTAAATGTTGTAATTGTACCAGTCTCCACCATGTTCTCTAGTAGCTCATTCCATAAATGCACCACCATCTGAGTGAAAAGGTCACCCCTCAGGTCCGTTTTAAATCTTACCCCTCTCAACTTAAACCGATGCTGTCTAGTTTTGGACTCCCCTATCTCGGGAAAAGGACCTTGACTATTTACCCTATCCTTGCCCCTCATGAGTTTATAAACCTCCATAAGGTCACCCCTTAGCCTCCAACACTCCAGAGAAAATAGCCAGAGCCTATTCAGCCTCTTCCTGTGGCTCAAACCCTTCAACACCAGCAACATCCTTGTAAATCTTTCCTGAAACCTTTCAAGTTTAACAACATCTTTGTTATAGCTGGGAGACTGGAATTCCACACAGTATTCGAAAAGTGTCCACAATAATGTCCCATACAGCCGCAGCATGGCCTCCCAACTCTAATACTCAATGCACTGACCAGTAACGGCAAATCGTGCCAAATGCCTTCTTCACTACCTGCCTACTTGACACTCCACTTTGAAGGAACTATGCACCTGCACCCCTAAGTCTCTTTGTTTGACAACATTCCGCAAGTCTCTACCATTAACTGTATAAGTCCTGCTTTGGTTTGCCTTTCCAAAACACAACACCTCACATTTATCTAAATTAAACTCCGTCTGCCATTCCTCGGCCCATAGGCCCATCTGATCAAGGCCCCATTGTACTCTGAGATAAACATCTTCACTGTGCACTACACTACCAATTTTGGTGTCATCTGCAAACTTACTAACTATACCTCCTCTGTTCCCATCCAAATCATTTATGTTATTGGCGAAATAAAGTGACCCAGTATCAATTGTTGTGGTGCACCACTGGTCATAGGCCTCCAGTCCAAAAAATAAAGATCTACCACCACCCTCTGTCTCCGACCTTCAAGCCAGTTTTAAATCCAATTGGCCAGCTCCCACTGGATTCCATGTGATCTATCTTTGCTTATCAGTCTACCACGCGGATCTTGTTGAAAATCTTGTTGAAGTACATATAGACAACATCAACTGCTCTTTCTTCATCAATCTTCTTTGTCACCTCTTCAAAAAAACGCAATCAAGTTAGTGGGTAACTGAGGGAACACTTCAAGATGGAGCTTTGTAAAATTTAAACTATAACACAAATATTTCAGCTAGGCCATGACTTAGTGTTTGTGGTGTAGGATAAGAAGGACTGGTGGTGAAATTCGTCTGCATGGGGCCTGTCACTGCAGCTACACCCTGTTGGTGTGCCAGGAAGGCTAGCCTTCGAGTCTACCTCCACGATGCAATCTGCAAACAATTTCAGGGAAAAGGAGGTCCACTGGATAATTCAAGTTTGCCACAATTATTGTTATTGAGCTTCATTTTGACATAATCATATCACCTTCAAGGGTAAGTAGATCTGCTGATCCCCAAGCAGCCTCCCTTCTGGTGCTGGTATTTTTGGGCCTCATCAACCTCCATTCTACCCTTTTGGTGTTGAAAAATTAAGCCCATTACATGTTCAATGAGCGTTTTCTTTTATTCATTCAGTGAATGTGGGGTGTCACTGGCTGGGACAACATTTAGTACCCATCCCTCGTTGTCCTTGAGAAGGTGGGGTGCCCTCTTGAACTGCCACAGTTCATTTGACTTGGACATATGCACAATACAGTTAGGGAGAGAGTTCCAAGACTTTTCCCCAGTGACAGTGAAGGAATGAATATTTCCAAGTGAGGATGTTGAGTGGCTTGGAAGGGTAATTTGAAGCTGGATGAGTTCCCATGTATCTGCCACCCTTGTGCTTACCAATAGAAATGGTCATGTGTTTGGCCATCGAAGGAGCCAAACGTTATAGATTCATCAGAAGATGCCGGAATTGGGACACGATGGAGATTAAATTTGATAGATATTAAAAACAAATGCAAGAATCATGACTGCAATAAATAGACACCTTTGGTTCTTTATTATCATGATTTCTGTGTCATCCAGTGCTGAACTTTTGATGATTGATTGAATTCCTGAGTAGAGGGCCAATATTATGAGTGGTTATCCTGCACCTCTTAAAGAGGAGGTGCATTCTTGTTTGAGTAGATCCTGGGAGTTGTGGCTGAAAGGAATCTCACTTGAGAAAGACTGTGGACATAGCAAAGAGGAGAAAAGCCTCCAAGGCTTTTGAACATTGCACTTGCCTTCTTGGTAGAGAAGGTGGAAATAAAGTGACACTTCTTGAATTGCAGAGAAGGAAACCAATCAGGTAAACGATCAAAAGGCAATGGGAGCAGAGAGTCAGGACATAACATGACATGGGGAGACAATGGCCTAACGGTATTATTGCTGGACTGTTAAATAGAGAGCCACATAATGTTCCAGGGACCTGGATTCAAATCCCACTATGACAGATAATGGAATTTGAATTCAATAAATATTTGGAATTAAGAGTCTAACAATGACTGTGAATCCATTATTGATTGTTGGAAAAACCTATCTGTTTCGCTAATGTCCTTTAGGGAAGGAAACTGCTATCCTTACCTAGTCTGGCCTGTATGTGACTCCAGACCCACAGCAATGTTGTTAACTCTTAACTGTCCCCTGGGCAATTTGAGATGGGCAATAAATGCTGCCTAGCCAGTTTGTCTTGTTCTACAGGGCCTCCATTCATTCTCCAAGTCATCCTGCATTTCATGAGATATGATTACTAATATACTGATGTCTGGAAGCAATCAGTTTGCATAAAACCTTTGATATTCTTCATCTACAATCTATTTCTTCTCTGCTTTTGCATTCATGAAACAACTGTTGAAAATTCTTGTAAACCCAAAGCAACACAAAGTAAGTGACCAGCAACTAACCTGCAAATCATTGATATTCTCTTTAAACTACAATAAAATGGGTTGGGCTGAAAGTAGGCATTCCTGCTGTAGAATGCATGTTCAGCTGTACAAGATGAAGTGACAGTGTTACCCAGACTTGGGCTTCTGAATGAAGTAGTGGGTTCACATTCGTGTTGCATGTTTGATTTGCTGGCTGTGCAAACTTTTGAACTGAGATCCAGGTGCATGCTAACACCTTCCTGAATATGTTATCTTGTGTAATTCACCCAACAAGTGTGTGCATGCTGTCCAGGCCCATTTTTATAAGTTATGAAGCTACTTTTAGCACACCAAAAAAGTGCTCACCAGCTAATCTCTTAGTTTATGGGTATTAGCTGAGAATTAAGATAATAGAGTAATTTCAAAGTCAGTCATGAAGACTATTTCTATTGGTTAGAGCGTGAAGGGGAGTGATCAATTGTCAAAAAAAATTAAATCTGTGGAGTAATTTCTTTACTCAGAGCTTTTCTATACTGAATATTTTTAAAAATTCATTCATGGGACATGGACTTTCTGGCCAGGCCAGTATTTACTGCCTGTCCCTAATTGCCCAGAGAGCAGTTGGGAGCCAGTCACATTACAGTGGGTCTGGAGTCACATGTAGGCCAGATTGGGTAAACATGGCGGATTTCTTTCTCTAATGGACAGTAGTGAAACAGATAGGTTTTTTCCCCCCCCAACAATTAGGAATGGTTTTATGGTCATTATTAGACTCTCAATCCCAGATTTTTTAAAAACTTAATTTGAATTCCACCATCTGCCATTGGTGGGATTTGAACCCTGATTGAGTCAGAGACTACTGGATTGTTTTACAGAGTGATCAAATAAATACTTGAATCATACAAAGTGGAGGATTTACATTTGCATAATTTACAAAACATGAAAGCACAGTTCACAGCTTTTCGTTTTTTGCATAGCTACTCACATAGAGTACATTCTCAGCCTAAATGCTTCTTTTGTGCAATATTCAACATGGAGGGGTACCAGCTCTTAAGTGAGCAAGTGGTAACAGTCATACCAAGATGATTTATATGATTTATTTCATATTGCTTTCCAGATTCAATAGTCAAGGTTCTTGTGGCCACTCCCATGCAATCTCAACTTCCCCTGATTCCGGCATAAACTAGTCTGTTCTATCATGGGAAAAGACACACGCAGGGATAGTGAAGAACAAACCTGGGATGCTGCTTGATAGATAAGATTCTGTATGACAGTATTGTACTAATACTGTCTGAGAATATTCAGTTCAAAGGCCATTTGCCTCCAGATGTTAATAAGTACCTTAATGGAACATTCAACGCTGAGGGCATCGCCTCAGGTATTAAAAAAGATAAAAGTGGATGCCATAGCTGTTATATTTAGTGCAGGTGGGGAGGTGTCATGAGCGAGTGAGGTGGCAGCAGGATTAGTAGTGTTGCCGGCTGGGATGTGTGACGGTGAGTGAGAGAAGATAATAGATAGATTCTTGATGAGTAGGGGAGTCACGGGTTATGGTTAAAATGCAGGAAAGTGGGCACGAGGAAGGTCGGATCAGCTATTGAATGGTAAAGCAGGCTTGAGGGGTTCAAAGGGCCTACCTCTATTCCTGTTTCTTATGGATTTATGTTGCAGGCGTTAGTAAGAGTGGTAGAGCATGAGCCAGGGTTATAATCATCAAAAGTGAAGGCATTGTTATATCCACTCTCCCTTCTCACATTAAAATTTCATCCATCAAACACTCCCTTCTGATTTGCCAGCTACAGATGATATAAACATATAACTCTTAATTGCACCCTACTCCACCCACAACCTTATCTTTGTAACATTTTCCATCCAGGTACCCAACAGGTACAACATGAAAAGGCAGTGGAGCAACAGCAAGAAGACAGCTTGTAACTTAACTTCAGGTCAATGTCACTTCAGATACTGACGTAGTGTATATTTTACAGGATAAATTAGAGATGAAATCGGAATGTGGTGAAACACCATGAATCTATTATAGCCATTAAAAAGGGAGCAAAGATAGCACCATTGTCAATTCACTGGAGGACAAGATAATACACAGTCTGAACTGCAAAGGAATCAGATGATGATTTCAATAAAGCAGTCAATGGAAAAGCATGTATGCAGTATGTCTGTGCATGGGCTGTGCATCAGAATCATCAGCCAGGTTGTCAACAAATGGTCTTTGTCACCAGTAACCACCCTTTTCATTGTTCAGGCTGAAAGTTTGTATGATCTATTTCAGAAGCACTAAAGTAAGCAGCCATATTTACCAAAACACAAGTGAATTTTGTGGAAGGAGGTCTCTGTCTGTGAATTAGAGCACTTGTCTAACTTCCTGGTACCTGGCTGCAAGTGAAAAATCAATAGATTGATGTCAGAATGTTTGTGATTTCCGTGTCTATGCACCACATCTTTTGTAAAGTCCATTAAGCCAGTGCAACCTGTTCCTCTCATTCAAGTTTGCAAATACCTTTTCTCATTATGCACAACTATCATGACAATCTTTTTGTAAAGGTGCTACTTAATATTAATGATTTATTTGAAAGACCCAGTCATGCATCTAAGATTGCTGGTGATACATGTTCAGGTGGAAATGTAAAGTTTGAAGAGAGTACCAAGAGACTGCAAAGAGATATAGACAGATGGAGTGAGTGGGCAACAGTATGGCAGTTGGGGACATGTGAGTTTATTCACTTTGTTAATAAGAACAGAAAAGCAGAACATTTTTCATGTTGGTCTTTATTGCAGGTATAAGAATGAAATGTCTTGCTAGAATCGGGCAAGGCTTATGTGAGTCTGGTCTAGGAGTACATTTTCTGGGTTTGATCTCCGGGTTTGACTGGGACAACACATCGATAATAGCACGAGCCAAACAGAGAAAATGCCAGGGAATTCCTGGAAGCCTGGCATTCCAACCGGAACTCCATCAACAAACACATTGAACTGGACCCGATATACAAACCACCGAGAAACAGAACTGGAAGTGATGCCAACCACCCCAACCACAAGCAGGACAGAACACTTATGCTTCACCAGAGACACACTGATGATGTTACCTAGCGGGTTGATGAAACTCCTGCAATCAAACACACTGGCTTGGCGAGCAAGTCTACAAACTCATCCACAACCCGAGCTACAAATCTTCTTAAAAACTTTAAACAAGAGGCTTAGTTAATGGAGTCTAAATTATCTGAAGTTTAGAAGAATAAGTGGTGATCACATTAACACACACAAGATTCTGAAGAGATTAACGTGGTAGATGCTGGTTGGTTCCTTCCAATGGCTGGGAAAGGTAAAACACGGGCACACAGTTTCAGGAGAAATTTGTTCATTCAAACAGTTGTGAATCTTTGGAATTCTGTATAGCATACTATTGTGGGTATTCTATCACTGAATAAATCTAATGCTGGGTTAGAGACTTTTGGCCTGTCAGGAAATCAAGGAAATTGGAAGTGGGCCGGAAAATGGAGTTGAAGCTCAATTCAACATAATCGTACTGAATGGTAGAGCAGCTTGAAGAGTGTTATGGTCTACCCCAGTTCTGAGGAAGGGTCACCGGACCCGAACCATTAACCCTTTTTTCCTTCACAGATGCTGCCAGACCTGCTGAGCTTTTCCAGCAACTTTATTTTTGTTCATAGTCTACCCTGGTCCTTTTTCCTGACTTTGTGTCACGTTAAAGAGTTTCACAATGAACTGTTATGGATATGAAAGCCTATTATACCACAGAGACGTCCATACATATTTATTTTTCCGACAAAACTTTGCATGTTCTGCTGGGACAAGGATCATGGAAGCGTTCGATTTTATTTGTAAAACAAAAGTACCTCTCTCCTTCAAGGTCTTCCATTAACTAGTTCTCAGACAAACCAAAGTTTGTTCTAGGCATGTAAGTGCATACATACTCGATCTACCTGTCTTACTCACCTAAGTTTCTAATTTAATTGCACTCTACAAAGAGAGAAGGAATGACTATTCAGGTCATTGTCTTGGGAAAACTGCTACTTAAGTCAAGTTGTAGTATCCAGAGACACTCAAAAAATACCATAAAATTGACCAGATTTTTTTTAATATCCTCCTCCAATTCCACCTAAGATGGGTGTAAATTCATTTGCATTTGGATGGGGTTAGTATTTAGAAGAAATGTACTTAATTCCAAATTTCCTGTCGACGCTGGGCATTTAGCAGATTTGTAAGGAGAGAAGGGAATAGTGATAACAAGCATGGGGCTGGATGAACACAGCAGGTCAAGCAGCATCATAGGAGCAGGAAAACTTGACGTTTCGGGCCTAAACCCTTCATCAGAAATGGGGGAGGGGAAGAGGGTTCTGAAATAAATAGGGAGAGAGGGGGAGGCGGATAGAGGATGGATAGAGGAGAGGATAGGTGGAGAGGAGGCAGACAAGTCGAAGAGGCGGGGATGGAGCCAGTAAAGGTGAGTGTAGGTAGGGGGGTAGGGAGGAGATAGGTCAGTCCAGGGAGGACGGACAGGTCAAGGGGGCGGGATGATGTTAGTAGATAGGAGATGGGGGTGTGGCTTGGGGTGAGAGGAAAAACAGGTTAGGGAGGTGGAGATGAGCTGGGCTGGGGATCTAACGCATCATCCTCCGACACTTCCGCCATCTGCAGTCAGACCCCACCACCAAAGGCATCTTTCCCTCCCCACCCTTATCTGCCTTCCGGAGGGACCACTCCCTCCGCGACTCCCTTGTCCGCTCCACACTCTCCTCCAGCCCCACCACACCCGGCACTTTTCCTTGTAACCGCAGGAAGTGCTACACCTGCCT
>JAHRHZ010000144.1:48393351-48487271 GCA_024137785.1 Ginglymostoma cirratum | reverse complement strand
TTACTGGCTCCATCCCCGCCTCTTCGACTTGTCTGCCTCCTCTCCACCTATCCTCTCCTCTATCCGCCTCCCCCTCTCTCCCTATTTATTTCAGAACCCTCTTCCCCTCCCCCATTTCTGATGAAGGGTTTAGGCCCGAAACGTCAAGTTTTCCTGCTCCTATGATGCTGCTTGACCTGCTGTGTTCATCCAGCCCCATGCTTGTTATCTCGGATTCTCCAGCATCTGCAGTACCTTTTATCTCTGAAGGGAATAGTGAACCAGACCTCAGGCTTATGAACGATTCAAATTGCTAGAGTTGATCTGCGAAATTAAGAATATCAATTACAACATACTTAGAAACGAAAGTGACATGGCTTATAAAAAGACAACAATAGAAGGTATGGCACAAGTGGATCCACTTCAAGTTTGTTGTTTGGCTGGAACTGCTTGCAGGGCAGGAACGCGGCACAACAATGTAATATCTCTAAAAAGAAATACGAGTTTTGCATAGTCTATTGAAACTTTGCAGCTGCCCGAATTATTTAATCTGTTCATCTGCTTCTAATTTGGGACAATGATTGTTTGATAATATTCTCTGTTATCCTAATGCATCATCACACACGCAATAGAGCCTGTGTTTCCATTGTACTGTGACTTGTGAGGATCCCCTTTCCGTGTGTATGGAGTTTTTTTTTGGACTGGCTGCATGCCGTCAATGGAAAAAGCCATCAGTCAGGCGCTGGGCTGTAATTGAAACAAATGTATCTATTTATAGAATGACGCAGGCAGTGAGCGCGCGGCGCCCGCGTCACGGAGCTTGTCTCCATTGACGCCAGTGTGACGCGGGTTTGCAGTTTGTTAGGGAGTGCGAGCGGCAGAGCGGCTGCTCACAATGGAGCCTTTATCCCGGAGAGTTCCACTCGGAACGGGCACGAGGTCGGCCGAGTAGCCACCAGCTCAATCCCGGGTCCCAGTCACTCCCCAGACCCTCCCGCTGCTCCTCCACTGCTTCTAATTCCCCCGCTTTGGGTGAGTAGAGGTGCCGCGATTCATTGCCTTATTGTGAACGGTGTGTTTAAAACCCAAGTAAAGAGTGTGTCTTGCCGCGTGTTCTTTTTTAGATCTCTCTCCTTTTTCTAAAATAAATTACGTTCTTGACCTTGATTGGCAAGACCCTGACGAACGGGAGAATCTTTACTGAAATTGTATATTTTCAGTGTAAATATTTCCACGGAACGGAAATGTAATTAAATTTCACCCTGTCGCATGCTACATGGTTATTCCCTAGAAGTATGATTGTTATTTATTTTCAATGCTTTTTGAAAAAATAGATTTCTTCTAGCGTATTGTATTCTTTAGTGTAATAACTTTGGAATATGATGTAGCATCATTGACACCATTCGTCTCCGCTGTTTCTAGTGCTGAATTTTAACCGGGAATTTTAGCAAAAATAACACCCATTGCATAATTAAGTGCGTGCCTCAAACATTATATATTATTACAATAATTAGTTATGTCAATTATGTAATAGTTAACTGAGTAATAGCAGATTTCGATTAGGCGTAACAGGATGCACATGGGATACAGATGTTGCTTAATAAATGGTTAAGCATGGACGGGCATGTAAACATATGGAAAGCAACATGTTGCCATATGGTCCATTTAGCCTCTAACCTTCAGTAGAATCAATCATATACAATGTGTGAAATGACAGTGGTATCTCCAGTGGCAAAGATGAATTTTGTGCTGCAGAATATTTGGTGCAACGAGTTCATATCTTGCAAGAGATAATTGTACTTGTTTCATCTTTTGGAGCTTCCTACTGCAATAAGTTACAGTATAGCTAAATGCCTTCAGTATGTCTTATTGAGAATAAGCAGACCTGTTTTAACCTATTTTAATGGAGTGAAGGCAAATTAGGTTTTATTATGCTTTAGAATACAGAATGAGAAATTGCAATAAATATTTAAATGGAATCCAATAATTGGACAAAATATTTGACCAGGAGAAAGTTTGTCAAGTTTAGAGATAATGTATAAAACCCTACATTAAATACTGGGGAGGCTTTGATATTCTGCATGTTACTGTGAAATTTAGGAATTGGAACAAAGCACAAGCAAAATAATATTTAAATGCAGTGTATACAACTTTATTTTCTACAGATCCAACCAATGCTGACTCATGTATTGATGACAGAAGATTGGTTTAAATTAAGTAAGTGCTATAAATATGGGCTGTTGGTGTTTTGGGTAGGGATGATTCATTTGCTGCTGTAAACCTATACTGTGTTAATGAGTACTGTTTGTGTAAACCATTTGTTTTATTTTCCTGCTGCTGTTGCGTCTCTGACTTTTTTTTGAAGAAGAGCATCTATGTCACTGGACAGACTAGATACAGCAATAAATTGCATGACAGTGATCTTTTTTCAGTGTTATTTACTGAAATTGCTTATTTCACATTGAAACCAGTTAGATAAAAAATATTAGATAAATAATCTTGGTAAATTTATTGCAAATTGGTGGTTTGAGAGCAGCATTTGGTGAAAGCAAGCAAATAAGACTCATTGAAAAATTCTACAGTACAGCCAGCAAAGACATGATGGACCAAATGGCCTCCTGTGCTGTATGATTCTGGAATTCTAAGAATTACTGGTGTATGATTTCTAAATCTTACACTTAGTCTTTCATGCTTGGCATTTTTGTCATTTGTGACATTGTTTTCCAAAAGAAATTGTTTTTAAGGCCTTTTTTCATTTTGTGATTGGTTCTCCTGACTCTGATATCCCAAGAACGTCTGTGTTCTGCTTTTTCCTGATTTTATCCTTTCTCTGATTTATGTTGTGATTTCTTTTTCTGTGTGGTTCTGTTTTGTACAGTATTTAATACCCTGTACCAGGCCAATTGTTATTCTGTGGGCAGGTTTCTGTTGAGCTGGATCTATTACACAGGTGCACGGTACTATTATTAGCTGATATTGGCCCAGTCATCTCAAACACTTTTTTTTTTTGTGTAGAAAGCATTTAATTTGTCACTAAATTTATTCTATGTACAGGTATATTAAGATAAATTGAATTTCTATTGACTTAGTAATGTTTTTCAGTTTAAAACAAGGTGTGACGTTAGATGAGAGCAAAACTCATGTGGGCTGTGCTGTACCTAATTAGAAAATGACTGATACATAAGATAACTAATGACATGTAGCGTCCAATGCCATTATCAATGTCCTTTGCCTGAACACTTAAATTTGCCTTCAAGTTTAAAATTTCTGTTCAATGTTTAGTGTGTAACCATATAGTTTAATTACAATTTAATTTTGGACATTATCAGATTAAGTATACAATTGTCAATACAGTGTGGAGCTGGAAGAACACAGCAGGTCAGGCAACATCAGAGGAGCAGGAGAGTCAACGATTTGGGCCTAGACCCTATACTGATTAAGGGTCTAGGCCCAAATCACCAATGGTCCTGCTCTTTCGATGCTGCCTGACCTGCTATGTTCCTCCAGCTCCATACTGTATTGACTCTGACTCCAGCACCTGTAGATCTTGCTGTATCTAAAGAATTGTGTACAGTAGATATTTAATTTCTTATTTATTGTTTTAAAACAAGCTATGTTATGCTTAGGATATCATTAGCTGGTTTTAGGCATCTCTTGGAGTAAAACCTAAACTGTTCCAAAAAACACTAGTAATTTGCAGATTCTGATGTAATTACTTGCATTCATGTTGAGGCTTTTAAGGAAAACATCTCTATTTCACAGGAGCATAACCAGACACAATTTAATATCAGGCCATATGAGGCAATATTTGACCTTTTTAGAGCTAACTTTTAAAGATTTTAATATTATGATTTATAGCACTGAACTAAAAGAAGCATTGAAGTCGATTGGTTGATATTATGTATTCTGATCCTGGTCTTGATTTCTTAACCAAACACACATGAGACTTGTAGGCATTTTTTTTCCAAATCTCTATGTAAGTTGGGTGGTGCAGTCTACTTAATTATAGGCGGTATCACACTCGAGCATTTGCTTTCTCACCCAAAGGTTATACATGTGCAGTTTCTGATCGCCAGCTCTGGAGTAGTGATTAGAAGCCAGAACTCTTGTTAAATGAATCTGCACAAGAGTTTTGTAGCTCTGTAACATGGCATATGAATAATTGTATCTTAGCACAGAATTCCAGTATTGCTGGAAAAAGGAGATACCTTTTGCCAGAGCTTTTTGTTTTGCACTGTCAGAACAACTTCCTGATAAATACAAATGAAATGGAAAACAAACATTTGTACTGCGAGAGAGGAGAGTGCTGATTGGTTGTCAAGTGGGCTCTGGTTAGTAAAGGTGTTGCCATTGAGAACCCAGTTACCTAAGTGGTAGTTAACTGCCAGCTTTGTTTAAATTTTAAATCCAGTAGGTTGACTTTTTTTTTCTCCAGGCACTGTCCTGAGAAATAAACCAGAGAATGGCTGTCACCTATTTTGTTGAGCAGGTCAGCAAAATATATAAAACACGGCTGGAAAAATACATATTTTGAAGCTTGTTATCTTGCATTCAGTCGCTAGCAGTCACATTAACTGATTGTCCTGAGAAATAAGTCAATGCCTTTATATATATGTCTCTGATTTTAACTGTACAATGTTAAGCTAATAGTGAATATTTTAAAAGCCGAGCAGTAACCATTGTAACATTTTTCTTGCAGCAAAGATGCCTCTTTCGTTGACCCTGAAGATTGCTGTGCTTAATGCAGTGGAGCTTTTATCAGCACAGTACATATGTGATTCATAACAGATAAGTAGAAAGTGATGCTAGGATTCCATTTGTATTTCTAAATTAATATTAGATAATATTTCATTTAAAAAATGCAACCCTTTACTATAAACTGGCCTGTTAAATGTTGCATTATTATCAAAGATATCTGAATGTTGATCTAAAAGATATAGAGTAAGGGAGCAGTATGTTACAAGATTACAAAAGACAAGAGTCAATACCACAAAGAATAGTGTTTTCATCGTAAAATCTGTGTTTAAGAACATGCCAAAATATTTTACAATAACTCTTAAAACTCAATTGTTTAGCAGGCAAAAAGTCAGAAATAATTCCTTAAATCCTATAGAGTGGAAGGAGATCACTTGGCCCATCAAGTCAGTCACCCCCTACCCTGCGAAGAGCTTCCTACCCAGGCCCAACCCTTGTAATTCCCACAGCTAATCCACCTAGTCTGCACACCCCCTAGATGCCACGGACAATCCGCCTAATCTGCACATCTTTGGTCTGTGGGAAGAAACCCACACAGACACACGGAGAACGTGCAAATTCAAGACACAGTTGCCCCAAGAGTGGAATCGAACCTGTGACCCCGATGCTGTGAGGCAGTAGTGCTAACAACTGAGTCACTGTGAATTGCACTAGTTCCTTTTAGCACAAGATGTATTTAAGATATACCAGAAAAGAGAGACTTATTTGTATAGCACTTTGCACAATCACCGGATGTCTCAAAGTGTTTTGCAGCTAGTGAAGTATGTCTCAAATGTAAGCACAGCTGTGATGTAAGAAATGGATAAACGTTTAGCTTTGCAAACAGCAGTCCTAGTTTGATCGATGAGGAAGTACTAATTCATGATCAGTTCAGAATTCTGAGGACTAAAGATCCATCTGGTATCCAACTTACACATTTGTTTTGTGCTGAGTTTTCTTCACATTATACATGTTTCAGCTGAGCAAGGGTAGCTTACACTGACTGGATCACAGTGTGGCCTAAGCAAGTTGATCCTAAAATTTGTTTTGCTTTCTTCTTTGTCAGCAAGTCCTTGGCCTCTGCTGCTTGTAATTATACTCCTGCTCCATAACAGTCAAAAATTGTCATAATAGTTTTTTTGGAGCAAACTTGCACCCTAAAACCCTACATTGGGAGAAGCAACACAGAGCTTCCATATTGTGAAGGAAGATTGTAGTCTGTGCATCAAAAGTAAAATGCATGTTTTATTCTAGTGGTTTTTTTAATACCAGCCTGTTGTTATGCTCTCTGATCACATGTATGTTCACGTACTTTAATAAAATTGCACAAGAAAACATGAATTCTATTGTACTATCTGTGGTACAAAGTTGTAATCTGGAACAGCAAACAATTTTGGACATATCCAGTGATATTGAAAAGGACAGATTACATTCAACATATCGCAAATGACTCCAAAATAATGGGCAATATAAAGATAATCTTTATTTCCTGTCTTCCCCTGCAATCACATTTTTGCTGATTTGGCAATTCTGTTGTCAGACCACATTGAGATGTTTTCCCAATCCAGTCCAAATTTACCTTCTACAGCTGTATTTGAAATTACAAAATTTGTCATAATGGATTAAATGTAAAAGGTTTTGGGACTTGTCATAATACGTTTGGGCTACATTGCAGTGCTCATAATTATAAAACTAAACTAGTAGAGACTTGTTTTGATCATGCACGTCATCAGTAAGATTAAGCTGTGCATTTAATTCTCAATATTGGATGCTTAATCACTGACCGTTTCTCCTAGAACTCTAGAATTCTTTTTTAAAAATTAGGCTGGCGCAGAATTTCTAGTATTTAAAACATTCCCAAGATCAGCATTAATTTGATGTGAAATTGAGTAATATTAATTAATGCTTTTAATCCTACAAGATCACAACTGTAAACATTTCTGTTTCTGTTAAGTCATTTGTTCTATTATTTCATGCTTTGTTGTTGCAAGTGTATTTTAATACTAATCCTATTGCCTTCTTGTCTTCCCATAGCTGTGTGTTTTCCTAATTTAATAATTGAGCTGCAGGTTATATCATTAAGTGAATAAAACATCTAGGCAACAGAACATTTTATTTTATTGTGGTTCTGAATGCAAGTTTTAAAATATTTAATAAAAGTCTTAAAATTTTGGTTTTAAATTAACCTGAAAAGCCCAAATAGACATCCAACATAATAAAACTGGAAAATGTTGGAAAAATTCAGCAGGTCCGGTAGCATATGTGGAGAGCGACACAATTCTGAAAAAGTTCTTAGACTTGAAACATTAATTCTTGTTTGTCCCTCCACAGATACACTCAAACCTAACTGAGTTTCTGTAGCACTTTGTTTTTATTTTGGATTTCCAGCATCTGCAGTCCTTTTGTTTGATTTAACATCAGACATAACTTGATTTCCGTTTGAAAATAAGTATGACAGATGTGTAGAATCGTTTAAAATTAAAGTAAATTATGGTTATAAACTTTGTTCACAAATTTTGTAATTATATAAATCAATGTATATGTTACGATTTGTACAGTTTTTACAATAGTGCTGCACTGACTTGCACAAAATACACAACAGATTAGTCATCACCTCAAAAGAAAAGCAGAGGTTAATGTTGCAAATGAAAAATTTGCAGTGAACGAAGGCCTCATCTTAAAATGTTGACTTTTTTTCACTTTCATATGTTTACTAATTTTAATTTTTAAAAAAATTGAGAAACTCTTGCGAATTGTATTGAACAAACCCAAGTTTGGAAAGAAGAGCAATTAAATTGGAAAGTACTTTTTTGTGTAGGTATGGTGCTGTAGAAAGAACAGAAGAGGAAAGGATCTATTGATCACTAATGAGAAAAAGCAGAGTTGTCAAATGAGGTGAAGGTCAAATGTGTGAAATTGAACAATGGCATTATATTTATATATTTAAAATGTCCCAGTACATTTCACAGAAGCATTATAAATAAAAATATGAAGAACCTTTTTTAAAAAAAGTATTCACTAGATGTGGGCATCACTGGGTGGACCTGCATTTATTGGCTATACTCCTTGACTTGAGTAAGAAGTGCTCATCTAGCCAGTGATAGCCATATCCTGTGAACAAATAAATATGCAAGTGCCCAGGTATCTTATTTTGTTCTATGATGCTCCTTCGAAGTATCTTTCTTTAGTACATTAACGGCACTATATGGCAATCATAGGGCAGATGACCATAAAACTTGGTCGGATGTGTTTTTAAGGAGCATTTTGAAAGAAGAAAGTGAGGTGGAAAAGTGGAGACATTTAGGGAGGGATTTCTGGAGTTAAGGCCAAGGCAACTTAAGGCATATCCACCATTGGTGGAACAATTTAAAATCAACTATTTCAAGCCAGACATGGAAGAACACATGCTTTGAATGGTTGTAGGCCAGGATGAGATTCCAGAGACTGAGGGACAATCGTGAAGGAGTCTGAAAACAAGGATGAGAATTTTAAAATCAAGACATTGCCTAAATGGAATGTTGATCAGGAAGTAGTTTTCCATGGATGCTGCCTGACATGCTGTAATTTTCAGCATATGGATAGGAAGGAAAAAAATACAAGGCACAAGTTGGGACACAGGCAGGAGAGTTTTAAGTGATTTCCAGTTTAGAGAGGATTGAACATGGAAAGCTGGTCAGGAGTCAAGCTGAGGTAATTTTGAGCATGGACAAAAGATTTCAGCTGCTCAGAATGTGTTAAAGTGAGATGGAGTTGGGTGATATTATTGAAGGCTTGGATATTCTTCACGGGTTCAGGTACAATACACATAGTTGGCAGGTACAAGAATAGTGTATTTTCAAGTCTGAAACTAATCAGTATTTAATAGTTCTGCTCAATGCTGTAAAAGAAAGATGATTGCAATGCCTGTCTTGGATATGCAACAAGTATTCAAACGTTGGGCAGATTTGGCTTGATAAGAGTCATGAGGAAATGGAATGAGGGTGGAAAATATCTGACAGGAAAAATTATTCTAAATGTAGCCAATCTAACAATGGTGAAGTGACAGTTCCACAAACTCTGCATGTGAAACTACCAATTTTGATAAAGATGAAGGAATATTATGAATACAGCCTCCGAAGGTAGGAATCATTGTTGTGTTAAAATTCCTAAAGGCATGAGTAAACTGTTTCTTTTGAACAGAGTGAAACAAGATTTTTCGTCAACCATTGACTCTCATGGATGTAATGAGGAAGTCATTCAACCACTACACTGAGAACACATTTTTGGGATGAGATAGTGCAAATTACCAATTTAACATATTTCCTTCATTTTCTGTTTAGATTTCATGGCTCACCATTTTTGATTTTTCCTTTTAATTTTATCTGAGTCTGTTTTAACAAGACTTGGTTAATTTTGGAAGGGGAATGCCCTTGGCTTATGCACCAAATGTAGGCCATTTTATTTTTTTCAAAGTATCTCTATTTATGCAGTGCCTGTGCCAATTTAATTGTTACTTTTTTAAAAAAAATTAACCCAATTTTCTAATCAACCTGTTAAGCAATGTTACACACATCTGGAGCAGGTGGGACTTGAACTGAGACCTCCCTGGTTCAGGGCAGGGGCACTACCCCTACACCAGTGAGTACACTTAACTAACTGAAGGATGAAATTTCAGCAGGCAAATTAGATGTGTCACATATTGCAAATAACTTCAAGGCACAAGAATTGTTGCCCAACATGTTTTCCTTGAATGCTGTCCAGCTTTTCTTGACAATGTGTGGGTGGTTTGCCCAAAAAAAAACTTGAAGCTTTTGTTTTTAACAGTTGAAACTTTAATTTTCTATTCATAGTTTTGGGAATCATTTTACATCAGTTGGAAATTACTAAGAACCATTTGCAGACAAGTTCATGTACAATACTATCTACTGGTGTTGGTTTATAATGGAGGCTTAATGTATATTGGCACTTTCAGTACCATTTTAATTTGTTTTTCCAAATTTAAAATTTTCCAAAATACCTGAATGCCACAAAATTATTGTTTGTGATAATCTAAAATAGTCACCTGCATGTGATTCAATAATTGGTTTACTTGAGTCATTTTTTATCAACAGCATCAGAAATTTGATTACCAGTGCTGCTGCTAAGTAGGATCTGTTTTATATCATGAGGAATTAAGAAACCAAGTATCCTTTTGAGTAATTAAATACTAAAGAAAAATAAAATAACTTTGTGACCAGCATATGAATACTTGAGTTACAAGGTTCTAAAGAAGTTGCTTTTGATTGACTCTGACCCTTAGTAAGTTTGCAGTTCAGCTGTACTGTTCATTTAACAATAAATGTTTTGTTCATTTTTACAGTGTCATGTGTCTCTACTTTCCTCTTTACCCCACCCCTAACAAGCCCTTACATACAAAAACAATTAGCTTCAGACACAGCAAGATCAGAAATTGTACCCTATTTACCATCTCTTCATGGAATCTGATTTGGATCAATAGAGTAATGGGTAATTTAATGTTTTTCTTCAAGCCTTAAATTATTCTTTAATAATTCCAGAAAACGTGCAATCCATTATGCTGCCTTCGATCAAGCTGATAACAATCCTTGATGCATAGTGATGGTGGCTTATAATTTAGCCAACTGCTGTTAAGGGTGTGAATAAGCTAGATGTGCTATTGACCTATTTGGGTTTTATATGTAAATTTTATTTGAGAAAATTATGTATTGTTTTGACGGAATATGATTGAGGGCGCCTGCCTCTTCCTGGTTGAAACGTGTAACTGCAACAGTTCCGGTTATTTGAATACAACTATTTCCAGCCAAATGAAGAACCTGCAAAGCGGTCAACCACTGGAAATATGCCACCTGCCAAGAACATTTCCATTTAGGAACGTAATGGGCGTTTTTACTTAAATTGTTTTCTTTTACCTACTTTGAAGTGGGGCTTGGGAATAGAAGTCGAAAATAAAAGCACTGGTGGGGGAATCAATCGTTCTGTCCCTTGACAATTGTTACCTTAAATGCATCAGGTGGAAACGATACGGTGCCAGGATAGTAAATACGGATAGTGATTAAAAGCGAATCTACCGGTAAACTGTACGACTTGTTTGATTGTGAGTTTGACAAAAGTGGAGTATTCGTGGCACGCAATCGCGGCCAAGAAAACGTCGACATAAAGTACACAAACAGCATGTCCCTGCAAATACATATAAGCAAACTTGACCCCGTGTAAAGAATCAAATCCCTACGCCAAAGTACTAGCTCTAAAAATATCCACAATGTCTTAATTTGGTGTTCTCGAGTTTCCGACGGGGTTTAAAATAGCCGGAGTAAGCCCTGCCCCTGTGTGCATCACTTGCAGACTGACAGTGCTGTGCCAGACCTGCTATTTTTGGCCGAGCCGCCTCTCTGCGTCAATGGCAGCGTTCTGCGTCACGCGGCACTTTGCTGGGCCCGGCGCGCAGCCGCTCACATTTTCCTTTCGTTCATTAAATTGTTTCGCCCACGAATCACTGACGCTGTTCTGCAACAGGCCGGATTAATGAGCTCCCTCTGTCCGCTCCTCGCCTTACATCATTAAAGGTAGTCACCAGACTTTTCCCAGAGCGGTCCGCCTTCTCAACATTATTTCCACCAGTGTATAAAATATATACGCAATTGTTGGACTTTTATATTTAGTTCTGCAGCACAGCAGCGATGTTAAATATCTAATTTCGCTATTTTCAGTGCAGCTCTTTTTAAAACGTGCATTTTATCTATACAACTGAAACTTATTGTCCCACGCATCCGGCAACCCGAAGTTATTATACCTCCTGATGTTTTTAAAGCTTTACATTCCATTAACAGGACGCTCCCCCGGTAAAGCGATCCTTAAAGCGATTCCGACTATCTCTGATCCTTAAAATACGTGTGTTTTAAACGAATACATATCAATTGATTAAAGCAAACATGGGAATTTTATTTCAATGCTAGCTATTACACTCACCAGTTTCCCTTGCGGGCTCTACCGAATTACTAGAACTGACAAAACACATCGTTAATAATGGAATAAATATACTGGAAATAAAAAAAATACGCAGTTTACCGTGATAAAATACATCCAAAATAAGTGATCAATAAGATCGATAAGCTATAAACGGCGAATATTCCAACTACGTGTTGTTTTGGAAATGCTGAAAGAGGAGGTGAGAAGGTTGCCTCAAGTCATGCCCCAACTACCTTAAAAATCCAAAGCGTTAACGTCACCTCGGAAATTTACCAAAGTGAGACTTAGCCAACCGTGTGGTGCGGGCCCAGCCCTCGGGCGCTCATTGGGTTTGGCTACGCTGACGCTCGCTGACGCTCGGAGACTTGGTTACACGCTGCCGGTGGAAGAGGAGCTCACATAAACAAAGGCACATTGGGAGAGTAGGGCCAGTCCGAGTCTGATCGCCTGCTCAGAGTGCGGAGAACAGCAACCTGTACCGCTGCTGCCGCTACTTAAACCACACACTGCTGCACTTCAAAGTTCATTCTATGTTGAACTGAGTTTCTACTCACCCTGTGATCTGCCGTATTTAAATGAGAAGTGGAAGTAAACATTTAACAAGTAGGTATTGAATTATTCGAGTAGTCTCATGATGCGTGCTTATGCGAATATGTCCCGATATTGTTCACCGCTGTTGTTCCGATTGCCATGGTTTAGTTTATCTTGTGAACTAGCTGGAGAAAAGTAGCCAATTCTAGAACTATGGCAACAGTTACCGAGTTCGAGCTTTTACTGTTCCGACCCTTCCCAGCGCTGTCATTAAGCAGGTGAAAGGCACATCCTGATAATAATTTAAAACAATGATTGGATTGTCTGCTCTTCCTGTTGGAAGTTGTAGGCAATGTGCATATTGATCCGCGTGGTTTTGTTTTTACCTGTACGTTCCACCTGGTGCTCTGCCACAGATGTTTGGACGAAATCAGCGATAGCGGAATCTCATCCACACGTGCATCTCTTGCGACCAGCAGCATGATATACTTAAAAAAACAAACTACCTCGCCCACCAGGGCGAAGCCCACGTTGCAATGTGTACAAATCGGTTTGCAGTCCAGAAGATTTACAGACTGACATGAGACAGTTTACAGAAAGTTAGATGTTCGCAGTTAGTTATGGGAAAAATATTCACTATATCTTAGCGAGTATAATGTCTAATGTAGCCTAAGATCTACTTGATCTTTTGAAATTATGACAGCCCGCAAATTATCAAGTGGAGCTACGCGGTTATGTTAAATTGTAAGTTCAGGCATATATAGTTATGAGTGTCATTTCAAAAGTTTTCAGTTTTTAATAATGGATAATTGCGCAACACATATCTAACATATATTTCGCTTTGCTAAGAAGTTATTGTTAAGCCAGTGGTTATTACTTTTACTGTTTGGTTCTGACTCTTCCTGGGAATCATAGCAGAAAACAACTGCCAAAATGGTTTAGGGAAAGAGCTTTGGATGTATGTTCTTTCGCGAACGTTCATGCATCAATATATTTTAAAGGTCATGTATCTGTCTAGTCTCTGACTGTATTCCTCCTATACATGCAGAGAAATAATTCAATTTGCATTAATGGTGGATATCCCCCCCTTTCTGTGTCTATCTATCTGACTGGTTTGTCTATCTATCCATCTGTTTTGTTCGTGAGTATTCTCAATATAGCTATTTTCCGCATCATAATAGACAGAATATTCCACACGCACCATTCCAAAGCTGTAATTTAACATTTTGAGCACTTTGTATTGCTAAGGCCGCGTAACTTAGAGCAAAACACATGCTTTCTATAATATTATTTCGAAGCAAATCTCTTTTAGATGTGCTCACTTTCTCTCGCATGTTTTGTGATAGTCCTTCTGGGTTGGTATATTGGTTTGTCCAGAAAATGTGATCCAGTGTACACAGAGACGGTGAGAATGTCATTAATGTTATCCAGTTATAATTAAAACTACATAGGCAATTCACAAATGTATTTAAGCAAATGTAATCTTTTGCTCCAGAGGATGATGAGTGAGGCAAGACAAAAACAAAAATCAGGGCTAGAAATTGAAGTCGTAAAAACCTACTGTATAAAGGATACATTAGGGCGTAATTAAATAAACTTTTGAAATAAAGAGTCGCAAAGAAGATGTTACTTGAAACTGATAAAATGGTATGCTATGTGTCCAATGAAAGTCGCTGGAATACAATTATTGATAATCTATTACAACTAACAGTTGGCGTGGTGTGAATCAGTGATTATTTGTTTCTATCTGTTTTCAGAAAAGATTTCATTGTACTGTTATCAGAATTGCGTTTGAGAAAAAACATCCCGAATTCTAGTCTTCGGGAATTCAAATCACAACACTGTCTACTTTCCAATTCCTTAACAACCACCTTGCTGAAGGTACGTTAATTTGAATCGACTGTTCTAAGACTTATTTTATAAAATCATTTCAATTCAATTATATTGCCATTTTTCTTCAACGTTAATTATGAAGATTATTGCCCATGTGTTTCATAATTCTTTTTTAAATAGTTGCAAATTTGACGGGAAACTGTACATTACAAATATTTGTGTTTACTTCGAATACTTACACAACAAAAGGAAACTTGGGCTGAATATTGGAATGATTCATTTTAAAGTGACAAATAATTTTACAAAGAAGAATCATAGTCTGTGAATGCGTTAAACTGTCTTTAGCTCATATCTCTGACGCACACCCTGAGAAGTATATCCAAGGGGTTAAGCAAAGTGATTCCGAGGCATTTAGTTCAGATTCCTACAGTGCTCTTAGAATGTGTGAAGCAAAATGATATAGTTCTGGTCGTGTGCATTTAAATGGTATGAGTACATGTTCAGAACTTTCATTTACAGCCATGCCCTGTGTTCAAGCTCAGTATGGGTCATCGCCACAAGGAGCCAGTCCTGCCTCTCAGAGCTACAGCTACCACAGTGGGGAATACAGCTCTGACTTCTTAACACCAGAGTTTGTCAAATTCAGCATGGATCTCACCAACACTGAAATCACAGCAACCACATCGCTACCAAGCTTCAGCACCTTCATGGAGAATTACAGCACCAGTTACGACGTGAAACCCCCTTGCTTGTACCAGATGCCACTGTCCAACCAGCAGTCCGCCATCAAGGTTGAAGATATCCAGATGCACGGCTATCACCAACAGAATCACCTGCAGCATCCACCAGAGGAGATGATGCATTCTGGTTCCATGTATTACAAGCCATCTCCACCCCCTACCCCAACAACTCCAGGTTTCCAAGTCCAGCATAGCCCATTGTGGGATGACCCCAGTTCTCTTCACAGCTTTTCCCAAAACTATGTAGCCACCACTCATATGATAGATCAGCGAAAAACCCCTGTCTCAAGACTATCCCTTTTCTCTTTCAAGCAGTCGCCCCCCAGTACCCCAGTATCCAGCTGTCAAATGAGATTTGATAATCCTCTACATATCTCCATGAACCCTGAGACGGGAGGTAGTCATCACGTAGTGGACAGTCAGAACTTCGCTGTTCCAAATCCTATCAGAAAACAGGCATCCGTGGGATTCCCTGGTCTCCAAATTGGTCACGGGTCTCAACTGATGGACAGCCAGGTACCATCACCTCCATCTCGAAACTCTCCATCAAACGAAGGCCTTTGCGCAGTTTGCGGGGATAACGCTGCCTGCCAGCACTATGGGGTTCGCACATGCGAGGGCTGCAAAGGCTTTTTCAAGGTGATTGTTCTATTTAAATTTTGAGTTAAGTTTCCAGCGTGTTTAATCATTAACTATGCATTAATAGATTTCATTATATCAGCCAGATTAACAAAAGGGTGTGGTGCACTATTAGTTGTAACAAAGACGTCCTGTTAACTTGTACTTCGGGTTAAAGCAGAGCTTTTGCAATTTCTGGCTGCAGCAACTAGAAGCTTCCGTACGTTTTCCTGAAATATAGATAGCAGAGAGAACCTAGCTAGCGTCTGTCACAAATTCAGATGACTCCTTGAGATTTAAATTGGTAACAACATTAAGCCGTGTCCAAGTTAACCAAGTGGAACAGAATTCCCTATGGTAAAATTAAAGTGATCTCTTTATTTCACCACGGTGATTGAATAATCTTATCATTTTAAATCGAGGGGTCTCGGAGGGATGTAAATAATATGAATGCCCACGAATTTGTATTTACCCAGTGTCTGCTTCTTCTGTTCCTCGCATATCAAATAACAGCGAGAAGCTGGGAAAGAGGCACACGGTTAGAGTTGCTATGAACCCTGTAAATAGCCATCCCTTTCATGTGGTGCAAAAGCTTTAGCTTAAAAAAATCACACTCTTATTTTAAAATCTATACGTGTTTATATATCAGACAAGAAATACATGTTATTGGTAATTTTATTGACTAACGTTTTTGCATTGTGCCTTTTGCAGCGTACGGTGCAGAAAAACGCTAAGTACGTCTGTTTGGCGAATAAGAACTGTCCAGTTGATAAACGCCGCCGGAACAGGTGTCAGTATTGTCGCTTTCAGAAGTGCCTTGTTGTTGGCATGGTGAAGGAAGGTGAGTTTCGATGAGACATGTACCCTTGCACTAACTTGTACTCAAAAAAAACAAGCAAATTGTCCGTGCTTATTTTTATTGAATAACCCAGGATACACAAGTCTGAAGTTTACCAATCATTTGTTTTCCAGTTGTTCGTACAGACAGCCTGAAGGGTCGCAGGGGACGTCTCCCATCCAAGCCCAAGAGCCCCCAGGAGCCGTCTCCCCCTTCTCCTCCAGTCAGCCTCATCACGGCCCTGGTCAGAGCGCACGTCGACTCCAACCCTGCCATGTCCAACCTCGATTACTCCAGGGTGAGTGCCACAATCGCTTTTCCACCAAATATCAGGTTCCAGTCCAACAGTCATCCGTCTCAACAATTCGGAAATGTAGTCCTGGATCACCAATTCAGCAGTGCCAGGTTTATCATTAAATTAGACAATTCGCCTACATTTGAAGCTATAGGACAAACAGACTAAAGCAAACTGAAGCTTTTGAACTGCGGTCGAACAGCGAACATTATACCAGCGTAATGGGCTTTTCCGAACTTACTGTAGTTTAAACATGTGGAATTGAGAGTGGCATTTCATTAAATTTGTTGCAACTGCCTAGGATAGTTAGCAAGGCTTAGAAAAAAAAACCTTTAAAAAGTAAACACTGGGGATTATCGTATTTTAATTGGCCGACATGAGGTAGGATTGAGTATAATTACCAGGCCTTCTCTTGGACAAAAAGGGGTGTCATTTCACTCGTAATGCAGCCTAACAGGACTTTATTGATTTTTCTTTTTCTCTGAAAATCTAGTTCCAGTCCAATCCCGAGTACCAGCTGAGCGGCGGCGATACAGAACACATCCAGCAGTTTTATGACCTTCTGACAGGATCTATGGAAATCATCCGCGGGTGGGCAGAAAAGATCCCGGGCTATGCTGACCTTCCAAAAGAGGACCAGGAGCTGCTCTTTGAGTCGGCTTTTCTGGAGCTGTTCGTCCTGAGGCTGGCCTACCGGTACGTACTCATTTTTTTTAAAAGAAGTCTCACCGACCCTTTCCCACTAAAACCCTTTCAAGCTTCAGTGCGTCCAGCTTTACTGCTCTTCTCTAATTAAATGCTGTTTATTGCCGAGATGCAATTAATGGTATTATTGTTAATTCCAGGTCTAACCCAGTGGACGGCAAGCTAATATTTTGCAATGGGGTGGTACTGCACAGGCTGCAGTGCGTCCGTGGCTTTGGGGAGTGGATAGATTCAATCATTGAATTCTCCTCCAATCTCCACAGTATGAACATTGAGATTTCAGCCTTCTCCTGCATTGCTGCACTAGCCATGATAACAGGTCAGCGCGATCATTCTAAGTAGTTCTGCTTGAATCGTTGAATTTAACCCCTTTAATCCTACTTCGCCGTGCCCAACTTCAGTCTGTTAACGTTCGTATTTGTGTTTGTTATTTATTTTGTTGCAGAGCGACACGGGCTGAAGGAACCCAAGAAAGTGGAAGAACTTCAAAATAAAATTGTAAACTGTCTCAAAGACCATGTGACTTTCAACGGCGGAAACTTAAATCGTCCAAACTATTTGTCCAGACTTTTGGGGAAATTGCCCGAGCTCCGCACCCTCTGCACACAAGGTCTTCAGCGCATCTTCTACCTAAAGCTCGAAGACCTGGTCCCTCCCCCAACAATAATTGATAAGCTCTTCCTAGACACACTACCCTTTTGAAAGCAAACCTAAGCACTTGAACTGAAAAGAAATCTAATAATAAAGGATGTTAGAATTGCTACAGAAATCCAGCAGAGACAGTTCTGCAGTGAAACGGAACTTCGGTGCCAAACATATTTGCAAAAAGCCTGAGAACTTTTTGCGCTTGTTAGAACTTTGTATTCACAGTCGTTTACTGACCAGGATTCACAGCAAATAAACTGCAAAACGTGGTATATACAGTTTTTAATTCTCTATTTTTTTTTTTATTGACGAGATGAAGCTTCCCCAAATGGGGATACATGCATTCCTGTCAAGCTGTGTTCAACTTTTGATAGAACTCATATTGGAAGTGTAAACAGTGGATTCTAAACTCCGTTCTCGGCAAAGCTTGTGCTCTAAGCTGACCTAATGCCGTAGTATATATAATAAAGAATTGGCTTATATACATACTGCAATGATAAGATGATGTGATGCGTTCATAACAGCAATGAAAGCTGCAAATAACTGTAAATTAACAAATTAAGTTTTGCTCTGGTTATTTTTCTGGTTGATTTCAAATGTACGAGTGGAGAAAAAAATGGAGATCTACTAGTGGTTAGTGCATTATAAAGGCCAAGCATGTGAATGCTGTTGCGGGACTAATCTTCATATTTGTATGTTGGAAATATTATAGGCACTTGGTATCTTCTCGATGGATTATGTCTACAGTATGAAAACCTAAGAAATAGTATTCCAGACACTATGTAGTCTGTTAGTTTTTTTAAAAAAGACGGATGTAGTGTTTGATATCTTGTTAGCAGATGTACAATTCTAGCATTTGGCTACAAGTGTAAACCAACTGGCATCTTACAAGGATACATTGTGTTTGTAAATACCGTTCAGCATTCATTGTTTGTAAGTGTTGTATGTACTGTTGATGTTGATAAAAATTTATATCTTTATTATTTTTGTCGTCTAACATGAATTTGCATGCTACTGCTTTCGACGGTTTTCAGAGTGCTTTTAGAGATAACCTCCTGCAACTTACTGAGCACTTTGTCTTACTTTCCAAACGTCTGCAAAAAGGTGACAGTTGTCATTTCATGTTTCAGTGGGATTTTTAAAAGAAAGTATTTACATACATGTAGGTTTTACTTTGTATATTAAAATATATATATGTATGCGTTACGTATACATTTTGACCTACAAGTCACTGCCTTTTCTATTGTGTATCTTACATTTAGAAATGCTTAAAGTATGTTTTCTGAGAATTCTTTCTTTGAGGAAGAAACATTTAATGTTTACACAAATAAAAAAAGATGTCTTCAGATTGTTGTTTCTTAGATTCATCTGTATTCAATCCAAACTCCCATCGTATTTGCATATAAAGTCATGTACCATTTCCATTCTAATCATCCATAACAATTCATTTTATGCAAACACCTATTCGTCATAGTCATTCTATTTGCTGTGACGCTTCGGAAGAGCAAAATAGCAAATTGTGTTTGTGTGAGATTGATCATTTTCCAAGAATGTAAGAAGTAGCGTCTTTTGACTAACTTTAGACAAATCTTTACTGTGGCGTGCAGATGTGCTTTTCATTAAACGGCCATCCCCCCGCCCCCCATAAACAGAAACTCTACTGATTTAAAAGTATTTATTTAATACCCGGGATAGGTATATGCCCTTCTCTACGGCTGATTTGGAATTTTTTTTCTTATTTCATCAGAAATGTCCAAATCAGTTTAAGCACCTTTCCTAATGAGAAATGCAATTAACGTCTCCAACATCCTATCTGGATAGCATTTGGTTATCGGTTATTCATGTATTCTGTCTTGGGATTCAAATAAATTAAAGGAAATAGCTACCAAGAGAATTTCTCGATTTCATGAATGTCACAAGATTAGCTTCTCTGTCTCCAGATAAGCAATTCAGATTGGTCGCGCAGTGAAAAGATGTGAGTTGTTCTCCGCGCACACTGATTCGGCGGCTGTGCATGCACAAAGCGCTTTTTAAAAAAATGATTACCTTGATGCAATTATTTTATCCGAAGATGTGCGCAGTTGGAACCCGCTGTTTCCGCAAATCGACTATTCAATTTCCCAAACCTATCAATTATAACAATCCACAGTTAGCAATTATGAATATTTCCGTTGTTAGCGGTTGAAATCCCGTACGAATTCAGAATCGGACTGAAGAAAGTTTCTCACTGCAACACAGAAGCTGTCAGGGACTACTTGCCCGGCATTCCTCGAAAGAAATCTCAGTCAGATGTGGGCCTCTAGAATGCCACTTTTAAAACAGCGCTTCATTCACAATAGCGAATTCTCTTTAATATTTAGAGGTAGGAATCCCAATTCCCAATGTTTAACCTAATTAGCAATCCATTGCTTAGGATTGCGTTGTCAAACTTGCCGAGGGTTTTTTTTACACTAATCCCGAGTTTTTGATGGCATAAACGCCAGGATTTACGCAAGTTTCTGCTCATTTAAGCAAAACGTCTCGAATTTCTGCAGGTGAATATAGTGACTTCCCGAAAAGTTTTTTTCACCTGAATTACTTCTGGCAGAGTCTCTTTTATTTTTCAAAACATGAAGAAGAAATAAAAATAATCTAATTTTCAATATAACTTTCCAGGGGATGGTTTACTTCAGGGTTTACTGACTGATGTCAATCATCACAGCTTCATATTGAAAGAATGTTTCCAAATTTTCGGCAAGAACCTTTAGAGATTGCGGCTCTAAGTGGTTTGAGAAGCGAGGGTCCTTTCGATGCGTCTTTGTCGATGTTCTATGGGATTCTTCCACCTCTCACCAATTCTGAACAGTGCTGCATTTCTTTCACAGCATAATATTTATCAACAATTCTTGTATTCATTCTGTGGTTAACAAACACGTGAATCGCCTCCACACTATACAGTGTCTTCATTTACTAAGTTACCCACAACACCCGCCTGAATGCAAAAAAGTGTTCGGTCTGTATTTTGGAAAGATGTGAAAAAAGAACATTTATTCGATTATTTCAATGTCGCTTATACTTTACATAGTCAAAGCTGTGTGGTGAGTGTTTGTTTCAGCTCCGTATAAGTAAATGACAACGTGTTGACAATTTATTTTCTAAGGAATAACACGATATTGCCTCAGCTATTCACTGTCTTTAATACTTTAAACAGCGTTCAGATTTGTTCGCAAATAACGAAGCACTTCAGTTATTTTGTTTTGCAAGAAATCATTGAAATTAGACAAATTTGCTTATCTCGCTGTATCGTCATTAGGCGGTTTTGTTTTTAACAGTGCTAAAGCGGTACTGAAGTTGCAAACAATGTACAATAACTTCACTATAGGGGTTATTGTCTCATCACGTAGCAATCCAGTTGTGAATGTTCAGAAAGCCCGGAAAGACTGGAAAGAAGAACTTTATTTCACGAGGTTGGGGTAAATAGCTAAACATTTCTCCAACAAATCAACTATCAAGTCAAAATAAATGCATTTGTCATATTAGATAGGTAGATCTGTTTGCTTTTAGCTTTAAGATCTCAGTGTGCCAACATACACTATTTGGTAGCATTTGGAGGCAGCCCGTGTGTCTGTTATGGACCGCGCTTTTCCTTGGTTCCACAAAGAGTGATCGGCAGCTGGGGCCGCTGCAGAGCTGGAACAAGAGTTTCCACACTTGGAACGGAGAATCAATCGGAGGTAGTTCCGCCCGCTAAGTGAGAGAAAGCAGAGAGCCAGCCGCGCCACAAAGCAGCTGGTTGGAGGGGGGATGCTCGGTCCTGAGCACTGGAGTACAAATGGTACCCAGGACAAAGGGAACACAGAAAGCTAGGAACACAAGCTGGAATAGAGACAAGACGGCCCGGTCAGGTTTGGGGACATGCCTTTGGTAATACATTTTTGGTGCGCCTCGGTTTTGTATCCGGGAGAACACTACTTATAATATATATACGCACTCTACATATTTTAAAACTGGTGACAAAGGCGAGCAAATTGAAGGTTTAAGCCGTGGAGCATGTCTGTGCAAACGTGGTGCAGCTTTATCTGTAAGTGTTATTTCCGAATCAATAAACCTTCTTCCCCACCCCACCCCCAAGCAAATCTCAAAGTGACAACATGAAATGTGCAGCCAAGGGGCTTCAAGAACCTGGGTGGGAGTGTGGGGGGGGAGAAATACAGCGCGAAGTCGTGGTAGGTTGCAACTAAGAATGAGGATCGCTCTCATTACTGATGTTCGCAGGTGTTGGGAAAGTTGTGCTGTCATGTTCTTCAGATGTTCTGTAAAGTAAACGGAAGCATTTCGAATAGATTCCAAATTATTTCTCAATCATTTGCTAATGACATCACAGCTGTCAAACCGAAAGTTGTCACCACGTGCAACAGCCAGCGTCGGCAGAAACAACCCTCAACCATCCACCATATATATATATCCATATTCCACATCGTACGGAGTAACTCCAAAGCAATAATTCTGGATGAAGATGATGGTTTTAATCTATTACAACCTTGCGTTTGCAGTTTATGACACCATCTGAGCACATTAATCAGATTAATGCCCTGTATTCCCCCAGAGGTATTCATTATTCTTTTGCTAATTTACATTGTTTCTAGGTATTTATAGCGACTTGGGTGGTTACATCCACCGCTTCCTTGGCCTGTGGTCTGTTGTCAAGTAGATACGCGGCGGTGTAACTTCGATCCTCACCAGCGATGGCTCAGGGACATCACTGTTAAAATCAAGCCACTTGAAAGTTGGTAGAAACCGCCTGATTTATGCTGTCATTACGCTGCATTTTTGGTGCTGGTACAATGCCAACTTTTTCATTATGCTGGTGCCAAAAGTATAGTATAATACAGCCAGCGCCTGTCAGATCTAAGAAGTTCCCACATAAGCAAGAAGACCTCCATGAGGTCATTTCACATTGGTTCTTGTCATGATTGGTGAGAAGCCTGCTTTTGATTCACTGTTTTAAACAAGATATTGCTCGCACAGAAGGCTTTCTTTCTATTTATTTTAACCGAAAAGAGATTACTATCTCATCAGCTGTATTCAATCAGGAGAAATTTTGCCAGCAGTATTGGACGCTGCTAAATCATAAATGCAAACGTTTGAACACACGTAGCCTCTGTACAAGAGTAAACAGGCAGCATAATCACACATTCTGTACACATGCCAGTCATGCACTGACATTGCCAGTCTAATCACAGCAGATTAGACAACATCTACAAAAATAATGGTTATATGTAAGGTTTTGTGCTCGTGTGATTCACCTGTTTCCCAGGTATTAGGTAAGACTGCATACGTGGTTAATTGTAATAACATTTTAGTCACATTGTTAGCCTATTTTCAGTGTTATTTCATACTTGCAGTATTAAATTTCTAGCGAGTAAATTCTTTTAATTTTGCGCCAAATTCCAGCTAAGTTCAGGGATATTCTGGTCCCAGAAGTAATACAACCTGAGTCTTTTTAACTCGGCTAAGTTGTATTGCAACAGAATCACAAAGCGACGGGAAATGTGCTCCCCACACACTGTCTTTTCGATTTCAGCCTTGCAGCTGTGGGCAGATCTAGAACAAAGGCAAGTGGTTTTCACCAGTAAGGCAGGGAAAGTATATACCAGTAATAACTGCATTGGGTCCCTGACTTCGTACTTAATTTGGAAGGCTGGGAAGCTTGTTGTCCATTTCACTTTCGGCGACGGATAATGCAAAGTGCGGAGAGCTAAAACAAAAAGCAGAAAACATCTTAAAATTGAGAATAGTGCCCTCCTCATGGCACTGATGCATAACCTGGTTTATACACTGGAGTTCACTGTACTGTCAACACAGCGTGTTAATTTCAATGCCCAGTCTGCGCTGGGTTATCCATTGTCACGTAGGGTAATGATTGGAATAGTACAGTTGACCTCAGTATGTTTGTCTTCTAAGGAGCCCTGCACTTGATCATATCCAATATAGTTTCCATAGCGGGGGCCTTTTGTAATGTCACCTTACTATCACGTCTGACGACATTCATCACTTTAGCCTACATAATAAGGCAATTGGCGGGAGCCCACGCTGTAGCATGTTATCTGTGCCTTGAGAAGTGAGGGGCGAGAGAATAGGAGAAGATTAAAATTAGTGGTTTTACCGTTGTTAAAAAAGTGATACGAATACACGTTTTGGTTGTCCCCATTATGGCAATGCAACCTGTATGGTTCTGATCCGCAAAGGCTGCCACGCCCCTAGCCAAAAACATGGGATTCCACCAACTATGTTGGTTTGGGAAGGCTCCTGAAATTGCTCTCTTTTCCTTCGGCGCTTGGCGCGACTAGGCACATTTTGAAACGTTTATCAGATTAAAAATAACAAGCCTATCATGTAGTATATAAGCAATAAAACATTAAGTGGCTTGGCACAGTTTCATTAAAATAATGTTCAATTATTTAAGATCTGGTTAGTCACCAGTTCAAGATTGGGCACCGTTGTTAAAGATACATATTTTTGTTCATAATCCATTTACTAATATTAGTAAATCCGAAATACACTCTTAAATTGTATTAAGTAACAAAGTTTCATGGAAGGGAAAAAACCAGCCAGATCATGGAAGATTTTACAGTGGGAATTACACAGATGAACTTTCTCAAAATCTTGAAGTCTAAAAAAGGAAAACACGCGTTTTTATAATGTCCGTCAAAATCACTAGATACAGCAAAATACTTTACAACCATTGAAGTCCATTTGAAGCACTGTCACAGCTGTAGGAAATGTAGCAGTCAATTTGTACATTATGAGCTCCAACAAAGATAACAGCCAATATATTTTGTTTTTGTGATGTTGATTGAGGGATAAGTGTTTCCCAGGACAGCAGGGTAACTCCACTGCTCTTCTTTGATATAATAACTGGGCTATTTTACCCCCATCTGAGAATACAGACAAGGTGTTAGTTTAACATCTCATCCAAAAGATGTCACCTCTTACAGTGCAGTGCTGGTGTGTTAGCCTTGATTTTTGAAGTTAAACCCTGGACTTCTACCAACTGAGCCTCAACTGACACCTAACCAGCAGAGTTTCAAGTGCATTTTGTGCTTTACAATTGAATTTAAAAAGAACCTTTGCTTTGAAATATTAACATGAATACAGCCACTATTAATTTGCAGTCATAGACAAAGGGAACATTTAAAAACTCTCATCTGTTACTGAGACAAAGGGCGATAAATCAAAATTCAAAAGCAAGGGAAATCAATGCATTATTAACTGTCTGCAATACATACACATAAGAATTGCAGTCAGTAAAGAGAATGCACTAATGATCACTAATATACTCAATTCCCATCACATGGATGGTGTCACAACTTTGGTTGAACAGGAACCAGGCTCCATCTGCTGTTTTATTGAACCATTCTGACCAGGAAAGCCTTAGATTTGTGTTGTGTCTAGTTGGAATAACTAACATCAGCTTGGCTGGTGGTCAAGTTAGTTATTCTGGTTGGAATAACTAACCTTAGCTATTGTTATCCTCAGTTTTTGCCATGTCAGTTGAAAAAGCCTTCACTCAATATTAACCACATCTGAGTTTTAAGAAAAATAAACAGCCAGTGTTAAGTCTGCAATGCAATACCAGTACCTATGTGAATTTTGAATTTTATTGTATCATAAAGAAGAGAATCTAGATAACAATGAGCACAGGCAAGATCGGTCACCTAGAATACATTGCTATTTGCAGTGGATACACAAAACTGTGTACATCATGTTAGAATCCTGGAATAGAAAGAGTGTAGCATGGGCCACAAAAGCAATGCACAGAATGCGTAAGACTGTGCTCAGAAATCAGAAAATATAGCTAAGTGCATATAGCTTAAGATGGGCACCAGCCAATAAAAATAGAGAATACAAGTCAAAATGCAGTTAATAGAGGAAATGCTCCAAAATATAGAGGTATAAATTCAGATACAAATCATATAGCGTCCACCCTGGAAGAGTGTTTGCCAGCATTTATGACAATGCAAATGGCTGAAGGAAAAAAAAAACCTAGATTATAGAAACAATAACATAGGAATAAAGACCAGACTACAAATAACAAATCAGGCAAAACAAAAAAAAATAGAAATTTGGAACACAAAGGAAACAGATCGTACAGAATGAAGGTCAAGATGTTAGCACACATGCAAAAAAAAAGGGGGGAAGATATTCTTTGTTTCCCGTCCCAACTCTAGTATCATTCCTTGGCAACAAAGTTGCCTAAGCTTGAATCCTGGTGACAGGTGGTAGACACTGCCTTCTGTGTTTGATGTCAGCTGTGACTGAAGAAAGACAACCTCGCTTTGCTGGCTGAAATGAGTTCATAATAGGGGTGAGTTCACAGAACAAACCTACCCATTATGTAGGAATACTTGGCACAACATGCTCATTGAAATCTCAAAGATTGCCATTGCAGAAAAAGGAAAATGTCACAGCATTGCAGTAATTTTTCTTTGGTCAGCTGGGTGCCTGACATATGTGAAAACCTATTACTATGTTTTCGGAGTCTCCAACTATTATGAATTCACATATGCAAAAAATTGTTTGCCTGATATGAAACATATACTCTGTCTGCAAATGGACTCAGCTCACTTATTTAAATCCAATGGATTTCTGTATAAGTTGAAGGGTATCACAAATGTATCTAGGTGAATAGTTTTGCTGTTATCCTTCTAACAACACCATGAACACACACTGTATCTCACCAAATAGTATTTGGTTGAAGATGTGAAATTATGTCAGCAGCTGATTAACCCTTCTTAACCTAACCTTTCGAGGCTTCAAGGTTTGTTTTTTGAAAGTGTTGTCATACCTGATTTCTAGCTAATGTCTTTGAGCTACATTTGTCTTAAACTTCAGAATTTCATCTATGGAATGACAGACAACTGTCTTCAATAAGAATAACAACTGCTGGATGCGGATATACGTGCTAAGAGTCGTAATTAGGCATAAATGGTTAGCAAGCCAAAGGAGGAGATATCTGGGTTGAATAAACATGTGAGTTTTAAGATGAGTCTTAGAGAGACAATATTGCTGTATTAGAGACCAAGCAACAAAAACAATCTCCATAGTCTATGAGGAATGGAAGACTAATAAAGAACAATTAATTTCACAAATAATGTGAATATCAGAATTTTTTTCCTTCTTTATGTATGAATGGGTTCCTATGGCTAAAGGTTTGTAGTTTGACTTCAGATTTGTTTTGAAGGTTCACATGATACTCTAAATTCCTGGTCGTGAAATAAGAAACATATCTCTCAGTTTTAAAGATATGTTGGTTGCAGTGTAACTGAGAGACAATGGGGCAAAAATGAATCTGGTCTTTTCTTCAGTCCAGGCTCAGTATTATATGATTGATGTGCACCCAAGCAAAAGACTCAAGGATTGTTTGAAAATGCTTAAAACTCCTGTTTGGCAAACTGCCTGTGGAAAAATAACCAGCACAAGCAGATTGCTAAACGGGAGAATCCAATTTAGAGGCGCTAATATCATTTGCAGCAATAGTGCCAGGAGGGGATATTGATGTAGGCTACAGTGTGGGCTGAGAGTTGGTGGTTCCAGTGTAGTCAGTACTGGGTGAATTTCCCCACTCCTTCAGGGTCCTCAGAAGTCTGCTTAAAAAAGAAGCATAATCCCTATACTTTAGTGGATGGCTGTGAAAATCAATGAAGAATTTATTAGGAAATGATTTTGCAAAGCAACCTTCAATAAGTGACCAAGCAAGGGTCCCAAAATTAACCTCCACTAATTTAGCAGTTGGATTAGCACATGCACTTTGGATGCAGGCTTTACCCATTTAAATTGTCAGGAATTGCTACCATTTTAATATGTGATAAATGGGACAACATGTACTAATTCCTACACTTGTCCCTCAATATTGCTTTTGTAAGAATAGAAGGAACACAAAGCATTTTTAATCTGTGTTCAATTCATTTTGCTACAGTTATCCTCAAGATAACTTTTGTTTGTTGTTACATGTATGAAGAATCTATGAATCATTTTCATGAGTTGTGTGGGTGTAAAAAATATACTTACACATATAATTCAAACTTGTACCTATGCAGAGGAGTTTCACAAATCTGTAGATGCTGCAAATATATTTGCTGCATTGGTGATAGGATAGCATGAAACCAAATGGGAGTTAATTACATTTTCCAATAGCTGAAATTAAATAACACAGTGAACACAAACAATTTCATTACCTAATCATTAATGATTAGTAACTAAATTATACAACAGAACAGTATGGTCCCAAAGTTCCTTGGGACCTGGGGTGGAATGTAAATTTAAATGAGATGCAAAATGACAGGCAGAGGCAGGAAATTAGCCAGATGCTGATAATCCTAGATCGTCACTCTGAAGATCATTTGCTGACAATTCTTGCTGTGGGTGGTGACTCCCTGTTCTAGCTTGTGTTTTCTGTCAGGGCCAGGAGTACAAAATACAGAAGGATTGTGATTTTTGCTCCATTGCAGTCATGCATTCAATTAATAATGTATTATTTGTTATATCTATATGCTGCTCAAAATTACAAGTTACATCAATCTCTAATAATCTACCGGAAATTATTTCCATGTTCACACCTGTATGTATCACGCTTATTTTCTTGAATCCCTGTTTCTGCCACATAGTTCAGTCAACCACTAATTTATGATTTCCGTAGAGGACTGATTAAGCAAATCAAACCAAATAAAAGTTGTGTCTGCAAAAAATTAAACATAAAGAGTTCCCATTTAAGCTGTTTAACAAGTGACTAAAAGTGCTTAATGAAACATTATCCATGTAGGAAATCTATGATTTACAGCAAAGAATGGAACCCCCTGTCCATTTCATCTTTCGACCAGTTCAGAAATAGATATATTTTACACTGATGCGTAAATAGATATTCAATTTTCCCAGAATCAAATCGATTTGACTCTTAGCTCCTTTTTGTAAAAAAATTCACTCATGGGTCATGGATGTCGCTGGCCGAGCCAGCATTTATTGCCTGTTCCTAGTTGTCCTTGAGAAGGTGGTGGTGAGCTGCCTTCTTGTACCACTGCAGTTCACGTGCTTTAGGTTGACCCACAATGAGGTTAGGGAGGGTAAGTCCAGCATTTTGTCCCTGCAACAGTCAAGGAACGGAAATATATTTCCGAGCCAAAATAGTGAGTGGCTTGGAGGGGATCTTGCAGGTGGTGGTCTGCCTATTTGTCTGCTGCTATTGTCCTTCTTGATGCAAGTGATATTGGGTTTGGAAGGTGCTGTCTGAGGATCTTTGGTGAATTTCTGCAGTGCATCTTGTAGATAGTACCCACTGCTGCTGCTGAGCGTCAGTGGTGGAGGGAATGAATGCTTGAGGATGTAATGCCAACCAAGCGGGCTGCTTTGTCCTGGATGGTGTCAAGCTGCTTGAGTCTTGTTAGAGTTGCACCCATCTAGGAAAGTAAGGAGTATTCCATCACACTCCTGACTTATGCTTTTCTGCTAGTGGACAGACTTTGGGGAGTCAGGAGGTAAGTTACATGCTGCAGTATACCTAGCTCTGACCTGCTGTTGTAGCTACTGTGCTTATGTGGTGAGTCCAGTTGAGTTTCCGGTCAATGGTAATCTCCAGGATGTTGATATTGGGGGATTCCTTGTGCTCCCAGTTGCTGAAGGTAAGCATGCAGGTGCAGCAGGTGGTAAAGAAGGCAAATGTTATGTTGGAGATAAAAGGTACTGCAGATGCTGGAGAATCCGAGATAACAAGCATGGGACTGGATGAACACAGCAGGTCAAGCAGCATCATAGAAGCAGGAAAACTTGACGTTTCGGGCCTAGACCCTTCATCAGAAATGTTATGTTGGCCTTCATTGCAAGAGGTTTTGAGTACAGGAGCAGGGACATTTTGTTGTAGTTACACAGGACCTTGGTGAGGCCACGCCTAGAATATTGTGTGCAGTTTTGGTCTCCTTTTCTGAGGAAGGATGCTCTTGTTCTCAAGGGAGTGGAGTGAAGGTTTACCAGGCTGATTCTGGGGATCGCAGGCCTGGCGTATGAGGAGAGATTGACTAGGTTGGTATTGCTTTTGCTCGAGTTCAGATGAATGAGGGGGGATCTCAGAGACACATAAAATTCTAACAGGACTGGACAGGGTAGATGTAGGGAGGATGTTTACTATGGTGGGTGTGTCCAGAACCAGGGATCACAGTATGAGAATTCAAGGTAAACAATTTAGGGTGGAGATGAGGAGATATTTCTTCACTCAAAGAGCGGTGAGCCTGTGGAATTCATTACTACAGGAAATAATTGATGCCAAAACAGTGGTTGGATTCAAGAGGCCACTTAAATATAGCACTTGTGGTGAATGGGATCAAAGGTTATGGGGAGAAAGCAGGATTAGGCTTTTGAGTTGGACAATCAGCCATGGTCATGAAGATAGGCAGAGCAGGCTTGAAGGGCCAAATGGCCTACTCCTGCTCCTATCTTCTGTGTTTCTATGTTTCTATGTATCAATGATGATAACACTATGAATGTTGAGGCAGAGTGGTTATAGAACATAGAACATTACAGTGCAGTACAGGCCCTTCGGCCCTTGTTGTTGCACCGACCTGTGAAACCAATCTGAAGCCCATCTAACCTACACTATTCCCTTATCATCCATATGTTTATCCAATGACCATTTAAATGCCCTTAAAGTTGATGAGTCTACTACTGTTGCAGGCAGGGCATTCCACGCCTTTACTACTCTCTGAGTAAAGAACTTACCTCTGACACCTGTCCTATATCTATCACCCCTCAATTTAAAGCTATGTCCCCTCGTGCTAGCCATCACCATCCGAGGAAAAAGGCTCTCACTGTCCACCCTATCTAATCCTCTGATCATCTTGTATGTCTCTATTAAGTCACCTCTTAACCTTCTTCTCTCTAACGAGAACAGCTTCAAGTCCCTCAGTCTTTCCTCGTAAGACCTTCCCTCCATACCAGGCAACATCCTGGTAAATCTCCTCTGCACCCTTTCCAATGCTTCCACATCCTTCTGAAAATGCGGCGACCAGAACTGCACGCAATACTCCAAGTGCGGCCGCACCAGAGTTTTGTACAGCTGCAACATGACCTCACGGCTCCGAAACACAATCACTCTACCAATAAAACCTAACACACCATACGCCTTCCTAACAACCCTATCAACCTGGATGGCAACTTTCAGGAATCTATGCGCATGGACACCGAGATCTCTCTTTGATTGTCTCTTATTGGAGACAGTCATTGCTTGGCATTTGTGTGGTGCAAATGTGAATTGCCACTTGTCAGTCCAAGCCTGGACATTGTCCAGATCTTATTACAATTAAACATGGACCGCTTCAGTATCTGAGGAGTTGCAAATGGTACTGAACATTATGCAATCATTGGTGAACATCTCCAGTTTCCACCTTATGACGGAGGGAAGATCATTGATGAAACAGCTGAAGATTTTTGGGCCTGGCTTTACCCCTTCTTTAGTCAGCCTGATGGATTGCAATCTTAAAGAAGAAAAATCCCTTTGAGGCTTACTTTTCCTATGCTTGGTGATTCTTCCAGCCTTGTTTCAATTTTACACTTTTTTTCTTTTCACTCTGAACTTGGGCATTTCTGGGTTGCAAAGGAAAGAATTGTTCTGGCCTCTAGTCCTCTCTCCCAGTCTGCCTATACTAAGAGGAAGGGAGATATTTAAGCGATATTCAAGGAAGGCCTTAAAACTGATCTGCATCCTTCCCCAAAGACAAGTGAAACACATGGATTTGTATGTAGGTAGAAAAGCTAATGTGCTGTTCAACTCCTTCACTTTGGAATTAAATGGACAGTTTAAAATGCTACTTTTACAACCTGACATCTCAAACATTTTCTGGGACTTTGGAGACAGTTGCCATTGAGTTCACGCATAAATGCTTCATACCTTCATCCCAGTAAAACACTCAAAGCCTTCTTTTGGGGGACAGTAAGAACTGCCGATGCTGGAGTCACAGTTAACAGGAGGAAAACAGCAGGCCAGGCAGCATCAGAGGAACAGGAAAGCTGACATTTCAGTTTGGGACCCTTCTTTAGAAAATGCCTTCCTTTGATCAAAAACAATCAAACATCTGAAACGTCAAGCTTTCCTGCTCCTGTGTTGCTGCTTGGCCTGCTGTGTTCATCCAGCTCTACACCTTCTTATCTCGGATTCTGCAGCATCTGCAGTTCCTATTATCTCTCAAACTTCCTAAAGTGACTGTCAGACAGACTTCAGAGCTTGATTCAAAACTAAGCTACATTAAATAAGTTAATCCTCTAGCTGTTGAATATTACTTGACAAACAAGATTTGAAATTGTGAATACTACTGTTGGGAAAGAGTAAGTATTTCATTCAACACGGCCTTGAGAAAGTGGACATTATACCTTGATACAAATAAGTATCCTCCAAATGAAATAAGGAAACACATTTGTTGAAACTCTTAACCAATCCACAGACAGGATTTCAATAGTTTAGCCAAGATTTCCTAGCCATTCTCTAGCTCAAAATGAAACAACAAACTGTCATTGTATTTGAAGGATCATGCTTACATAAAATTCATCAAGACTTGATCCATGATATTGAGCTAACGAAGACTCACTTAGTCCTTTCCAATGAGGAATGTGTGTAAAGTTTTCATCAGATATCCTATCAAATAATTTATTTCTCTGCCTCAGTTGTGCATAATATTAGAAGTGTGTTAGCTTCCATTTAATTAAGATTCCATTGAGATCATGCTATTATAAAAGTAAATTTTTCCTTAGTTTTGAAAGATAGAAAGGGAATTTTCCTATCCCTGGTGAGGTGAGAGTAATGGCCAATATGGTGACAAAATTGTGTGAAAACGAAAAAAATTGGTTTCTTGACATTAAGAAAAAAATCTGATTTTCCCCTCAAGAATTAAACAGTGACTTCAGAATATTGCCCTAAAGTGGTGACTGCTTAATTTCCATGCAAGTATATCTCATTAAAGTAGCTATTCACTCAAGTTACACCCTATTTCCAATCCTCCTGTTCTTCACCAAGAAATTAGACAAAGTAAATTACTGCCATGTAAATCAGAATAGGTACCTGGTGCTGGCAGTTTAACAAATGTTTGTCCTAGCCTTCATGCAACCTCTTCTGCATAATATTCCTGTATGCTCCATGGTCACTATTCTCCTTGTCTCTGTATCCACGTAACTTCCAATGTCGGCAAAACACCAACATCACATTATTTTCGTGCCAGCTGTCGGACCAGCTCTGCCACCATTTGTGGTTTTCAACACTTTAACTTTGGAGCTGATGATCATCAAAACTTGCGCACTTCTGGCAAGTTGTTCTGCACTCAGGGACAGCCACACATCTCATGCACCTACACCAGATGCTTTTACAGTAACACAGACACATGTGTCTTTTGGCTCTTAGTTTAACTCCTTAGCGGTCATTGACACTAGAACTGACTTATAGGCTGCCAGCCTCCATGTGCCTTGCATTGCACAAGGTCTTGAATGCTCAGCTAGAAGCTGCTAACCTGCTTGATTTAGCTTGCTTTTTAGCGTAGAGGGAGAACAGTCACTGCATCAATCCGACATAGGGTGGACATATCACTGTATGATACCATACTGCATTAATATCAAAGCTGCAGCAATGTGCCAGCAATGCGGCAGATGCACTGCATGTGCTTCTACCAAATGACGATGAGTGAAAGTCAAAGGCAAGAGTCCTTAGCGGGGTGAACAGATTTAAGGTACAGGTACAACATTTAAATAATTACATGAATAAGAAACATTTGAAAGGTTATAGGCCAAGTGCAGGCAGGTGGGACTAGTTTATTTGGGTCTTTGGTCAGCGAGGACTGGTTGGAACGAAGGGTCTGTTTCCATGCTGTATGACTTGCTAGCTCTATAACTAAAGATCATTGACCTTCTTGTGGCACTGCAGGACACAAAACTGTTATGTGTTGAAATTGGTGTTCATCTCAGTTGGGTCTGTCAGCATGGTCTCCTTTGGTAGTCAGCAGAAAAAAAGTTTGTCCTTCTCTCCATTATTGCATTCACCAGCACCTCTAGATCCCAGTCCTGGAAGTAAGGAACTAGCTTGTGCTTCCTCTGCGAGATTTTCCATGTCAGGCACTGCATTGTAAGCTTCGTGTTCACTGACTTGCACTGTCTGAAATGGTGTGCGACTGAACTTTTAATATGGTGCTAGAGACGTGAAGGTCAGGAGGCCTGAGCATTGATGAGCACTTCTACCTTATTCACCATACCAATCTCCAATAAAAGCACCCAACATCTTGGTTGCATAACCAATGAAGTGAAAAGAGGATGTGAGAAAATTTGGTCCAGGCAATAGCAAAGCAAATGCTATGAAACTCAGAGTTAACAAGGTGTAGGTCAGGTGTGAACACAGCAGGCCGAGCAGCATCATAGGAGCAGGAAATCTTGACATTTTGGGCCTGGACCCTTCATCAGAAATTGGGGAGAGGAAGATGGTTCTGAAATAAATAGGGAGAGAGGGGGAGGCAGATAGAAGATGGATAGAGGAGAAGATAGGTGGAAAGGAGACAGACAAGTCAAAGAGGAGGGAATGGAGCCAGTAAAGGTGAGTGTAGGTGGAGAGGTAGGGAGGAGATAGGTCAGTCCAGGGAGGATGGACAGGTCAAGAGGGCGGGATGAGGTTAGGAGATAGGAGATGGGGGTGGGGCTTGAGGTGGGAGGAGGGGATAGGTGAGAGGAAGAACAGGTTAGGGAGGCAGGGACGAGCTGGGCTGGTTTTGGGATGCGGTAGGAGGAGGGGAGATTTTGAAGCTTGTGAAATCCACATTGATACCATTGGGCTGCAGGGTTCCCAAGCTGAATGTGAGTTGCTGTTCCTGCAGCCTTCGGGTGGCATCGTTGTGGCACTGCAGGAGGCCCAGGATGGACATGTCGTCTGAGGAATGGGAGGGGAAGTTGAAATGGTTCGCGACTGGGAGGTGCAGTTGTTTATTGCGAACCGAGTGTAGGTGTTCTGCAAAGCGGTCCCCAAGCTTCCGCTTGGTTTCCCCGATGTAGAGGAGGCCACAACGGGAACAGCGGATGCAGTATACCACATTAGCAGATGTGCAGGTGAACATCTGCTTGATGTGGAAAGTCTTCTTGGGGCCTGGGATGGGGGTGAGGGAGGGTTGCCAACACATTTTAACTCCAAATGGGAAATTTCGGCCCGGGGTATGAGATAGTGAATGACTTTTAAAAAGCAAGCAGTGAAGTGTATGGTTGGTATATATAAGTGCATATGTTGAAGTGTTAAGAAGCATCAAAATGGAATGAAGATGGGGAAGTAATGAGTGTAAAACAAAGAATGTGGAATGGCAAATAAGGATGGAGGACTGAGAAGAGTTTATGGCATGGATATGTGAAGCTGTTAGTGTTTGGTGTGAAGGCTGAAAAGGATGAGATGAGTGCCTTTAGAAGAACATTTCAGTGTGATTATGGGTGGGCTGCCTGTTTCCCAAGACAATTGAATGGCCAGCCCTCAACTCTACTAACCAAGGGTCCTGGATTTAAAATAACATCAAGGGAGGAGTGGGGGCCTTGCTTTTTAACCACATGTCTAATTGCTGTCCTGGGTTGAAAACCTTGCTCGTTTAATTCACTTGGTACACTGAATAATGTTTGCCTATAAGCTCTCTATTTCTGAGTTGTTTCAGTGTTTATATGCATTTGATTAATAGCTTTAGTCTGTATCAGTGTACACCTACAGTTAACTTTCAAGACACAGGGAAGCAGGGGATGACTGTGCAGAATTTTGGTGCTCTATTTGACAGTGAGATGAGGTAATTATTAATAATCAACTACACAGTCCAAAATATTACTTGATCATGAGCAGCATGTGCTGGTCATGAGTAACCTGTTTTAAATATTAGAATATGAGTTAGATTCTAAAACTTTGTCATGAACCTTAACTTTTAAAAATAAATCCAAATTCCCAGTACCCAAGTTAAAGAAATTCCCAACACAATTTCAGGTTTTAAGCGTATTAATGTAGAGACTGCAAACAACATTGACTAGACAAGATCTTAGTGGAAAGTTTATAATGCAAACTTTTGAAGTATTCTATATTTAACGCTTAAAATGACCAAACATCTCCCTTCACAGTTATACTTTACTCTATGCCTAAAGTATACATTTGATTCTCCTGAAATTCAAAGTAATTTCAGCTTCCAAGGGTATGTTTACCTTCTTTTCCTTTACCAGCCAGATATTCAATAATCCATGCAATAAAAGCAAAATCCTGTGGATGCTGGAAGATTTGAAATAAAAACAGAAGTGTGGCAGAAACTCAGCAGGTCTGACAGCATCTGTGAAGAGAAAAACGGAGATAACATGTCAAATACAGTATGACTCTTCTTCATGACACAGCAAGAGACATGTTCAACTCAAAACAGTAACTCTTTTTCTCTCCACAGTTACTGACAGACCTGTTGAATTTCTCCAGGGCCTTTTCTTTTACCTGTAATTCCTTAACTTGCTTGTACTATGAGGTTTAGCCTAAAGACTCCTTTCTCTGATCAAAGTGAGGTGAATTTCCTGTCTCACTTAAATTCTTGCAAATTCGGTTCTTTTCGATCTGAAATACGAGCATCTATCCACATTCTTGAATGGTGAACCATAGAGTCTTGCCAACTCTATTTTTCACTCTATCTAACTCACGTTCTCTTTCACTCAGATCTTGGTAGATTTACACTGCCTCTGAGGTTCTTTATATTTAGAATAAAATCCTGCAAGCCAGCGTCCCATGAACTCTCCTCCTCTCAAACCAAGTGTCTATGGCAAAGTGAATCAGGTAGCCTTGTATGTGGTCAGACTTGCTCATTGGCAATCTTCTAAACTCCCAATTTTATTCTACGTTTTAACTAAATAGTCAGTGTAAAAACTATCATTCCTAGAGATTTTGTAACTAGCAGTCTAATCACCATCAATACAGATGTTTGGTCACCATTTACGGGATTGAATACTGTGCACCTTCTCAATAAAACAATTTGGGTTAATCATTAACACCTAAGAGATTCAGGCCTGTTGTCAGCATGGTTCAGGATGGATCACATGACTCTTTCATTCCCCTATTTAACCCTAAGTTATAGACACAGCGTCAAAACACAATCTTAGAGAACATTGCGTTTTCGACAACTGCCCAAGCATAACAGGAGTTGCAAATTGGCTAATGGGTTAAACTCATTTCTTTTGTATTTCCATGAAATTAATAGTCAGCCAATTCTTTACCAATTGCCTAGATAGCAAGATTAAGAAGTTCAAATGATTTAAAATCTCTAATGCCTAACATTTCTTCTATTTACTTAATTGAATAAACTTTTTAAATGTAAGTTATGCATTATCCTTTAGTTTTTTTGTTCTTCTTACTGTTAGATTTAATGAGAGAGAATAAAATGAAGCTTAGGGCAATAATATTTGTAGAGGGTCTAATAGGCAAAAGTTTAAAAGTTGCTTTTCAATAAAAAACATGTTGAAAAGAATTTAAAAAAAACGGAATAGCATTGTTAAAAGAAACAAGATCAATTTAGTTATTTTAAAGATAAAAGTTGCTTGGAGAAGCGGAAATTGTTAAGTGCAGAGTAGTGGTCTGCATGCTACCTGCATCATATAAAAGGACCAGAGAAAATAAATAGATCAAAAAGTAGTAAGAAAGAAACAGCATATATATAGCACTTTTGTTACCTTTGGACATCTCAAAGTTCTTTAAACCCAACAAAGAGCTTTGAAATGTAGGGTGGATTTTATTAGGTGCTGTACATCCAGTCCCATTCTGACTGAAAAGTCAGTGGCCTGCCCTCCCACCCAAAACACATTGGACAACAATGATTTCATTTTGGGAGCAGCTTTAATTCTTTTGAGGTGAGACTTCTGCTCCCAATCACATTGGTGAGCAGCACCAGCTTTAGGTACTAGCCAGTATTGGGACTTCAGTCAATCTCTGAGTGGAAGCAGTGATGGAACACAGACTTCAAGTTAAGCTCAGGGTTTTAGACAGTCCTAGCCTGCAGACTCAAATGAAAGGGCTAAAGGGTTGGATAGCTGATTTGAGAGAATGGAAGGGTGGGTTATAGGGTAAGTCTGATTCTCAAAGGGGGTTAAGGGCACCCCCTCCCCAAAGGAAGTTACCCATTTCTTTCGCCTAACAGCAGCCCGTACATAGAAAGCAGCCAGGCTACCTGCCTGTCCTTTGCCTTTCCCTGCTGCAATCCCACATTGTTATTTGTAACTCCTGAAAAATATTATAACTTACTGGCAACACTGTGGGTGCAATTCTCACCAAATCGATTTGGTAGATGCCCCAGTTAGACTTAATTCACAGTCAGCAGTAAGTTCCCTTGCATTGTTGTTATTTGAAAGATCCAAAAACTTTGACAAAAACTGCTAAATTTCATCAACTAACCTCACAAATTGAAGAGGTTCTGATACCCCTTGCTAAGATAAGTTTGCTCCTACAGCTTAAGTTTATGAATTTTTGAAAATTCCTAGGATTGATCAACATTAATACCACAATATTTGGGTTCCAATGAATTCACATAACTCGATCTGTGACCTAATCTTTCAGCTCTGGATCACTAAAAGCAATCTATCCCTGAAGAGCGTGAATGAAGAATTTTGTTGGAAAGAGCAATTACCTCTGAAACCTTTTTTAAGGCTATAGTCAATTCCTGCTTGAGAAGTGGGGAATGGTGAAAAATAGCAACTAAAAATGGACAGAATAGAATACTGTATCATCGGTCAGTGGTGGTACTTCCATCTGTGACTCAAGGATTTGGCAAAATAACACTAATGCAGGTTTTTGTGATTGCTAGTTCTGGGCAAAGAGTTTGCAATGCATAACAGACTGTAGTTTCAGGATTTATGTTAAACTGTGTCTGCCCAAAATTGTGGTCAATGTTGTGGTCAGTTTTAGAAGGATAATGACAATATGCGCTGATAGCTCATTAAAAAAATTATCCCCGGTAAAATTCAGCCCATTAAAGCAAATGAACTTTATTATATTTACTAGTGTCCAGGTTCAATGGGTTCATTGGAAAAATCGAATTAAATATTGCCTCAATAGAAGAAACCTCTCTTGTAACGGGATGCAATATACTTTATCATGTGACTAGTAGTAGACAATAGCAATCTAAGTTACTTTCAGTGCGGTGCCAGTCACTTGTATCAGCATTGACTATATAGCAGTGGAAGGGATTGTCCCTATGGAATGAAGTGCTAAACGTGTACTGAAGATTTGTCATATATGAGAATGTAACTTTCATTGCTGTCTGTTAACTGACATCATATAGTAATAGTCTCCAATGAGTGGTGTCAATGGGCAGTAGAACAAGGAATGTTGGCTACTGACATCACAAAGAACAAGAGGTGAAGATGTTTGTTGTTTTTAAAATAAATTGATCTCAAGGGTATAATAAAGCAAATATTGATGGCAGTTTTTGGGCTGTAATTGGTAAACTATTGCCCCTCTGGTTGCAGAAGTGACCTTAAGTGTGAATAATGCTTTCAAAATCTTTGGCTTCAGGCATCATAACACAATGTCATCACTTCTGTAATCTTTGGGTCAATAGTTTTCAGCTTTGGCCCTAAACTGCAGTCAATATTTAATCATACTGTCCCACAGTACAGGATCAAAGTTATACAGCACATTATTAAAGATGCACTGTACTTGTCACAGGGGAGAGAGAAGAGACAAAATGACTGCTCGTTGTTTTCATTGTTTTCCCAACACAATGAGACATTTTGACAGGCATCACATCACCACACCAAGTGTCTGCCAAATCTTTTTTCTTCATTTGCCAAACATTTTTCTGTAAAGGTGGGGTCTCTATCCTCATCATTAATTTAGTTTTCAGGGAATGCTTTGAGCAGACATGCAGTAACAATTGCACTGTAACAGCATGCACTACCTAAATTGCTACAGTGTGAGCCAACTTATAATTTAATTTTGTCTCTTAATTATTGTTTTTATGAGAAAAATGTTACGTGCTCATTTCTCTTTGAAGGAAAACTAAGGTCTCAAGACTTGCCAGTTAAAACAGGATATAAAAAGCAACAAGGACTTAAAGGGTGTATGAGTAAGCATAAACAGTAGATTACATTAGAGAAATAGTAGTGATTGTGACCTAGCATCTTTCCCACAATTTTGAAAATATTCTCACTCGGGGCGATGTGGACTTTGTATAAAATGTACAAAAGCTTTGTTATGCATGTTTAATTTATTTAAATAGTGGTATTAATATTTAGCACTTCATTTTCTAGAGTTTTGTTTAACATGTTGCTTAATGTTTAAGTATGCCTTTTCAAAGCTGCCTTCTCAGATGTGAAGAACATAGAACATTACAGCACAGTACAGGCCCTTCAGCCCTTGATGTTGCGCCGACCTGTGAAACCAATCTGAAGCCCATCTAACCTATAGTATTCCATTATCATCCATATGTTTATCCAACGACCATTTAAACGCCCTTAAAGTTGGCAACTTTTTAAGTAATTTTAGTTTTAGTTTAATACTGGATTTTTTTTGTTAAACCTAATCTGTGCTGCAATATATTTGATTGTTTAATGATGGAAAGGTATGCTGAGGGGCATAGATAAGGGGAATAGCAAAGGTATTTTCCCTTGGGTGGGGAAGTTCAAAACTGGAGGGCATATTTTTAAGGTGAGAGGAGAAAAATTTAAAAAGGATCTAAGGGGCAACATTTTCACACAGACAGTGGTTCATATATAGAATATTCTGCCAGAGGATGTGGTAGATGTAGGTACAGTTACAACATTTAGAAGACATTTGAATAGGTACATGAATGGGAAAGGTTTAGAGTGATATGGGCCAAATGCAGGCAAGTGGGACTCATTTAGTTTGGGAAACTTGTTTGGTGTATACGATTTGGACTGACAGGTCTGTTTCCATGCAGAATGATTTTATGACTCTATGACTCTATCTTTAGAGAATTCCATGCTACACATAATACCTTGACTGGAAGGATTGGCAAATGATTTGGACCCAAGCCTTACTTAATGTTACCTTGAAATCGTTTGGAATTCTGCCAGATTGGCTGTGAGAGACTTTCTTCCAGCTCCTCCTCTTCCCTTATTGAAAGTGCCTGAAGTTTGATAAATGACACAGCTTGATAGCTTGATATTGAAGAATGGAACTCAATATGATGATAGGGAAATTGTGTCCTATTACTCCATGCAATGCATAGGAACACTGAACCATTTGGATTATTCAGAAGCATTACAAAACTGCAATATTATTGCCAGACAAGCTTCCTGGCTTTGTGTTTGCACTAAACAATAAGCAATACTGCATGATTGTGAGACTGGTATTTCTAATTGAAGGGACAAAATGGAAAAGGCAGGGCATAGCAGTATAAGGCAGCAAGGAAGGGAGCATTCAGGTAGGTTCAGAGTACATAAGCGCTAAGAGAGCAAGCAAACCGGCTGGAGAAGCGGTATTGTCTAGCTTATGAGCCGAGTGCAACTCCCCGAGCACAAGGTCTTCTTGCATCAGCATTGCAATGGCAATTACCAATGCTGCCAGAGGCATGGCTATAAAGTGCAGAAATGTCCTGTAGGTGGATTAGTGATGTGCCATGAAGAATGCCAACGCACATGTTGGATGCCAGTGTCCATGAAGGTCGGGTGTATGTGGCCAGCATACACTCCACCAGACCCCTCCCCCCAATGGAGTATGCCTTGAGATGTTGGTATTTGGTGTCCTTTTGAGCAAGCGGTGAGCTGAAGTCAGCAAGTTCCATGTTGAGAATTCTTCACGGTTATCTAGTTCATGTGATGATAAAGTAGGAAACTGAATATTTATGAGGTGATTTGCAACATTAATAAAGGTGTTTAACAAACTATAATCCACTTTGGTTGGCAATTTACAGTTGTTCAGCAAGAAACTCACATTGCTTCTTGGTGGATATATAAAAGATGCAGTTAGGTGTTCACAATTTCAAGGTAGTCCTTGCAGGGCATGTGTAAAATTCTACGCACTGGTATGAATCTTAAGTTCTTTTAGCTTTAATTAATGTTCATAGAAGGCTTCTCTCCACATAACCTAACAAAATTTCTCGCTGTATCTTACCAAACTCACCTATCCAGCTCCTGCGACAGTCCTCCTGCCCAATTTGAGCCCCACCCTTCCACTTGCGGGTCCCTGAACAACTCAGCCAATATCCACCGAAACAACAGAGTCCCTGGCACTTGAGTCATCTCTAAAAGGTTGGTCAACAACCAGGGGAACACTGGCATTCTGAAGCTGCCCTTCTTGTCAAAGGGTAATCTTTCCAAAGATGTCTGAGAAGGACAAAATGGTGCTGCGCTTCTTCACCAAGGACCTGGTGTTCCAATGGATTGGATAGTCCAGAAGACAGACTGCCTTTCCCTGGACCCTGGACGAGCAGCAGAGAAAGCCATGCAACCAGACTCTGTCAGCCTGGCCTGAGGTAAATATCTAAGTCAGAGCAGTCTCCACAGTCCTGAGTTCTGCAAGCAGGTCAATGGCTTTTTCTGCATTGCCAGGATAAATGCTGCACCTTCTCTCTGCTACCTCACATTCAGTCGATTTGTACTACTGCACCCACCTTCCATCAAAGCTCATGAACTGTCACTCACATTATTGCCTAACATCTTCTCTCCCTCACTCTTATTCTTCATCCCCAAGGTCCCACGCCACAAACATAAATAGCTTCAGGGCTGCCTACTTACTTGCCAGGATTCCACGCGACCTTTTGACAACTTGTACCAGTACAAACAGATGTGCCACCCACCTCCATCCCACTCAGTTCCTCCCTTTCTTACATTCCGGGAGTAAATGACCTATAACAGGGTGGAAATAGCCAGGACCAGTTGAAGGGTGCCTGAGATCAGGTTCCTCACCCCCGATGAACAGAGAACCCCGTTCCTCGCAGGAGAAGAGCAGGACTACTTTGTGGGGATGTTAAGACATCCAAGTACCATCAACTGAGTCAGTACCACTTTTCATTTCATTAACCCCATCCCATTCATGTCACACCATGTCTAACCATTTGTCATGATGCCTTCTGTCCCTTGTGTCTTGTAGGTTCCAGCCAGATTGCCATGGCCCTTGTGAAACATGGCCTGTGCTACAAGTAGGAACCTCCTCATCTTCTGAGAAAACAAGTTTAAAAGGCTTCCAAGCAAGCATCAGCAAGGACACCTCCTGCACTTTCCATTTGTTCCGATATTGTCGCCTCGGAGGGAGGCAATGACCCTGCAACAACGTAACAGGGATTCAGCTGCCTTAAGCATTCAGTTGTATGTCCACCCTCAGGGACTGCTGGATACATGCACAAACTTGCACTCCGTTGCTCCAGTCACTGCTCCTCATGACTGAAGGCATGGCAACAGGTAAATTGGCATAAATTACAGCTTCCTCTTCCTTACAAGGGGACTGGGGAATGCTAGGAGCACCCCAGCTGGATGAATAATTAGACACAGGCTTCTCAGAAATCTCATCTCAGGACACTCCAGAGGTAGTTGGGCTCTCTATCTCCCATCCTTGGAAGTTCAAGCCAAGGAGGATCCAGTTGCCTCCGGAAGGAGATCCTCAGCATGTCCCCTGACCAAACATCCAAGAGCAACAGCCTGCAGTGCAGACCAGGCTACATTAACCCTTGCTGGCAACAATACTGAGATCATAGAATCCCTACAGTGTGGAAACAGGACCTTCAGTCCAACAAGTCCACACTGACTCTTATAGCATCCCACCCAGATCCATACCTCTATAACCCACCTAATCTAGACATCCCTGAATACTATGGGCAATTTAGCATGGCCAATTCACTGAACCTGCACATATTTGGACTCTGGGAGGAAACCGGAGCACCCAGAGAAATCCCACGCAGATACGGGGAGAATGTGCAAACTCCACACAGACAGTCACCCAAGGGTGGAATTGAACCCAGGTCCCTGGTTCTGTGGGGCAACAGTGCTAACCATGCCGCCCTGCAGTGGAAGGGAAAGAACAAAAGGAATCCAGGCACTTTTAGGCGCAGCTGAATATTATGTTGGCATGAATGTTAATGTTTTTGCCAGACATCTATTTCTTTGAGTTCCCATCGAGCCTTGAATATAGCCATGGCACCAAGAAGTGTAACTTCATGTCCATGCACGATGTACTGTCAATCGACGTCTATAATGAGAACCTGCTGCTGCATGTGGGAGCAAGCTGAACAAAGCATAAATAGGCCAAAGGGTTCTGCCCTTCTTGGTCAAACATCCTTAATTCTTCCCCTGGTCTTTGTGTACGAAAGTACTTTCGTTGAATGAAGTACTCAGTGATGTCTGGGGCAGGAAGGTGTTTGCCACACACGAAGCTGATGCATTATGATGGTGAGAGACAAAGGAGTTCACAGGTCCGTGTTCTGTACAATGCATGGATTTGAGTGTAATGTTCTTGCAGGATCTCACATCAATGGGTCTTGCAGGGTTTTTGTTTACAGATTAAGGCACTTACCCTGCCCATTCGAGGAGTGGTCACAGCTATTTTCTTTCACATCACATTATTTTGATTTGCATGTTGATAGAAGGTGACACTGATCAGATACCTGGCGACTTCAGCTCTTTGCTTGCTCTAAAGGACCTCCATGAGATCCGTAAATATGAAATGCTTCGAGAGGCTGCTCATGGCCCACATCAACTCCAGCCTCCCAGATTGCCTTAGTCCCTTGCAACTCACCTACTGGCGCAACAGGTCCATGGCAGATGCCATATCCCTGGCCCTACAGTCATCCCTGGAACATCTGGACGACAAGGATACCTATGTCAAGCTCCTAATATTGACTACAACTCCACCTTCAACACCATAATTCCAAATAAACTCATCTCCAAACTCAGGGACCTAGGTCTCTGCTCCTTCCCCTGTAACTGGACTCTTGAATTGCTGACCAAAAGACCACAGTCAGTAAAGATAGGCAACAATGCCTCCTCCATGATAATCCTCAACACCAGTGCCCCACAAGACTGTATATTCAGCTCCCATTATATCCCACATACACACATGACTGTGTGGCCAAACTTGACACCAACACAATTTACAAGTGTGCAGATAACATCATCGTTGGATGGTGGATCTCAAACAACAAAGAGATGGAGTACAAGAAGGAGATAGAGTGCTTACTGGTGTGGTGTAAAGGCAACAACTTTCTCTCAATGTGAACAAAATGAAGGAGCTAGACATTGACTTCAGAAAGAAGAGTGGAGGGCACACTCCTGTCTGCATCAATGGTGCTGAGGTGGAGATAGTGGAGAGTGTCAAGTTCCTGGGAACGATGATCATCAACAATCTGTCCTGATCTGCCCACGTTGAAGGTCAAGAAAGCAGAACAATGTCTCTACTTCCTCAGGAGGCTAAGGCAAGTATGCATGCCCATAAAGACACTTGTAAATTTTTAAAGATGCGCCATAGAAAGCATCCAATCAGGATGCATCGCAATGTGGTATGATAACTACTCTTCCCAAAGCCGCAAGAAATCACAGAGAGTTGAGAACACAGCCCAGTCCATCACGCAAACCAGCCTCCCATCGATTGACTTCAGCTGTACTTCCTGTTGCATCAGGAAAGCAACCAATATATTCAAAAATCCCTCCTACCCTAGGCATACACTCTTCCACTCTTTTCTGTCAGGCAGAAGATGAAGAAGTTTGAAGACACAGATGAACAGATTCAAGAACAGCTTCTTCACAGCTGTTGTCAGACTTTTGAACAGACCTCTGAAACGTTAATTCTGATCTCTCTCTTTCTCTGCACCTTCTCATCAACTGTAATGCTGTATCCTGTACTCTGTTTTGTTACCCTGATGCATTTGTGTAGTATGATCTGCCTGTAAATCACATAAAACAACACTTTTCATTGTACCTTGATGCGGGAGATAGTAATAAATCAAAATCAAATCAAATGTTGGAAAGCGGGTACTAACATCTCAGTCCATCCTCTATGCACATCAGGTACCTGCAATCCATGTCCATGGCTATTGACATTTGACATCATTGCATCTAAGAACCCTTATGGTACGTCTCTGATCCAATTACAGTACACTTCTGCGCTTCAACGCTGCACCGTAGAGCACAATCGTTCATGGTTGTCAGCAGTCCTCAGTCAAGTGACGGGAACAGGTGTGCATGTGCATGCAGTTGTATGTGTGTACGTGTTTTACATTCATTCTCTGAACACACAGATGGATATATATCAGAAAATATGTGTTTTATAGATGTCACATGCACTTAAATAATTAATGGAATAACAAGAAATTAACTACCTGATCAAATTTGTCTTTTAAGAGGAAATCATTGCAGGCCTGAATAGATCCTCTCTTATCATTCTTCTTTGAAGGCGAATGGAAGTTGCAAATCTCTGGGTTTTCAGACGAAGTTGTTCTTGAGCTCCTGTAGAACAGAGATAATACCTTTTTGAAGGTGGGAACAAGTTAACTCATCTCTCACTCCTTAATTGCCTGGTTGTTAAGTACTGTTCTATCTTCTTGTTAGAGAATGATCCCAGTTAAGTCCTGTTGGTTTCCATATTGATTTCACCCTGGTTACTCCTCAAAACAAGAAGATGTGCTATCTCAATTGAGTTTCAGTCATGTGACATGTGACTGTTTCAATCATGTGACATGATCAATGCTTCCATTAAAGCTTTGATTATCCACATAGGTGATACAACATTAGAAGTCATTGCCTTGTAATAGAAACAAATGGCAGGTGTTCACACCTGCGTTTGATAAACACTTTCTCTCTAACTTTCTTGTTAGGTTTGAAACACTGAATCTGGGATGGAGGGAGAGATCACTGAATCTGAATTTCTGTAAATATCCAGACAAATGGAGTTGTATATTCACAAGTGGTTTTGCAAACACAGTGGGTTTTCATGGAGAGTATACTCAGCTTACAGATGTTGTACTTTAACAGCTATCCAGAGGCATGAGTTAAGTTCTTTGTCTGTACAAAAATTACAAGAGTCTCTTGATCTCCTGTATGTAAATTATCCATGTTCTGCCTTGGTCTTTTATTTTAAAGCAATTTGTGATAGACTTCAAGTACAGCATATGGTGCAACACATACGGTACAAGAAAAAATAAACACCCTAGAATGAGTTCAATTTAAAATCTTTCAGTTTAGGGGTTGTTTGAAATTATCCATGTTTCTTTATAACTGGTTATAATGTTAACCGAATCCTTCAATAAGATTCTGCTCAGTATTTTTCATTCTACCTATTTAGTAGTCAATAGATTGAACATCATTAAGTAAAATGATTTTATTTTGGTTTTTTTAAAATATAAAATGCACCATGAAGTGTCACCATCAAAAGAAAGCATTGAGTTGTGAACGAGATTAGCATTATCTCTAGAATATGTGAGTACAAAAGAAGACTTATTTCTCATCCTCCATTCGAAGCCTCAAGGAAACTTACAGGTCTTGCAGTGTTTAGTGCATGTGCCCATAACTCAAGTGTACATGTTGAAATTGTTATCAAATTACAATTTTAAAAGGGCTGCACAAAAAGAAGCCCTAACTGTATGATGAATGCTCATTTACTGATGCAAGATAAACTGAAGATTAGCATCTATCAGTACTTTATAAACTTATAATATTTCAATGGCACTTTGCATTTTCAGGACATAGTAACTTGAAGTTTACTTTAAGTAAAAGAGTGGTCTGAAATGAGATGGGAGAAGAGACAAAGGTGAAGCCAAAGCCAGGCTCAGAGTAAGTGTCATCTGGTTCTTGATAGTCTTCTTTGCTTTTCTCATTTACTAATACAAGGGGAGAAATAAGAGGGAATTGCATGTCACCAGTGACCCTTTACATTTTGAGAACTTGGAAGAATGGTAAAACTGAGAATCTGTGATGTACTTCTGTTTCTTTCTGAAGGAAAAAAAATGCAAATATCACCCATATTTAACTACGGATCACTCCATTGATATCTGGGGATAGAAAGTTGGTTGCTTTAGCAAACTGTCCACCTTCTAGCCCACAAGGGAAGAGAGACAGTAAAGGTGAATGTGGAGATGACATTAACTGAAATGGCAGTGCCATCCTTGTGATCGAGTTTGGCAGTGGGTACCTTGCAGCTGTTGTCTCAGATTTTCAATTATTGTTACACTGAAACAAAATGTGCCGATGCAGTTTCACGCTGTCATCGTTCAGTGCAGGCCTGTTTGAGACTGCTTTACCTATTTTTATGAAATTCATTGATGCACTATCTTGGTAGCTTAAAAAATGCACAATTTTAAGAGTTTCTTTGCCTACAAGTGGTAACTTTTCTGCATTCATCCCCATTTTAAATGGTCAAATTTGGCTTTCATGGGAAATCAAGAGATGCATTACAGCATCTTTATTTGAAGGGAATATTGATGATTAATAAAACTCTGGAAAGCAATATTGGTAAAAATAACAGATGCAGAAGTCTGCATGGTCTGCGAAACGAGTAGGGAAACAACGTGCTTCGGAAGTCAGTATTTTATGTCTTCTTCATACATATGAAATCATATCCACCTCCTAGAATAACAATGCAAATAAAACCGTCGCCATTTCACAATTCAAGCAGAAACCTTCTGGTTTCATTTAACCTTGCAAGTATTTCTTTTTTACAGTTCTGGAAAAATTATATATAAAATACTTTACTTGCTTTGGTGTATTCAAATAATTGCATCATTGAGCTTTTCAACACTCAACCAAAATTAACCACCACTTGCAAGACAAAGAGGTGCCCAGAAAGATACATCTCACTTTCATTGAAAATTAATAGTAAATTAGTAGTTACATAAGCAAATCACTAAGGTAATTACAAGAATTGTTCAACTAAAGCAATAATGAGCATGAAGGTGTGTATTATTAATGGCTGTTACATATTGGGATGTCACAGTGTTTGATAAAGTGAGACTGCTACAATCCTACATATGTGCATAACAAACAGACCTATTAACACAGGCATTGTTAGCTTTCTAAAACTGATGGAGCCTTACACTGCAAGTTTTTTTTAAACAGTCTGTAGATAGAGAGGCATATATAATTGGTCAAAACAAATATTTCAAAAGCACCCTTGCGGTGAAGCAATTCTAATTCATATTTCTTACAACAATTTACATTTATATATCATCTTTATTGTACATTCACTATTTAGAATGAGGAGAACAAAGGAATTAAACGTTGTGAACAAAATCCTTGTAAAACAAGAATGTTTTAAAGTAGTTTTTGTAGCTGAAAGGGATAAAGCAGATTGGGATGACTGGGGAATAGTTCTAAGATGTGGAATTATCAATGGCAGAACAGAGTTAATAGAACAAAGATCGAGAATAGAGAAAATTGATGAGGATTGAGATTGATACATTAAGTGGTGGGTAACAAGGAAAGCAGAATGATTATGGGTGATAGATGAGGAAAGACTTAAATAAGATAAGTTTTAATGAACAATTAGAAACATAGGCTCAAAATTATATTCAAAAAGTTGAACATGAAAATGACAAAGGCATGTTACAAAATTTTTGTTTGCAATGGGAATGAGGTACAAGTAGAGATGAGTGACATTTTATTCTTGCCAGTACTCATTTTCATGGCATTTCTGATATCAGACATACAATTAAACAGCTCGGCAACAAAAACAATGTCTTCCATTTTTGGCCAAATATGGATAAACATGAATATTATTTAGATGGGGGGATAAGTTAGGAACAGTGGACATCCAAAGGGATTTAGAGATCCATGTAAACAAATCACTAAAATATAATACTCAAGCACAAAAAATAAACCCCAAAAAGGCCAATTGACTGTTATGCTTTCTATCTTGAGTACTAGAATATAAGGAGAAGGATGTTTTGCCAGACCCTGTAAAGCCCTGTTTGGACGACAGGACTGATGTATGAAAAGAGATTAAGTTGGATAGGATTGTACTCGCCAGAATTTAGAAGAATGAGGGGAAATCTCATAGGTACTTCTAATATTCTGTGGAATGCAGGAAGGATATTTCCGATGGTGGAGGGCACTGAACTAGGATAGGGATAGCTTAAGGATACACCATTAAGGACTAAGATGAGGAGAAATTTCTTCCCAAGAGAGTGGTGAGCCTATGGAATTCACAAGCACAGAAATGGTTGAGGCCAAATCATTATGTGTTTTCAAGATGGAGGTCGATGTAGCTCTTGTGGTTAAAGGGGAATGGTGGGATTTGAGTGTTGGACATGGTGATAAACCATGATCATATTGCATGACAGAGCAGCCTCAAAGGGGCAAATCACACACTCCTGCTCATATCTGGTATGTTTCTATGTTTCTATCACATCTGGAATATTTCAGACAAATCTGGTTACTGCAACTTAGAAAGGGGTATATTAGGCTTGGAAGGGGTGCAGAACAGATTCATCAGAATGTTACCAAGGCATCAAAGGCAAGATAACTAGAGATTTAGTAGCTTTCCCATGAATAACACATGAATCAGGCAGAACACTTGTTTAAGTCTATATTTATGGGTAGTTTAGACTATGAGGAGAGACTATGTTGGGGTGTATTCACTGTGGTACAGCCCAGTCACTCCGGATGAACTGATGGATTTCTTTGTCACACCCTTCCAATGAGCACAACATTATTCAAATTTAAAGACAAAGGTGATATTGCCAATTATTTAGGTATAAGTACTGTATTAGAAATAAGTCAGCCTGGTTCCTTGAATTGTTTTGAGCTGATGCTAATACTAGACAAGTCACATCCTCAATTCTGAGGAAGGGTCACCGAATCCAAAATGTTAACTTTGATTTCTCTTCACAGATGCTACCAGACCTGCTGAGCTTTACCCACAACTTCAGTTTTTATCTCAGAGCGAAACCTGGCTTTAAAAGTCTTAATCTTTACTTTTGCAGTTTGGTTACCATGATGGTCAGCCATTGCACATATTCGCGTGAAGTTATCAATATTCTTGTAACAAAAATCAAAAAAGCTTATCACACAATGTAGAAAGATCTAAACAAAAATGTGAAAAGAAAGTTCCAGCCCTTTCCCCCCAGATCTATCCTTTACAGTCACTAATCCCAGTAAAGTATAACTTCTACCTTAACACTGTAATTTCTTACATGGATTACACTATTCAGTACATCTCCTTGGAATGGTATATTTAGTTGAAAACTTCTTTTCAGTCATAATGGTCTTACAATTTCTTTCCATCTTCGATAGCCTGCATACTTCTTTCCAATTCTGATATCTGGAGATTCTGGCCAACTTACACAACCAGAAGACTTCTACAGACTAAACCCTCACAGTCTACAGACTTCTACTAACTAAAAGAAAAAACTGCTTTCTGCTAGAATGACATTTCTTCCTCTGAACTCAACTTATCAATTCCCTTGACTGTCTAGCTCTGTATCATGAAACCTGACTTAGCAATTATTCAATAATCAACTTCCATATAGATGATCAAGCATTTTAACTTAAGTCACATGCTGTCTTGGAAACACTGTCTTTAGTTCACTGTTCAAAAATGACTTTCTGACCTTTGTTCAAAAGAGCAAGTCACGCTCACAATCTGAGAACTAAAACCTATCTTTCCTCCACTTTTGAATCCAATCTCCCAAATAATAATGATACACCACAAAGCTATGTCACAAAATTGACAAAGAATTAGTTTATTCCAAAAAGAATGAAATGTATGGACATATTCAATGACCTGTCTTGAAAAAGAAGATACACACATAGAACAGACGAGCAGACAGCAAGAGGACACAGCAGTTCTAGCTTTATATGAGGTTGGAAAATAATGAGAAGGCAACTGAAGCAGGTGATAGGCAAAACCGTGCCACGGCTGTCAGGTTCCAGCAGGCATAGAAATCATGATCGGGAAGGAGTCAAAGGTATACAATTTGGAAATTTGATGTAAGGAATAGGTTAACTGCAAGGTATCAACATAGTAAGACTTAATGTTGCTGCAACATTGCCATAAGACAAGATGATCGATGATGAAGCTTTGGTGTAAATAAGACTTAAATAGTCAAGTGCTGCTTTTTTTAATGCTACCAGCTGCAATTCACCGGAAAGCCCTAAGAACTGGCAAAATTATTTGTCCAACTCGTGGGTAGTTAGCGTATGTACAAATATCAAATTTACTTCAAGCAACTTCTTTCTGAGAGTATATTTCCTAAAAACATTCTGGGTTTGCAACATTGTAATGATATCATACTTAAGTATGTATCATTTTGAGACACTTGTCTTGGTATTTAAATGTCATCTCCATGAAGATTTTGTGCCACTTATTTTCTTTAATAGAATCACCAGTCTGTCAGAAAGGCACAAACATGTGCATCTGTATTGAGAAATGAGGAGAGTTATATTGTGAACAGTTTCACAACTGGGGCTAAAGACTTGTGAAAGGATATCTTGTGAAAATGGATGCACATGCCCATTTAGAACATTTGCCACTGTGTGTACTTGGAAATCAGAGAAGCATCGGACTTGTGAGTGAGCAGCTTGTAGGGGAAGGCTATCAATCATGGGAAAGTTTGAAGGCCTACACCCCATGTCTGGAGGCAGAAAGTCATGAACTGCAAGGGAGCAGCTCGGAGACAGAGGCTTTAAATTATAAATGAGTCTTGAGGCCTACGTCACGTATCTGGGAAAAGGAGAGGTACACCATTCAGCTGCTTGGAACTAGACCACGCTGACTTTGAAAGGAGAGTGAAAAAAAAAACAAGTGACAGCACAGAAAATATGTAAATATTCATAAGAAATTGCTAATAGGGACTGTCTTTGAACTACTAAAAATTAGAAAACCATAATATTTACATAGAGTTAGCTATACTTGGATTTAACTGAGAAATACCTCAAATAATGAAAAGTTAGGGCCAATATAGTAAAATAATATAAGCAATCCCAAGTAGAGTAAAGTTAATGTAAGGAAAATAATTTTAGAACATAGAACATAGAACAGTACAGCACAGTACAGGCCCTTTGGCCTATGATGTTGTGCCAAACTTTTATCCTAATCCTAAGGTGTATCTAACCTCCACCCCTACCTTATACTATCATCCATATGCTTATCTAATAGCTGCTTAAATGCCCCTAATGAGGCCGACTCCACTACCCTCTCCGGCATTGCATTTCATGCCCCTACCACTCTCTGAGTAAAGAACCTACCTCTGACGTCTCCCCTATATCTACCTCCACTCACTTTAAAACTATGCCCCCACGTAATAGCTACCTCCACCCTAGGAAAACGTCTCTGGCTGTCTACTCTATTTATACCTCTGATCATTTTGTACACCTCTACCAAGTCACCTCTCATCCTTCGTCATTCTAAAGAGAAAAGACCTAGCTCTCTCAACCTTTCCTTGTAAGACCTTCCCTCCATTCCAGGCAACATCCTGGTAAATCTCCACTGCACCTTTTTCAACACTTCCACATCTTTCCTGTAATGAGGCGACCAGAACTGGACACAATACTCCGGATGTGGCCGAACCAGGCTTTTGTATAGCTGGAGCATAACTTTACGGCTCTTGAACTCAATCCCTCAATTAATGAAAGCTAACACACCATACACCTTCTTAACAACTCTATCCATCTGGGTGGCAGCTTTCAGGGAACTGTGGACATGAACCTCAAGATCTCTCTGCTCCTCGACACTGCCAAGAATCTTTCCGTTAACCCTGTATTCTGCTTTCAAGTTTGTCCTTCCAAAATGAATCACCTCACACTTTTGAGGGTTAAACTCCATCTGCCACTTCTCATCCCAGCTCTGCATCCTATCAATGTCCCTTTGTAACCTAGAACAGCCTTCTGCACTGTCCACAACGCGACCCACCTTCATATCATCCGCGAACTTGCTAATCCACCCGTCCACTCCTTCATCCAAATCATTTACAAAAATCACAAATAGAAGAGGACCCAGGACAGTTCCTTGTGGTACACCACTCATAACTGGGCACCATGTTGAATATTTTCCATCCACTACCACCCTTTATCTTCTAAGGGTCAGCCAATGCTGAATCCAATCTGCCACATTTCCCCCTATGCCATGCCTCCCTACCTTCTGCATGAGCCTACCATGGGGAACCTTATCAAACGCCTTACTTAAATCCATGCATACCACATCCTCTGCTCTACCTTCATCCACATGTTTGGTCACCTCTTCAAAGAATTCAGTAAGGTTTGTGAGGCATGATCTACCCCTCACAAATCCATGCTGACTATCACAAATCAAACTGTGCCTATCCAAGTGATCATAAATCCTATCTCTCAGAGCCCTTTACAATAATTTGCCCACCACTGATGTGAGACTAACTGGCCTGTAATTTCCAGGGTTATCCCTATTCCCTTTTTTGAACAAGGGAATGACATTTGCCTTTTTCCAATCTTCTGGCACTATACCTGGAATTTTAAGATATAGCAGCTCAGATTGGTCAAGTGGAAAGTGTGTCCTGTAATATGTGGGAAGTCATGGCTCCTACTGGCATGCTAGATGACCACATGTGCATTGAGAGCTGTCAATTGCAGAGACTTGAGCTTGCATTTCAGGGCTTGACTGGCAGCTTGTGTCATCACGGCACATCTGCAAAGCTAACAAATACATAGATAATTCTGAGAGAACATCACACAGCAGCTTAAGAGCATGGAAGCAATAAGGGAATAAGTGATTACCAGGTAGTCCAAGCAAATCAGGCAGGCACTGTGGGTATCCACTGAGGTCTACATCACAAGTAGGTTTTCCATTTTGAAATGTGGTCACTGCTTAAGGGAGGAAGAAGAAAGAAAGAGAAATAGTGATAAGGATTCATTAGTTGGGGAAATTGGCATTGTAGCTTCCTTGGTGCCAGGGTCAAGGATGATATAGACAGATTGCAGGGCATTCTTCTGAGGAAAGGTGAACAACCAGAAGTCATGTTCAACATTGGTACAAGTGTCACGTTGAATGTGAGATATGGTTAGCAGATATTTAGGCAGCTAGGTGGAAAACTAGCAAGCAGCAGCTCAAATCTAGTAATCTCCAGATTATTCTAATTGCCGCCTGTAAGTGTGTATCGAAATAAAAGGACAAAATAGATGAAAGTGTGGCTGGAAATACAATGCAGGAGGGAGGGCTATAGTTGCTCGGGACACTGGGACTGGTTCTTGGGTAAATGGCATCTGGACAAGATGGATGGGTTAGACAAACAGAACTGGGACTGAGTTCCTTGTTGGGCAATTTGCGGGTGCTGTCGGCAAGATTTTAAACTAATTCGGAGAGTCTTGGAAACCAAGAAGCAATATTATGGAGGAATTGCAGGGTGCACTAAAGCCTTGCAGACCCAGATAGCACGAGTATAGAGAATAGAAACTCAGTAGGTGAAGTCGGAGTAAACTGACAGTAATGAAGTCTGAATCAGGGTTACTGTACATTTGTGTGAATGCAAGGAATGTAGTAAATAAGATTGGTAAGTGCAGGCACAGCTTGTGGTGTGTGGATGTAAGGTTGTGGTGATAACACAAGGCTTGCTCAAAGAACGGCAGGATTGGGTGTTAAATCGTCTTGTGTACAAAGTGTTCAGAAAAAAAGAAACAGGAAAGGAAGAAAAAGAAGATAACTGTTTGTACTTGTTAAGAAGAACCGGCAGTGCTGGAGAAAGATGACAGTCCAGAGGGAGAAAATACTCAAAAGCATTCCAAAAATATTAATTCATAAGATGCAAAGGTGGGAGAGGAAATAAATGCAATGAGTACCATTAGAGAAAAAGTACAAGCAAAACTAATAGAGATAAAGGGTGATAAGTCCCCTTGACCAGACAGGCAATTTCATTGAATCATTTAAGATTTTTAGGGGGTGCGAAAGGATGGATACCGAGAGGTTATTTTCCTTTGTGGCAGAGTCTAAGAACATAAAACAAAATCTCAGAATAAGAGGTTACCACTTAAAACAGAGATTAGAAGAAATTTCATTTCTTAGAGAGTAATGAAACTATGGAAGTTTTTAGCACGAAGGGTTGTTGAGGCTAAGTCATTAATTATATTCAAGTCTAAGATGGATGGATTTTTAATTAGAAAAAGAATGAAGGGTCATGGGGAAAAGGCAGGAAAGTAGAGCTGTAGGTTGTTAAAATAAGCCATGGTTTCATTGAATGGCGGAACAAACCCAGCAGGCAAAATGGCCTATTTTTGCTCACGTCTTATGGTCTTATGGTTTTAGAGTTCAACTTTATTATAGAAAAAGGTTTTGGATAGGCCTTCAAAACTTAAAATTGACAAGGCACTGAGACCAGATGAAATGCAACTTGGGATCTTGAAGGAAGTGAGAGTGGAAATTATAGGGACACTAGTCATGATCTCTCAGTTTTCCCTAGAAACATCCCTCTAGCACCACTTGGCAAATTCATAAAAGATTCAGCAAGATGCTCCGACAGTGAGATGGGCTTCGCCAGAGTTCTTGTGTAAGTCTCCACAAATCTCACGTTAGCCCATGTCACTCAGGTTCCTATTAGGTTTGTGGCATGAAGTTTTCATTTATCACCAACAACATCTACTTACATGGTATTTCTAATCCAATAACATTTCCCAAGAGTCTTCACAGGAACATTACGAAATAGCATGAGAACATTACATGAGCCACACGAGAATGTTTTAGGTCAGATGGTTAAAAATTTGCCCAAATAGGTATATTTTATGGAAAATCTTAAATAGGGAAGCATGGATAAATAGAGTGGTGAATGGAGGGAATTCCAGACCTTAGGGCCAAGGCGACTGAAGGCATTTCTAACATTGTGATTAAAATTTGGAAGCACAAGAGGTCAGAATTGGGAGAGTACCCTTCAGATATCCATCAGGGCTGCGGAGCTGAAGGAATTTACGGAGAAGGTAAGGAGTGAGACAATGCAGAAACTTGTAAACAGCGATTAGAATTTTAAACTCAAGGCATTACTTGAAGGGAAAAGAATATTCTGACAACTTATCAGGAAAGGAAGAGGTGTAGCAATACTTAACGTGATAAATCCAGAGAAGGAAGAGTATATAAAAGGCCAGTAGTCTTCAGAGTAGACATAACAAGGTGTAGAGCTGGATGAACACAGCAGGCCATCATAGGAGCAGGAAAGCTTGACGTTTCGGGCCTAGACCCTTCCTCAGAGTAGACCTGGTTCAGTTGAATTCATTTTAGGTTGAAGGGAAGTAAAGGTTTAAATTGTGGAGTCCGTTCACAATCATTCCATATTTCTTAGGTAAGGTTGTCACATGGTCTTGAGACTTGTAAATTTGACGGCCTCATTTATAAAATGTGGAAGGTGAGAAGTTTGGCAAATACTTGCCAGTTAGGTTAATGTTGGGTTGAGGGGATGTTTCAGCAACAGTAATCTGGAGCAAAGTTAACTGAAATTTGGAAAAGTGTGGGCTAATAAATAGATGTCAACTTGGATTTGTTAGAGAAAATTGCATTCTACTTACTTGATTGAGTTCCTTGATGAAGGATTGATGAGGTTAGTGCAGTTGAGGTTTCAAAGTAAGGCTGATAAAGTAGACTTATTAGCAGCACTGAAACCTGTGGGATTAATAGGGAAGTTTGGATACTAAATTGGCTAAGAAGCAGAAACCATATAGTCATGGTGAAAGGTAGTTTTTCAAGACTGGAAATGCAGAGTGGTTTTCCCAAAGGATGACTATTAGGATTACTGCTCTTTTTGATATATATTAATGACCTGGACCGATTATATAGGGCAAAAATAGAAATGTCCTCAGATGGCACAACATTCGAAAATGTAGTAAATAATGAGAAGGGTAGTAAAAGACTTCAGGAAGATATAGGAAATGACTTGCTTTGAAAAATCAGGAGGCACTGTTAGCTAATGAGGTCGGACAGGCTGGGCTTGTTTCCACTAGAGTTTAGAGGAGTGAAGTATGACTTGATTAAAATGTATAAGATCTTGAATGGTCTCGACAAGGTGGATGTGGAAAGGAGATAATAGGTACTGCAGATGCTGGAGAATCCGAGATAACAAGGTGTGGAGCTGGATGAACACAGCAGGCCAAGCAGCATCATCGGAGCAGGAAAGCTTGACGTTTCGGGCCGAGACCTTTCATCAGAAATGGGGGAGGGGAAGAGGGTTCTGAAATAAATAGGGAGACAGGGGGAGGCGGATAGAAGATGGATAGAGGAGAGGATAGGTGGAGAGGAGGCAGACAAGTCAAAGAGGCGGGGATGGAGCCAGTAAAGGTGAGTGTAGGTGGGGAGGTAGGGAGGAGATAGGTCAGTCCAGGGAGGACGGACAGGTCAAGGGGGCAGGATGAGGTTAGTAGATAGGAGATGGGGGTGGGGCTTGAGGTGGGAGGAGGGAATAGGTGAGAAGAAGAACAAGTGGACCACTCCCTCCGGGACTCCCTTGTCCGCTCCACACTCCCCTCCAGCCCCACCACACCCGACACTTTTCCCTGCAACTGCAGGAAGTGCTGCACCTGCCCCCACACCTCCTCCCTCACCCCAATCCCAGGCCCCAAGAAGACTTTCCACATCTCGCAGATGTTCACCTGCACATCTGCTAATGTGGTATACTGCATCCGCTGTTCCCGTTGTGGCCTCCTCTACATCGGGGAAATCAAGCGGAAGCTTGGGGACCGCTTTGCAGAACACCTACTCTCGGTTCGCAATAAACAACTGCACCTCCCAGTCGCGAACCATTTCAACTTCCCCTCCCATTCCTCAGACGACATGTCCATCCTGGGCCTCCTGCAGTGCCACAATGATGCCACCCGAAGGCTGCAGGAACAGCAAATCATATTCAGCCTGGGAACCCTGCAGACCAATGGTATCAATGTGGATTTCACAAGCTTCAAAATCTCCCCTCCTCCTACCGCATCCCAAAACCAGCCCAGCTCGTCCCTGCCTCCCTAACCTGTTCTTCCTCTCACCTATCCCCTCCTCCCACCTCAAGCCGCACCCCCATCTCCTATCTACTAACCTCATCCCGCCCCCTTGACCTTTCCGTCCTCCCTGGACTGACTTATCTCCTCCTTACCCCCCAACCTACACTCACCTTTACTGGCTCCATCCCCACCTCTTTGACTTGTCTGCCTCCTCTCCACCTATCTTCTCCTCTATCCATCTTCTATCCGCCTCCTCCTGTCTCCCTATTTATTTCAGAACCCTCTTCCCCTCCCCATTTCTGATGAAGGGTCTAGACCCGAAACGTCAAGCTTTCCTGCTCCTGTGATGCTGCTTGGCCTGCTGTATTCATCCAGCTCCACACCTTGTTATCTTGGATGTGGAACAGATGTTTCTACTTGTGGGTCAGTCCAGAACCAAGGGTACTGTTTTAAAATTAAGGGTTGCCCTTTCAGGACCGAAGTGAGGAGAATATTTTTTCACACAGAGGTTTGTGAGACTTTGAAAACTCTTTGCTTTAGAAGGTGTCAGAAATGGGGCCACTGAATATTTTTAAGATCGAGGTGAATAGATTATTGTTAGGCAAATGAATCAAGGGCTATTGACAATAAATGGGAAGGTAGAATTTGAAACAAATACAGATCAGCCAAAACAGGCTCAAAGGATGGAATGATCTACTACTTCTGTTCCTATTTCATACATTTGTATAAACTAAATGATACCAGTATAAAGAGGGTGCAGGGTTTGAGATGCAGGGTAAATATACACAGATCTTCAAAGACGGCAGAACACTTTGAAAAGGCTATTACATTCAGTACAAATTAGAGGCATGGAGATTTAAAACAAGGAAATCGAACTGAACATTTATGAACCATTGTTTAGGCCTCAGCTATATTATGGTGTTTAAGTATGGAAACCACGCTATATAGATGTGTGTGTGGTTGTGGGGTTTCAGGGCAAGGGATGGTAAAATAGATTGGGATCTAGCTTAATAACTCCCCCCTCATCCCTAAATTGACTCTGATAATATACCAAGAGTGTCGGTGTTGAAATCAGCCTGTTTCAGAACAGAGGCGAATGCCCAAATATGATGATCATTGGCAGTCAGGTGTGATTGGGCAGGCCACTTATCATGACCTCGATGAAGAAAGGTAGGAAAGATGGCAGGATGGGGCAACTGATTCTAGGATACATATCGTGGACAACCTCCCCCTAGATATCTCTCCTCCTTCCGCATTCCACTCTCCCCGCCATAGTAGCCAGGGCTTACCTTACTGAGGCAGCAATGATCTCTGTTTTCGTGCGTGTAGCTCTGGCAGCTCCCACAGAAATATAGAAGACAAGAGTGGGAGTAGGCCATCTGAGCATACATACCTGCTCCACAATTCATTATGATCATGGATAATCATCAAGCTTAATACCCTAATGCTGCCCTCCCTATATCCCTTGATCCCTTTAACCACAACAGCTATATCTACCTCCCTTTTTGACAACACATCACGTTTTGGTCTCAAACACTTTCTGTGGTATTCTGTGAATTCGGCAGGCTCACCACTATCTGGGTAAAAAAATTTCTGCTCAGCTCAGTCCTAAAAGATTTATCCCACATCCTTAAATTATGATCCTTGGCTCTAGACTCCCCAGTCATTCGAAACATCCTTCCTGCGTCTACCCCAGTCTAGTCCTGTTAACATTTCATAGGCTTCTATGCTATCCTCCTTCATATTCTTAAACTCCAGTGAATACAATCCTAATTAACTCAACCTCTCCTAGTATGTTAGCCCTGACATCCCAGGAATCAAGTTGGTAAACCTTCTCATGACTGCTGGAGCTGCTGGGCATCAGACTGTTTGGCTTGAGAGCAGAAGGGCTCTCGATGAGAGAGAGAATTCCAATTTAAAGTGCTGGCAGAATTTTATGGCTCTTGTTGACATTTTCTTGACAGGGAAAGTGATCAGCACCCCCATGCCCCACTTTCCACCATCAAGTTCAGCCCTTCACCAGGGCCTTACAGAGGGTTTGGAAGAGGTTTCACAATAAGGAAGAGTTATATGGAGAGACTACAAAAGTTCCAGCTATTTTGTTTGCAACAGAGGAGATTTGATGAAGGAACTCAAAATCACAATTGGTTTCGATAGATTAAACAAGGAATAATAATTCCCAACAGCAGAAGGTTCAGTAGCAAACGTCAAACATCTAAGGTGACTGTCAAGAGAACCAGCGGTGACATCACAGAACTTTTGCTCAACATATCGTTGTCATCTGAAGTACTTTCATTCTTTCATGGGATGTTAGTGTCACTGGGAAGACTGAGATTGGTTGTCCAGCTCTAATTCCCTTCAGGAAGTAGCGGTGAGCCATCTTTTAGATTTACCCTAGCCCATGTAACTCAGTCGATACACTCACTGTGCCTTTCAGAAGGGAATTTGAGGATTTTGATCCAATGACATTGAGCGAACGGTGATTATTGTTCCTAGTCAGGTTGATGCGAGGCTTGGAGGGGAACTTGCAGGTGGTGATCTTCTCATGCATCTGCTACCCTCGGCCTCTTAGGTGGTAGAGGCTGTGGACTTTGAAGGTGCCATTGAAGGATGCTTGCAACTTGGCAAAGGATTCAGTTCCAACTTTAGAAACAGAAGTGCATAAATATTTGAAAGGCATGGTCACGGGAAAAGTGGGGTGAGACACTAATCGAAGAGTTCCACCATAGAGCCAGAACAGGTATGATGGACGAAAGAACCTCCTCCTGTTTTGTTTCTTTTGATAATTTCAGAACCCTGATACTGAAGGCTGAATTTTTTTAAGTGAATGGTGTAGTTTTGTTTGGGAAACCTATAAGTTCAAATCTCCTCACATTCCATTGATTAGACTGACCTGCAGAATCAAGGTATATAGAAGGCTTGTACCTTCAGCACGTTGCTGGACGGTAATAAAGTCTGTTGAGTTTATACCTCCTGAGAACAAAGGCTCAACAACTTTTATCTCTGGTGGCTAAGAAATACCCTTGGCATCACATGAAAAGTTAATGCCAGCAATGAAGCAGTTCTTTCTGGGGCAAAAATTGTTTCGTATTATACATATGACAAGCATGCTAGTGCTAATCAAGCAAACAAGGCTTTGTTGGGATCAACATGTATGCAGGCTGGAAATTGGCTGCACCCCCCAAGGATATGCTACGGGGAGAAGTGGCCCATTCCAAGGGCACAGTAGGGTCCTTGAGTTCTTATTCAAGGATGCTGTTGAGGGAGACTTAAAAACACTCAATATCAGTAACAACTGTGGGAAACTCTAGCTGATGATCAATGAAAATGATAATACCAGCTCTGGACATCAGTTCACCACCACAATAGAATGTGGTTTCAGAGCAGAGGCCAACCCCACAAACGAGACCTCAGTAGCAATCATTCTACATCACTAGCAAGGGACGATACCATGCAAGATACTTGTGGCAGACTTTGCCCTGTCAGAATCAGCTTGTTCAGCTATCAAAGGAAACACAGCAGATGATTTCACCTGCCCTGGCCAAGGTTCTCTGCTGGCATTCAGATCATCTCTTACAGACTGGAAGGACGTGAGCCGACTAATCAATCCACAATCCTGATCTGGGAAAGACCAATACCAATGAATGATGAGATCCCGCAGTTGGAATTTGGCTCAGTCTCCTCCCAGAGACTCCTGCGTCTTACTGTCCTTTTGTTAGTTTTAGTTAATATTTCTCAGAGTTAATGTAACCCAGATATATTTACTGACAAGTAATAAATTGCATTTTGTCATCTAAGACAAGAGCTTCTTCTGCGAACACTTAACCTCACTGCAGACTACTATAAAGCCCCTAAACTTGCATAAGAAGAAGGTTTGGTGGCAGCACTCTACTCCAGCCACAAATGGTTGGTACCCAGCAGTGGGCACTGTTGTGCAATGTCTTCAAACAAACAAAAGCAAATAGAATCTTGAGTGTGCAATTCCGTTCTCCCTGTTATAGGAAGGATGTTATGAAATTTGAAAGGGTTCAGAACAGATTGACTTGGATTTTGCCAGGGTTGGAGAGTTTGAGCAATAGGGAGAGGCCGAATAGACGGGCTATTTTCCCTGGAGTGTTGGAGGTTGAGAGGTGACCTTATAGAGGTTTATAAAATCATGAGGGGCATGGATAGTGTAAATAGCCAAGGTCTTTTCTGTGGGGTATGGTAGTCAAAAACTTGAGGGCATAGGTTTAAGGGAGAGGGGAAAGGTTTAAAAGGGACCTAAGGGAGAACATTTTCACTCAGAAGGTGGTGTGTGTATGCAATGAGTTACCAGAAGAAGTGGTAGAGGCGGGTACAATTACAACATTTAAGAGTCTTCTGATTGCATATATGAATAGGAAAGGTTTGGAGGGATATGGGCCAAATGCTGGCAAATGGCACTAGATTAATTTAGGATATCTGGTTGGCATGTATGCGTTGGACTGAAGGGTTTGTTTTTGTGTTGTACATCTCTATGACTCTATAATTTAGAAAATTCTACAAAAATGTGAGCTACTGTTTTAAGATCCTGCACATTTATGAAAGGAGCAGCTAGTCAGTCAGCAACTGGAATGTTTCAATAGGTGTCAGTCAATACAGGCTCATAAAAGCTGCAAAAGTTAGCACCTGCATTCTGAGCGGGAAAGTCAACCAGGCCTGGGGGGCAAAAATGGGCAAAAAACTTTTGACATCAAAAATATCTGAATCAAATTTAAACACCATAAGACCATTGCAGAGAAGGATTAAGACCTATATGACATTTCAGAGGTAAGAGAAATTTTATTTAAAAGTGGTAATATGTTAATTGCAGAAAGAACGCAAATATAGCATTTTGTCAGCAATGAGAGACATGAATCATCCCAACAAGAAAGGAAAAGGCCGCGAATCAATTTGTTTAAAATGGCAGGAAACTTACCAAGAAAAAGAACAAAGGCAGGAATCCTTTATTTTGATACTTGAAACCAGGAAGATTATACTAATACTTTGGAACAAATTATTTAATTGAATTTATAACTTGTGAAACATTTGAAAGCTAATAAAAGCTTTATTAGATGAATATTTTTAGAGAACAGAATTTTAAAGTTTTAAACTTTTTTTTTAAAGAAAACAAATGGTTTACAAGAGAAATGATTCCAGAGCTGGAAACAATAAATCACTTTGGAACAATCAGTTAATACAATTTTGAGTTTTATTTGAAAAATTTGACACAATTTAACAGTAGTACAGAGCTAACAAAAACTGTAAAATGAGGAGAAAACTGCAAAGCCATTAGCAAGTTTTACAATAACTTAACATATTCCTGAATACAAAAAAATTCATGTAACTTCAGTTTTAAAACAATATTGAAGATGAACAGATTTAAAATACTTTCACATTGATAACAGTCCTAACAGAACATAACATTGGAATGAATGGAAAAAAAAAGCAATTCTTAAGGTACAAAATTGCATCAAAACTAAATATTGAATCAAAAGCAGAACAAATTAATAAACTAGCCACAAAAAAAACCTCAAAAGAACTGCGAACGTTGGAAATCTGAAACAAAAACAGAAACTGTTAGAAAATCTTAGCAGGTTTGGCAGCATCTGTGGACAGAAAGAGAGAAAAAATAGTTGGACAGACAACGGAATGGTGAGACGTCAGTTTGGGGGAATGAATAGCTGCTAATGGGGACAATTAGTGACTGTTCGTTAACGCTGTTAAAGCTGCAAAATCAGGTTAAATGTGAGGCTCACAATGTTATAATATTTAAGTGGTGAACCTACCTCCTTGGAGGAGTTTGGCTGCTATTCATCCCTGCCTAACCTCCATTAAATCCAGAAGTGGCCAGGTTGTAGGATGTATTGGGGTTATGTTTGGGATTTTAATAAAATTTACATTTTACCTGATGATAACATATACTGCTATGATTCAGTGAAGGTGCCTTATACATGCAAGCTTTTTCCTGTGTTGTAAAGGTACTTTTGAGAGTATTGTGTGGTTGTCACCTCTGGCCAGCCATGGTACATTGCTATTCTTTGGGGTGGTACCTTGGAGTATCGAACAATTCCTATCTCATACAGCAATATGCATCGCTCATTCTAGGCTGTCAACCTTTGTCTTCATTGGCTTCTGAAATTTTTGTCTTTGTGAGCCACACAGCTATAGCCCTTGGAAACCTGACAAACTACAAATAAAATTTAAACGTTTAATTTGCATGCATTTCAAGTTGCTGGGACTAACAGAGCCAGATATTCTGATAAGGAATGTTAGGGCTCTGAGGTTGAAACGGAAAAGAAAAATCTGTTAGTAAGAAACATGAAAGCAGTTAGAGCTGAACTGAATGGACTTTGAGAACCATATTGATGGAGCTTCAAGCTAACAGTTTGCACTCTCGTCTTAAGTGCCTTTAGATATGAGTTGTATACTTTAAGCATTGCAATATTTTGCGATTTCTCACTCTGCTCCCAGTGATACATAAGACATGTATGGTTTAGGGAATTTACTTAAAATAATATGCATTGCCTGGTTTCATCCTATCCAATGCCTATAAATACAACTAAACAGAGTCATCTTGACAAGATGAATCAAGAAGCACTTAACTCTTTGACTCTCCACTTTTTAAAAATTGTTGATCACCAATAATAAGGATGAAAGCAGTTTTCATTTTGTAATTGGTATCTGCATTTGAGGAAAAACATGAAATTTAACGCAGGGAAGTAAGAGAGGTTTGACAGGGTGGGGGTGTGGATGAGGGAGGTATGAGAGTTGGCAAGACAATGTCTTTTAGTGATCCTGCCCCTTTCCTGATGCTGGATCCTCCAATGAATGCCCCTTCCCAGGAGACCATGAGAAGATTGCACATTTTTGCCTGTCATCATCCTTGAACAGGGACAGCCTTCCTGCTCTGGACCTAATTTTAGTCATGGCAGGAATGTGGTGGTGTGCTACCATGCCACCCTCCTTTTTGATTAAATTCCCTCTCCATCTCAAACATGTGATGAGAGATAACATAAAATTCCACCAGAAGTTTTTAAATGATAATGAAATAAATACAATCGATTTCAAGTTATTTGAATATGACTACACATTTAGATTATTACTGGACATTGTGTACATTTAATACAAGAAATATGATGGTCTTTGAAAATAGATTACAGCAAACATAAAAAGTAATGAATAATTCAATGCAGAATTGGAAAGCATTTGTGACTTTTCGAAGGTAGTCAAGCCAATACTGTGAAGCCAATTTTGGTTCCATTTGGAATTTATATTAGCACCAGAAGTTGAAGAGGATTGTGAAATTATCCACAAATCAACAAAGCCACATCCTGGAGATGATCCTTTTTTCAGATTTTGAAGACAGTCCAGTGTCATGTCTCAACTCTTTGTTCAAAACAGGATTTGCTGTGCTGAATGCATTAGCATTCACATTGCTAATAGTGTACGGGATCGTGAGAAATGATATTGTTGATTCCAATAAAATAATAAGAGACCAAACTTTTTACAAGAGGAAGATATCTTGGAGCCAAACAATAATTACAGTCATTCTGGAGCCAAAAGTTACTTTCAGCTTGGCATGAAGTTGTTGTGACTGTCAATTGCAATCTTCTAATTTCGACTTCTGTATTCATAAAGGCAATATTTCTTAAATTACAGATTTTATTCAATCACTGTTACAAATTTTCATATTATAGTTGGATTTTCAAATATCCAGAAGAGTTCATCAAATTATATTAAGATGTAAATTATTAAGACATATATTGTCTGGATTTTGAGAAGATTCTGAATTCCAAAAAGACATTTATCTTTGTTTCTGGAGTCAATTTGCATCTATTCTAATTTTAATTTCAGTTTATTTTCTCAGTACAAGTTACGAAATCATTGAAGGCAGAGGAAATATCTTCAGATCTACACTCAGCACTCTGCATTGCCATGCTCACACACTCTTGCCTCATTTTCCATCAACACCTCCTCATGCTATCTTGGGCAGTTTTGGTGCCCAATTCTATTTTGTTCTTCCACTTGTCCAATGTTTTAACAAGAAACCTTTTCCCTTCTTTTCAGTTGTTAAGGAATACAAATTGTGACAACTCAGAGACACCCATGCCCCCCCTGGAAACTTTCTCCACTCCTCCTCCCTCTGACTCCATCCCTTTCTCAAATCCCACCTCTTATCAGGTATTTACAATCCTGCCTGACTTTCCACTCTCTAATGCTGAACAATCTACAAAGGAATAACACTGTACAGCCTTTTTCCCAAAATCCACAGACAGGACTGCCCAGGAATCTCATTGTTTCAACCTGTTCCTGTCCCATGGAACTTATGTTTTCCAATGATTCTTCGGTTTTCTCTCCATAGTCCAGTCTCTTTCCATTTATATCCACGATGCTTCTGATGCTTTACGTAAGTTTTGGAATCTCCTGTTTGCTGGTGCAAGTGGCTAATCAATTTAACGTGTTCCAAACCAGATGTAGGTGGACTTTCCAGGGTATGAACTCTCCTGGCCTGTAAATTACCTTATTCAATTCAGTTCGAGTAGGACTCTTCTGATGTCTTGAGTCCATATACCAGCAGCATCTACAATGGCTTGCTGGCCAGGGCCCTGAAGAAAATTTTAACATTTTGGCTGAGAATTGGCTTTGTTTTAGGGTTTTGCTGTGGGCCTACTGAGAGTCCCACTGATCAGGATATGTCCTGAGCGAGGCTTTGCAATTGCTTGCACGCAGGTGGTGTCCCCCAGCTCAGTCAGACTGGTGAAGGTGTCTACTTCTTTTCGAATACCCTGCAACTCATATGCTCCATTTGCAGCATTTTCCTATGATAAAACCAGTTGCACCACTTGTTTGAAATCCATTTAGGCTTTGGATAGTAGGCCTTTTTGCATAGTTATATTGTTAATCCCAGATACCAAACCGTCTCTAAGCATTTCATTAAGGGTTAAACAAAAGGCACATGCTCCTGCCAGTCATCTTAACCTAGTCAAAAATCCTGATATACGTTCCACTGGTTCTCGAATTGCTGAGTAAAACTGAGAACATCTCAGAATTATAAAAATCTTAGAAACGTTATATTCCTTAATTATTTCTGTCAATTCTTGTAAGGTTTTAGTATCTGGTGCTCAGGGAAAGTTAAGCCCCCAGTGACCAAAGTTACACCAAGGAGGCCGATATCCCATCACCAAGTCACCCTTTATTTATACTTGAAGAATCCTTGACTTTAGCACTGCCTCTTCAGCCTCAGCCCTCGGAGTGCCAGAATCTCAGACTCTCCGCCTTTTATCTGTCAGCCAGGGCTCCCTGATTGGAACAGATTAACAGCCCTAATCAAGGACCTCATAATCTATGACGTACAGCTGACATTCTAACAATCACTATTGTATGTAATAGACGGAGCTAGGTGATCCCAGAATCAATGGATCGAGTTTAAACTCTACAGTCCTGACACGTTCAAGTCATTATGATCATCCCTGACGAGAAACCCTATATCATTCTGATTCTGGATGTGAGACTTGTAGATGGTTATGCTTCTGTGTGAGGAGGGGTGTACTGGCTCCCCTTATTATTTTAATCCATTGCTAGTTTTGTTTTCAAAAATAATACTCACAAAAGGATGCCTTCACTTCTGGATACCTTTCCAAATCCAAATGTATTTATGTATAAAAGGAATCCAATTCACCAGACTTGTTTGAGTTAAAGAAAGGGTAAGTTTATTAGCAACTAAATGTGAGAAAAGAAATAAAACATGACACAGAGGGACACAAATTAGAGATGTGAAATAAGTAAGAAAATAACTGTTAGAAAGATGCTTGAATCAGATGGCAGAACAGTTTGGCTGTTAAGTTGGATGATAGTGAAATCATGGCTGAGCCATGTCCCATCCTACCTTGATATCCTTTAACTACTTGTCATTCAACAACCCATCTACCTTTGCCTAGAAAAAACACAAATGTTCTCTGGTGAAATATGTTCTAAAGCTTCTTAACCCTCTGAAAGAAGCATTTTCTCCACATATGGAGAAATGCAGTTTTTAAACCGTGTTCCCTATGGTGTGTCTGTTTCTGATGACCAACTACAGAAATCATGAGTTTAGGTTGACAATCATTTATTCAACCAGTTCAGCACTCTGTTGAATACAAGCCACCCAGATACTTTACACATCTAGTCACGTACATAGTACAATATTCAAATTCCAATCTTGTCTGTACATAATTACACGAAAAACAGGTGTTTCTAGTCTCAGGTTTTGTTTTTAATCACTCGAGCAGGGCCTCTTTAACTTGCCCTGTCTCAATTCCTGGCATTGTTTAACCTTTATCTGTTTATCCATATCTGACCCTTCTCTTTCTGAACAATTTAAGCCTTTCTGGTCCCCAAAGCCTTTCTTGAGGATTCTCCCGATCTTTGCCATTTTAGTATGCAAGGTTTGACTGGAGAATTCTGCTTCTTCTGTTTTACTGTGAACATAGACATCCCTATTTAACTCTTACAATCTAAGAAAGCCTTATAGCCCCTCCTATGGCCTAAGTCCAAGGTAGCCAATTCAGTGGTCTTGCTGTTTTCTTTTATACTCCACCACTGGCAAGGTATCCAGCTTAAAGTTGTAAAGGTACTGGATCAGACCATCTGAAATGGTTGGCCCTTTAGTCTAGGCCGCTGATCTAACACTTTGTGAATTTCTAAATCACCATCGCCACCTCCTGCATGACCTCCTGGTGTGACAGATTAGCCATGTGACAAATCAAATTACTAACAATTGGGCAATATCCAGGGCATGGATAATCATTTAAATCCACAACGGTATCTTTATTTTCAATCCCCAATTCCACAGTTCCTCCCTCTAGCGGAGTCTATGCACTCAATGTTGTGAGCTAAGGCTTGGGTCTGTCACTAGCGTATAAGACTATGTTCTGTACACTGGCTGACCCTTATCCCTGATTAGGCTGAGGTGTTCAGGTACCATCGGGATCTCATAGGAGAATGGATTCAGCTACTGCATCAACTTGATTTTTATACTTTGCACAGCATAAACATTAATTGTGTCTATTTTATATATTTCAACCCATTCTAAACTCTCCACTCTTGCTGGCCCCTGTGGGTATAAGTACACTGAATGGCTATAGATGTGGCATGATCAATTGTTCCTGTACTGAGATTTTTGCTGGCATTTTCGAATACAATATCTTCCATTTCCCACATACGCAATGTGGACATCAATTGTCTGCAGCGTAAAATCCACATCTTGCCTCCTGTGTTTTATATTGATGAGCATATACTACTGAGGTGGCTCCTATACTTAAGCTAGTATAGTGCTAACTATGCTATTCTCTATCTCTACTGTATATGGCAGCATATTATGATTCTCCTATATTCTGTATCTGACGCGACACCCTGCTGGATGTTGTCTTGTGTATCAACAAGACGATATCAACATATTATCCGTTATACATTAGGTATAAGTTCCATACACACATGTTAAACCTCTGAACCCCATTATTGTGTTGTTAAAGGTTAAAAATGTATATTTGTAATCATAAAAGTACCATGCTCTTTTGAATTTGTCTCAAATTCTCCCATTTTCTCATGACCCATTAGTACTGCAAACATCATCCCCCATTTGCATTGTTCAAAATGTTTTTAACAATTCCAATGAATGTGTTAATAGTGCCTGCATAACCCTCCAGCACATGGTCAAACTCAGTTCATGTCAAGTTTTGATTTGTGCCTGATGAAGGGTCTTACATCACTTGCTCCTCTTCAAAAACTTTCTAGATCTGCAAACTTAATGTTCAGTCCCTTTGGTGCCCAGTAAATGGAATTAATTACTAGGTTTCCTGTACTAAACACTGTAGCAGCATCATTTATCAAATTATACTTCTTCTCTCAGGTAACTGGCCATGTTCCACAATTGAACTGAGCTCCTTCTATCGTTAACTAATCCATTAAGGTCATATGCTTGAGTATGAGTTGAGCACCGCTGGGGCAGGGTATGTCAGAAATGTTTAGCACCGCTGGTAGCAGCTCATGATGTTCATTATCGAACAAGATTTTATCATCAGTAATTATTGCAAGTCCATTGTCCAGTGCTGGACTTAATGTTGGACAAGGTGAATCAATTATTTGTGCCACAAATTCTCTACCCCTTGCTGTGGACGGTAGTCTCTACCGTTGGTGTTGCTATTATTATGTTATGTTTGTTGCTCTGCTCACCTCATACTAACGTTCTTACTGTTGCTGACCTTACCACGTGGCCACTTTGGTATGCATTCTCAGGGTTGATTATGAAATGTTTCTGCCCAGTTGGAGGCCAACATGATGGCAATGCAAACAATTGGCACACAATTATGTGTCCATGTCATAGATGTCAGTCTTCCTGAGGAGGATCCAATGGATATCATAGAATGGCTTGCAAACTTTAACCTTAGCACAACAATTTCACTGCCCAAGCCTTCTCCTTGCACTTGTGCAAGACTAAAGAAACCATTGCAAGCCATGCCCAATGGTGGTTCACTGTGAGATTAAGTTGCCCTTGGTCCAGGCAGTGTGCAATCATGTGATACATTAACCGTTCATTTCTTGATAGCTTCTCTGGAAATATTGAGGAAGCAATGAATATCTCCACAACACATGCCACTGCCATGGTTAGCAAAGTTCAATTACTCCTGTGACAAACTATTCTGGAAAATATGGAATCAGTTAATGACTTGCTTCAGTTGCAATTCGTGCTTCTAATGACCTTTCACTTCCATGCCTATAATGGTGTATATATCACTAATTGTGATCATTTCAGAAGGTTTATCCATTGTGGCACAAACCCTAGTTTCTGTGGCATACAATGTTTACCATGATCTTATCTCCTACACTGGGTACATCAACCTGTTCCATTCTTGCCTCTACTTCGCTGTTGTAAATAATCTGCATGACATCTGCGTAGCTTTCTCACAAATCTTTTAACTCTTTCACTTACAGGTCCTAAATCCCCTGTCAATCTCTTCACTTTTCCTGTCATTGACCTGTATGGAGTTAATCTAGTTGTTAATGATTGTCTTGTTCATTCACCCGACCATACCTGAGCTCTGCAGGTGGCAGTAGCATGATATTTCCGATTTATGCCCAGCCACTTACAGTTCTGGTCTCTCTAACAATGACTCTGACAGTTGACAATGGTTTCATGGCTATCATGAGGCTTTTAATTCTAGATTTCTTGAATTTGAACTCAAGTCCCCAGGGCGTTATTTAGGTCCCTGGATGACTTGTACACCGACAACACTGCTAACACCATCCCTCACTGGGTCTCAATAGTTTGAATGTCAACTTCAGAGTTTAATTCAACAACTGAGCAGTTTTAATTTTCTATATTCAAATCTGCACCATCGTATGAGGAAAAGAGTGAAAATCTGATCATGTGATGTCCAATTCCTTGTGAAAGTACCTCAAACACAGAGGTAAAGGAGATCTGAATGTTATATTGAAAACAATATTTAAAGCAGCAGAAACTCGAATAGCCTTCAGTTTTACAAATACAACAGCAATCTTTGTGACAGCATAGATCCAACAACAGTTTTTAACAACAAAAACATGTAACAAGACAGCAAAATCAGTGAAGTACTAGTAGATCAAAATCGGAACAATCAACTTTCAAATCAAGAATATAGGCAAATGCATTTGTTGACTATCAACAATCCAAAAATGTAAGAACATTCATTGGTACCAAGCTATTTGCCAGAGAAATTGAAGATGTCAGATCCTCCAAATTGGTAGATGTAAAAAACATACTTCCTGAGATTTCAAACAGCTTCAGCATTGGACACCAAATGAAATGTAAGGCAGGTTAGCACACATCTTAACTATATGGGAGGAATGTCAAACCATGTGTTACTCAGACAACAGTTTGACAAGGATTAAAATACATTTGAGAGCTCATAATAACTTTATGATCAATACCTCACTTCAAAAACAAGTAAGACGCAGGTGAGCTCAACTTTCAAAGCAGATACCAACCTCCAGGAGAATCTCTAGACAGTTTTGCTAATAAATTGTATGTACAATCTGAACTGTACAATTATGGAAAGTTACAATGCGAGGTTATTTGTGATTGAATTGTCATTGACCTCATAGATAAATCAATCCCTGGAAGTCTTCAGTAAAAAAAATGAGCTATCTCAAAAATAAACAGTTCAAATAGCAGTGGATATACTTTAGAAACCTGTTCAAGAGGTGTTTTATTGCAAAAGTTCTATTTAATGCAGAATATTCTACAGTGCTGGCTACTTAAAGCATAAAAAATCTCCAGACCAGAGAATGATGAGGAGGTGCCAATGTTGAACTGGTGGACGAGGTCAAAAATCACATGACTCAAGGTTATAGTCTAACAGATTTATTTGAAATAAGTGATCCAGTGATAAGGAAGAACTGTGGGAAAAGAGAGAGCCAGCCATGGATGTCTAAGGAAATAAAGGAAAGTATCAGATTGAAAAAAAAACACATACCAAAAAGCAAAGAGTAGTGGGAAACTAGTAGACTGGGAAATCTTTAAAGGCCAACAGAAAGCCACAAAAAAAGGTTATAAAGAAAAGTGAGATAGATTATGAGAGTAAACTAGCTCAGAATATAAAAATAAGCGGCAAAAGTTTCTATAAATATGTAAATCGTAAAAGAGTGGCGAAGGTAAACATTGGTTCTTTAGAGGATGAGAAGGCCAATTTAATAACTGGGAATGAGGAAATAGCCAAGACATTAAACAATTATTTCGTGTCATTCTTCACTGTGGAAGACACAAATAACATGCCGAAAACTAATGACAAGAAGGTTATAGCAGGTGAGGACCTAGAAACTATCATTATCAGTGCTGGGTAAGCTAATGGGGCTAAAGGTAGACAAGTCTCCTGGCCCTGATGAAATGCATCCCAGAGTACTCAAAGAGGTGATGGGGGAAATAGCAAATGCACTAGTAATTATTTACCAAAATTCACTGGACTCTGGGGTGGTTCCCACAGATTGAAAAACAGCCAATGTGACACCACTGTTTAAAAAAGGCAGTAGACAAAAAGCAGGTAACTATAGGCCAGTAGCTTAACTTCGGTAGTGGGGAAAATGCTTGAATGTATCATTAAGGAAGAAATAGCAAGACATCTGGGTATAAATTGTCCCATTGGGAACACCTAGCATGGGTTCATGATGGGTAGGTCACGTTTAACGAGTTTGGTGGAATTCTTTCAGGACATTACTTGCATGGTGGACAATGGGGAACCTGTGGATGTGGTGTATCTGGATTTCCAGAAGGCATTTGACAAAGTGCCACACCAAAGGCTGCAACATAAGATGAAGTTGCATGGTATTACAGGTAATGTATTGGCATGGATAGAGGATTGGTTGACCAGTAGAAAGCAAAGAGTAGTTTTTCTGGTTGGCGGTCAGTGGCTAGTGGTGTGCCTCAAGGATCAATGTTGGGACCGCAATTGTTTACAATTTACATAGATGATTTGGAGTTGGGGACTAAGTGTGGTGTGTCGAAATTTGCAGATGACACTAAGGTGAGAGGTAGAGCAAAGTGTGCAGAAGGCACTGAAAGTCTGCAGAGGGATATAGATAGTCGAAGTGAGTGGGCAAAGGTCTAGCAGATGGAGTACAATGTTGATAAGTGTGAGGTCATCCACTTTGGTTGGAATAACAGCAAAATGGACTATGTTTTAAATGGTAAAAAATTGCAGCATGCTGCTGTGCAAAGGGACTTGGGTGTCCTTGTGTATGAATCGCTAAAAGTAGGATTGCAGGTGCAGCAGGTAATTAAAAAGGCAAATGGAATTTTGTCTGTCATTGCTAGAGGGATGGAGTTTAAAAACAGGGAGGCTATGCTGCAGCTGTATAGGGTCCTGGTGAGGCCACACCTGGAGTACTGTGTGCAGTTTTGGTCTCCTTACTTGAGAAGAGATGTACTAGCACTGGAGGGGGTGATTCATTCAGTTGATTCCAGAGTTGAGAGGGTTGGATTATGAGGACAGACTGAATAGACTGGGCTTATACTCATTGGAATTCAGAAGAATGAGGGGAGATCTTACAGAAACATATAAGATTATGAAGGGAATAGATAAGGTGGAGGCAGGGAGGTTGTTTCCACTAGCAGGTAAAACTAGGACTAGAGGGCATCACCTCAAAATAAAGAGAAGCAGATGTAGGACTGAGGTCAGGAGAAACTTCTTCACCCAAAGGGTTGTGAATCTGTGGAATTCCCTGCCCAGTGAAGCGGTTGAAGCTACCTCGCTGAATGTTTTTAAGGCGCGGCTAGATAAAGTTTTGAACAGTAAAGGAATTAAGGGTTATGGTGAGTGGGTGGGTAAGTGGAGCTGAGTCTCAAAAAGATCAGCCATGATCTTATTAAATGGTGGGGCAGGCTCGAGGGGCCAGATGACCTACTCCTGCTCCTAGTTCCTATGTTCTTATGAAAAACACTAGCTTCTTAAGCTCTGCTCCTTCCTCAGGTGTAGTGTGTAAGAGGAGATAAATCAACACAGAATTTATAAGCAGAAAGGTAACAACCCTAAGGATGGCTCGCCGACCATTTCCTGTTGAACCCTTATTCAGTTAGAAAGGAGACACTGGTTTCTATTGATTACATCACAATGGATGTTTCGGCACTTTACACCAGCTTCCCCATGATGACAGCATCACTGCAACAGCAGCAGTGCTCAATACATCAGTACTCAATACTAAAAACTGCCAATTTCCAGACACCATCCTACAAATCATGCACTTCATCCTCGAACACAATGTGTTCACCTTTGACGACCAATTCTTCATCCAGGCACATGGAACAGACATGGGGACTAAATCTGTACCCCAATATGCCAACATTTTCATGCACAGGTTCGAACAAGACTTCTTTACTACACAGAACATCCGACCAACGCTATACATTAAAATGGAAATCCCAGAATTTCTTCCAAATATCACCCCAAGATAATTAAAGGTTTTATCAGTGAATACAAGAGGTGACTTCTCAGTTCAGACAATGTGTTTTAGTTGTGGGGCTTTGTTTAGAATCTGTGTTTTAACTTGGAATCAGACTTTTTTTGAACAAAATAGAATGTATCTGCAAGTACACACACATCTTGGATGAAATATTTAACTCCATTGTGTGTGTGTGTGTGAGAGAGAAAGAGAGTATCTGGTGTGATGGGGTCATTTGTAGCATGACATGAACCCAAAATCACGATTGAGGCCATCCTCATGGATATAGAATGTTGAAGGCTGGGTAGTTTGTTGCGAAGAACAATTACAAAGTGCAAAGCAGCAAGACTTAGTCCATTGTTGTTTAACAGATATGAAGCAATGAAATGTAAATTGCTTTCCACTGAAAGGTAGTGCTTCTGTCATAAAATATTTCATTTCTCTATATGTAATATCAGAATTTTTCTCACAGGATTGTTTCCTCAGTCATTATGTTACTATTCCCACGAGAAAGGCAACAGTCTGATCTGATTCTGGGTAATGAAGTGGACCACTACAGCAATGTAAAAGGTAGAGAAATATTTGGGGAATGATGATCATAACATAGTTCTGTTCAGTGCAAAAATGAGAAAGAAGTTGAAGGCGTGGGTCATTGACTGTAAAATAATGAGATAAATAGGACCTCACACGGATTAAATGAAATGAAAAATTGATGACTAGAATATTAAAACATCGATGAGAACTATTAAAATAGGAAATGCAAGGGCTGCCAATTAAATCTTTCTCTGCAAGGAAAATGACAGCACATTACAGTTTTGGATATAAGAAAATGAAGTTGGAAAGATTAAAGGACCGAGCAACTAGTAGCGTAAGATCAGACACCATAGCAGATTTGATCAGTGAAATAGTTTCTTAGCTGCAGCCTTCTATATTTCTACTCTTATGATTGATATTTTTAATATATATTTTTAAATGCAGTTGAGCAATATGAAAGAAACTGTCCCTGAATCATTTTCTATTTAAATATAATGCAAACATTTAATTCACAAAAGCACAGAATACAGAATTCTGCTTCGTAACAGAACAATCATTAGCTTAGAGACATAAAATGAGTGCAATTTTGGAAGGAGGCCATTTGGCGTCGCTATTTGTGCCAACTCTCCGCAAGAGCGACCAATTCAGTTCCATTCCCTTGCCTTTCTCCCTGACCTCTTCAGATCATTTCCTCATTCACCTTAAAAATGCTGCAATTCATCTGCCTCCACCACACTTTAGGCAGTATATTTCAGATCCTAACCACAGGCTAAGTAAAAAATGGTTTTCTTATGTTGATGTTGCTTCTTTCAAAAATCTCTTCAAAATCCTCTGACTCTTGATTCTTCTGGCAGCTACACAGTAATTCAAAGTTAAGAATGCATTAATTTCTAGCTAAGGTATTGGTTTACAAGAACTGAATTTCACATTTCTCATTTTTTATGAACAAACTGCCAGAAAAACTCCCTGACAGAATCTTACCAGTCTCTGAATGAGGTGAATTATGGATGAATTAAGCAGTTGAATCGGTCAAGATACTCATCTCATTGTCAAGATCACCTTGCCACAACGTCCTCTCCAGACTCCTTCTCCAGCCCTGTACAGGAAGCAGCATGTTTCCAATTGCAATTCATTGTTAAATAAATTCGCCATGTGTTCTTTTTTATTCATTCTCACAATGTGGGTGTCTCTGGCTTTTCAGTATTTATTGCCCATCCTTAACTGCTCGGAGGACAGTTAAGAATCAGCTGCAGTGCTGTGAGTCTGGAGTCACACATAGCCTAGACCAGGTAAGGACAGCAGTTTCCTTCCCCAAAGGATATTAGTGAACCAGACCGATTTTTCCAACAATCGGACAATGGATTCATGGTTCATCATTAAAATCCTGGTTCCAGATTTTTATTGAATTCAAATTCCATCATCTGCCATGGCAGGATTTCAACCTGGGTCCTCAGAGCAATTGTTAGGTCGCTGGATTAATAGTCCAGCATTAATTTCACTCCTCCCCTTCACCTGCCATTGCTTTACTTTGATTTGCAACCTTACCAAACTTACCATATAAATTAATGATTGGGAAAACTCAACATTGAAACCAGAGCGAGTTTTTGGATTCAACTTGCTGCTTGCTCCACGGAGATCCATGTTGGCAACAGGCAAATGCAGAGCAAGGCACAATCTTTCAGCAGCAGTCATACATAGCCTTCCACCACAGACATTGACATTCGCTTTTCAGAAGGCATTACCACTATTCTGATCTTCTAATGTGTTGGCATGAAGGGCAGGCTGGTCTAGGAAGGCACACTGGGAATCAGCAATACATGGCTCCACTGGGTACAGGTACCACACAGGGAAAGGAACCCATTTTATGGCTTTTACCAGGCTGTTCCACCAGGGCTGCTACTTGATCTCAGTGCACGTTTACCAGGTACCTACCAGCATGCTCTCAATATACATGCTCTGCTCTGTTCTGCCATGCCTTGTCCATCATTGGCAATTGGCACAGTCATAAATCCAAAAATGGTGGTGCAGTTCAGTCAATGGTGTGTACATCTTTTCATATGTTAGTATGCCAAGTCACTGTAGCATCTGTACAATGTGGCCTCACCAATCACACGGCAGCTGCAGCAAGCAGTAGGACATGTCTGAAAGTCTTAGAGGAGTAAATGAATCCCTGGGGCAAAGGTCAGTCAGAGGGGCCCAGCATGGTTAGTCAAGGCTCACCTCCCATACCAGTCCTGGACTGTGGCCACAGTGAGGCATCCAGTTGGGACGGTGTTGCATAGGGAGTCTGTGTCACCATATTGCAAGGAGAGGGTCACAGTCAATGCTTTGTCTTCACAGAGGTCACCCCAGAGGGAATGACTGTCACAGTCAGGACATGGGGGCCATGTCCACATGTAAGGCCCGTTGAATGTTATGGTGGTGGGATGGGTCAAGGTGCCTGACTGAGCTGATGCCATGGATCCACATTGCTACCGCTGCCCCCACATGATGTAATTGGTGACGAGTGAAGAGCCCCAACCACTGCAACTTGTTAATGACCAAGGAGTGATACCACCCCAGCGTCCCACAGAGTGGCAGCAGAAGGATACCAGAAGGACTGGGACAAATACGTGGTTGTTGAAACCCAAGGAAAATGTTAGAACTGTTTATATAGCATGAATTAGAAAGTAAAATTTCAATATGAATGCGTTTTATAAATATGTAGCCCCATTTTCTCCTTCTGTCCCTCTCGTTGCACTGCACTGGGGTCTGTTGTTCCCCAGCTGGGCTGGGGGGAGCCTGCTCCATAGTGGAGCCTGTGTTTGGGACTGGATGGGCCACACATACTCAGGCTCCTCTTACCAGAGGCAAGCTGACCCTACTTTACCTGTAACTTCCACCAATTGGAGGAGGGCAGGCTGGGTGGCGTGGAGGAGTTGGTCATCTCCCCTGTCTTCTGAGTGGGAACTGTTGAGGGGCCTGTGTGTGAATCTTCTTCCAGCTGTGTGCCTCATGACACCACCCTGTCTCCTTTGTGAGGGTGAACTACAGTCAGAGCTCTTCATCGCACTGTCACCCTGTCTTCAGTCGTGAGGAGTGATGGAGTGCAAGTGTTATCGACTCTCCAGCCATTCCAGAGGGTGCTAGCCCTGTGTCTCCATGGCAGCCAGAAACCTGTGCATGGAGACACACCAACGGTCACCAGACTGGCTACAGTGCTGTACAGTTGGGGCGATAACAGGTAATGAATGGTTGGAGTGCCTGGAGCATCTGAGCAATGACAGACAGTGAACCAATGCACTGGTTGCATTGTCCTAGCTTCGCAGCAATGAGGGCCAGTGCCTCCTGAATGTCTACCTGCTGCTGCTCCTCCTCCCTGTGCATCTACACAGAGACGCCCATCACCCACTGAGTCCACAGGGTCTCCTCCTCCTCGGGGCTCAGCAAGTACTTGGATTTTTTAGAGCTCCCACTGCAAGTGGCCTCAGGCATTTCTCCCTGACTGGTATGCGGAAAGAGGTGTGTGACACTGAGTGGGTTACCTCTCAGAGCCCAGCGATAAGTCTGGGGGTGCCGTCTAGGAGGCAGTGCAGATGATGATCTGTACAATGATTCCCCATAGTGATCCGTGGAGTCTGAGGAACTTGTCTCTGCAGGAGACAAGTTGGTCCTGTTCGACTCAAGACGCAGAAGATGTTGCAGTCATTAGTTAGTAGTGGTGCTAAATGCTGGTTAACCTGACCATGCAATGGCTGACAAGTATTACTTACTCAGGCAGTCAAAACCCTTTCCTCAGAGTGGATGAGGATATGGATATTCAGTACCAACCCCCAAATCCCGACCTGTGCAGTTTTAAGAGCTTTTTGCTGTACTGTCATAAAGAGGCTAGTGAGTAAGATGCAAAGTGTGCAGCATCATTGTTAGGGCTGGTACATGTGCGTCCAGCAAGTTGAAGTATTCCAAGAGAGTGAGGAGGTAGTCCAGAGGCTGTGCAGGTTAATGGTGTGGGAGGATGGGGTGGGTAATGACAGTGAGTGAGGGAAGGTGTTACATGCTGCAGCTGGGCTGCCAGAACACAAATATTCCTGGGAAGTGTGTAGTTGCAGAACACTGAGTACCTTGGCAGAGTAGAGAAGACCAATCACCTTGTGGCGCTGCTGCCCTGTGCTCCCCACTCTGGAGATGGCACTGAGCCAGGTGGCGATCTCCAACCAGGATGGCATGATGTGGTGATGTAGTCTTCTCTCCAGTGCTCCAAGAAGAGAGCTCCTGACCCCTCAAATGTCCCGTATACAAAGGCCTTCAGGTCTGTCTCAGAGATATGTGGTGCCAATCTCCTCTTCTCTGCCACTTCTAACTCCTAACACAGACAATCAGTACAACTTCCAATGGCAACACTCGTGCACATGCACAGCGAGCTTTGAAAGATGGCAATGGCTCCAAGGGATGCTGGTCTTATGGAGGACCCTTGCTAAGTGGCGAGTTCCTTCGTGAACTGTGCATGGTAAGACAGGTTACAGCAGAATTGTCATGCGCACTCAAATGGGTGCAGCGAAAAGTTTGTAACATCACTACTTTGTTGCTGTCTTAGGTACAGGGTACCTAGGAACAGACACTTAAAATGCTAATTACAGAATTGAAGGAGTAAAAAAATGTCGAGCATAGGAATGCAAAATTTTAAAAAGTACTAGAATTATTCAAAGTCCAGAATAAGAATAAAAAGTATCTTTAAAAAGTACTTAAATTATAGAGACAGTAAGAACTGCAGATGCTGGAGTCAAAGATAACAAAGTGTGGAGCTGGAGGAACACAGCAGGCCAGGCAGCATCAGAGGAGCAGGAAAGTTATTTCGGGTTCGGACCTTCTTCAAACGTTTCGGGTCGGATCCCAACCCGAAACATTAACTTTCCTGCTCCTCTGTTGCTGCCTGGCCTGCTGTGTTCCTCCAGCTCCACACTGTTATCTCCAATTAAATTATAGTCCTTTTCACTGAATCCCCTGCCTGGCAGGCCTTAGAAGATGACGCCTCGCTGCCTCCACGTGCCAGGCTCCGGCCCGTGACTCGCCTCCAGGACTTGTCTCGGGACCCATCTCCCAGTTCAGCCTGGGCCCAGACAGCCTCCTGCTCCGGGCTCCGGGACTCGGATTTGCTCACGTTCTGGGCCCCAGGACTCGGGCTGCCTCACGCTCCGGGCTCTGGCCCATGACTCGCCTCTTGCACTGGAATGGTTGCCGACACGTTTCTGTGATGGTTGGACTCGGACTTGCCTCCATTCTCCATTCCTTTGGGTAAATTTAAAAAGCTAAAGATTGGGGTGGGGAGTTGGGATCTGCAGAAAACAGAAACAAAAAGAAATAAAAAGGGGAAGGAACGGATGAAGCAGAGGAGCACTGGCTGGAATGTTTCATTCTACCGCCATCTTGGAGAGATTGCTCAGAAAAAGGCAAGACTCTTGCTGTCAGGGCTCAAACAGCAATCAATGTGTTCAGTTTGGTAAAATACAACAAGAATCACTCCACCAAACTCGATACAAGTTCCACGTAACAGGAAAATTGTAAGATTTTGTCCCCTCGTATGTAGAAAAATTCAAACATTACAAAATAATTATCTTTATAACTTTTTGACAAATTCAGCCTCCGTTTACTGTTAAAATTATTTATAATGCTTGTAGTCATCTTTTTATCTGCAATAAGTGGAGACTGAACTGGATCCAAAATGACAGCTTCAGCTGTTGATAATAAATAAGGAATCAACCAAAAGGATGGGGAGGGGTGGCCACCACCATTAGGAAGGTCAGTATTATTACTTTATAAAGCCATGAAGAAGTTGAACTCAGATAAGTACCATTGTGACAATCAGCTGTTTACTGGTGCAAATTTAAGGTTCACTATCTGAAAAAGATTTGTGGCATGGCCTGAATAACAATTAAGCTGGGGCCTGCCAGAGTGGTTTGGGGAAGTAGGGATATAATGATGATAATTGTGCTCATTAATTGCTGAACACTGCTCTCTTGGGAATTTTGCATTAGGACCATTAAGAAATAGTCCCAGCAGAGGTATCATTTCATTGATACTGCATCAATTTTAAGGTACCTTCATATCAGGTAAAACTGAAAAATTCAATCCTTCTAAGGAGCAGTTATTAGCTGGCAGTGTAATTTTTAAGGCAATTTCTTTGAACTAATATGATTTAGTGACTCACAAAAACTGACAGTCATTTCATTCAGTGGTAATGAGTTTGCAGATTTTCTGTCTAAGTGCTGGATGGAATGTCAGGAAGCAAATTCTCACACATTGCCACATTAAAATATGCCTCCTCTCATGTATTCCATGGCAAAACATTAGCATGGGTCTCTGTAGAGGCATTTGTCTACAGTTTGTTTCATTCCACTGCTAAAGGGATCATGCCCATGAACAATTGTGGAGGGCAAAAATTATTCTAAAAAATTCCAGATGAAAGGAAGTTCCAAATAATGTTTAAATTCAGAACCTCGTAGCTTTCTGTATGTATCGTGGACTGTTTTAACATTAATTGTTGTGAATCTTGCTGATGGACAGCAAATTTTTACAAGAACTTGCAAAGAGGTCACTAGCAATTTAATTTCATGTCTTGTTTTGCTTTGCTAAGTATTATTAAGAGGGAGGCAATGATCTTGTGGTAATATCACTGAGCCAATAATCCCCAAGCCCCTCACTAAAGTTTTGGGGACGTGGGTTTGAGTCCTACTATGGAAGATGGTTAAATCTGAGTTCAGAAGAAAGTCTGAAATTAAAAACAGCCAAATGGTAACCAAGTAACTACTGTTGATTGTCACAACAATCCCATCCGTTTCACTGATATCCTTCAGGAAAGGAAATCTGTCATCCTTACCCTGGCCTTACATGTGACTTCAGACCCATAGTGATATGGTTGATTCCTAATTGTCCTCTGGGCAATTAGGGCTAGTCAATAAATGCCAGCCTAGCCAGTCTCATCCACATTCACTGAGTAAAAGAAAACAATTATGTTTGGAAATCCGTATTAGCGCATGTAAAATGGAACAACTCTGTTCGAAAGTGAAATTGTTTCTTATGATCATGACTTGTTGTTTTTCCTTTTAACAGTGCAAGTCCAACTCAAATCGATTAATTACAAGTCACTAACTTCCTTCAGTCGTTGGATATGAAGCTCGGACAAATTCCCAAAGCTTGGGGAATCCAAACTGTGTCCCAAAGATGTGTAGATGCCAAACCCGACTGACGCAGTATCCAACATTCAATTTCTAATTCATAATTTGTTCTGGTTGAATTGTTTCCAGTTTGGATGTTTGCCAAAGACTTTTCCTTTTCAATGATGGATAAATTCTAAACCATAACATCATGACTTGTAAGTACAAACAGCTTGTTTTCTACATTAAACCAGTGACTACGCTCTCAAGTAGATCTTTGGAGAGAGAAAAAAATCACATTGAGACTTTTTAAAGCTGTGAAAGGCGCTGTACAATTTGTCTTTCTTTGCCTTTTGAGGTATATGCAAGTTAACAGAAACATAAATATGAAAATTATACATGGCTTTTGAAAAATACAATTATCCGACATAGTCTAAAACTAAAAGGCCTAAATAATTGCTGAAGTAGTTATTAGAAACATAACTGATGTTCTAATAAAACACTAAAAGTTCATTCCTTTCGATATGATGTAGAGGCATAAAACAGACATTTTGCACCAATCATTTAGATATATTTCAGTTGGCCCTTCCAAGTCAGTGAGGAGCGTACACCTTGATAAATTATTCTAAGGCAAAAGGATTTCTGTAAAGCAGTTGAGTACTTTCCCACAACACAGATGACAGGTAGAGAGATAACTGGCTGAATTTTAATAAGGTTCAGTTAAGTGTTGATTTTGGAGAGTTTCTTGGAGGCTTGCTGTCCATGAGATCTGGTGAATTACCTCATGCATACGTGGCTGCTCACCTCATTTCTATGCACCACTCCTCGAATGCAGATTTTGCATTCACCAATGGCAGATTTACTTGCCACTGCCGGGAATTCCCAGGATTTCTGCGTTTGACGCCACACCTAAATCCCAACATTGCACCAAGTCAATCACTGGTAGCCACAAATTGCCTTCCAGAGGACAAGTAGTGGGAGGCAGGCAAAGCGGAACTGTTTTTGAGGGCACATAGATGGCATGGGTGACAGTTCATTTGGAGTAGAAACCCTGGACTGAGAATGGATGCTGCCCTTGACTAACTGTGGTGAGACTCCCTGACCAAATACAATCCTCCTTGACTGAAATCTACTTCCCTTAGACTATGAACATGGGAACAGGAGTTGGCCATTCAGCCTCTCAAGCATCCTGGGCCATTCAATGAGATTACGGTTGATCTGTGGCCAAAGTGCATATACCTGCTTTTGTCTCATATCCCTTAATACAATGTTTAACAAAAAACTTTTCTCTCTCAGATTTAAAACTAAAAACTGATCTAGCATCAATGGCCATTTGTGGAAGAAAGGTACAAACTTGTCTATAGAAGTGCTTCCTACCATCTGTTCTGAATGATCTGGCCTTAATTATTAGACCATGTCCCCATTTTAAGAATTCATAACCAGTGAAAGTAGTTTATCTTTTTCTACCCTGTCTTTCCCTGTTACTACTTTGAAGACTTTGATCAGATCACCCCTTAACCTTCTAAATTCTTGAGAAAGTAGGCCTAGTTATACAATCTTTCCTTGTAACTTAACCCCTGAAGTCCAGGTATCATTCTTGTAAAGCTATGTTGTACTGCCTTCAAGGCCAATATATCCTTCCTAAGCTGTAGTGCCCAAATCTGCCTTCAATACTCCAAGTGGGACCTAACCAGGATTTTGTATAACTGCAGTGTAACGTCTGCATCCTTGTATCCCTGTTCTTTAGATATGAAAGCCAGCATTGCATTAGCTTTCTTGATTATTTTCAACTTCTGTTCGTGGCATTTTAGAGATCTATGCACCTGAACTTCCAAATTTCTTTGGTCATCCATTGTATTTAACTTCATTCATATAGAAAGTAACCTGATCTGACCTTTTTTGGTCCAAAATGGATAACCTCACACTTCCTTACATTGAACTCCACTGGCCATAGTTTATCAATATCCCTTTGCAATTTTATGCTGTGATCTACGCTGTCTACAATGCTATTTAACTTTGTGTCAACTACAGATCTGGACATATGACTTCCTGTGCCGTTATCCAAGTTATGAATAAATAATGTGAATAACTGAGGCCCTAACACAGATCCCTGTGTAACATGACTGGTGCCAATTTGAGTGCCTGCCTTTATTCCTACCTTTTGTTGCCTGCCACTCAACCAATTTCCTAGCCATGTCAATAATTTGCCCTCAATTCTGTGGGCTTCTACCAGAGTTAACAATCTCTTATGTGGGATTTTATTAAATGCCTTCTAGAAGTACATATAAACAACAAACATAGACATTCCTGTCTACTACCTTAAGTCGCCTCTTCAAAAAATTCAATGAAGTTTGTTAGGCATGACTTACATGTCAAAAACCCATGCTGGCTCCCCCTAATTAACTAAAAATTTTCAAGGTGTTTCATTACCCTATCCTTGATTATAGCCTCCAAAAAGTTACCCACCACAGATGTTAATGTAACTGGTCTCTAATTTCCAAGTTTTCCTCTTACACCTCTCTTAAAAAGTAGAATGACATGAACAATTTTCCATTCCAGAGGGACAGCTCCTGTATGTAATACACCACCTTACTTCCTTTAACAGCCTTGGATGGAAACTGTCAGATCCTGGGAATTTGTCATTCTTTAGTTTCATAAATTTCCTCGTAACTAATCTTTCGTTTATTTTAGTTTTATTCAGCCCATGTCCCTAGTCCACTAATAATTTCTTTGCGATTTCCAGCAAGTTTTCCTCCTTTTCTACTGTAAATACTGAGGCAAAGTAATTATTCAATAGATCTGCCATTTCCCTATAGTTATTGACAATACCCCCACTTTCAATCTTTAGGTGGGTGAACATCACTCATGACCACGCACTTTCCCTTTATGTAACTAAAACATTTCTTCTTATTGATTTCCCTTGAAAGTTTTCTTTCATAGTTCCTTTTAGTAATGCTTATAAGCTGCTTTGTGACCCTTTGCTGGTCCTTGTATCTTTCCCATTTGGCAGGATCTCTGCTATATATTGCATTTTTGTAAATCCTTTATTTTAGGTTTTATGATGTGGCTCATCTCTTTATTTGTCCATGTCCATTTTTTCTTTCTGCAAAGTGAAGCTTTTCCCTCTCAGTGGTTTAAACTGATTCTGTATTGTGTTAAATGGGTTCTTTAAATAACCTCTATGTTCTTCGGTTGTTTTACCTATTATCAGATTTTCCCATTTTACAGTGGAGAGTCTTTGGCACATCTCATTAAAGTCAGCTTTACCTAAATTTAAAATTCTGATAGCCAATCATGCTTTTCGTTTTCAAATGCTACATTGAAGTTGATCATGTTATGATCACTCTTTGATAAATGTTCACACACAATTCACTTACTTCCCTCTTTAGAAGTCTTGCCCTCTATTCAGCAACTGTTCTGCTTGTTTGACATGATATAGAACTAGAGACACTGTCTATCTAGCCCTCTTGATGACTTGGTGTGTATTGCTACCAAATTCCTTTGTCATAGAATCATAGAATCCCTACAGTCTGGAAGCAGGTCACTTGTCAAATCGAGTCCACATGTTTCACAGCTCTGAAAAGCATTCCAATCAGACCCACACCTTCTGCCCTATCCCTGCATTTCCTATGGCTAATCCAACTAGCCTGCTCATCCCTGGACGTCTTGGTATGGCCAATCCATCTAACCTGCACATCTCTGGACTGTGGGAGGAAACCCACACAGACGTGGAGTGAATGTGCAAACTCTACACAGACAGTCATCTGAGGGTGGAATTGAACCCAGGCCCCTGGCACTGTGAAGAACAGTGCTAACCACTGAGCCACCATGTCCTCATGTTCTCCCTGAACTTCTGCACATGTTCACCAAAACACCTCCAAAATTAAATCACAGTACTTGCACAAATTTCTCTACAGCACAAATTAGCACAATGCACCTCACCTATGAGTTGGATTCCTTTTAAATAGTGTTAGCGAAGGGGCTGCTTGTATAGCTGGGAGTGATTGGTGGAGGTGTTCAGTGCTCAGACCAAATTTAAAAGATGGACACCAATTTAGTCTAACTGTCTGGTTGATGTCATTATCTGACCTGTCATTATGCCATTTATAATGTTTATAATTTATAATGTGCTGCTAACAAATGCAGGGGTCAGTTAGCTCAGTTGGCTGGTTTGTGATACATAACGATGCCAACAGCTTGGGTTCAATTCCTGCGCCTGATGAGATTACCATGAAAATTCACTTTCTAAACCTCTACCCTTGCCTGAGGCATGGTGACCCTCAGGTTAAATACTCTACCAGTCATCTCTGTAATGAGAGAGCAGCCCTATTGTCTGGTAAGACTATGGTGACTTTATCTTTACTTTTAAAGAATATTCACAAAGTCTTGTAAGTTGAGGTAAACTTTATTTAAGAAACATTTTTCCCATGGCTTCGTCTTGCCACAAGGCTACAAGAAAGAACATGATCAAACATTGAATTGTACAGCGCAGGAACAGGCCCTTTGCCTCAAGGTCAGATGACATTGCACCTGTTCCTGCGGTGATGCGTCCATTGTCCCCTTAGTATATCTCACAGTCAGAATTCATCCCTTTTATAATATTACTAATGTATGTATAGTACACCTAGATGAACACTCTGCCCAGCAAGAACCACCACAGGGAATTTACTTGAATTACGCAGAAGTACACCACAAATCATTTTGTGCTTCAGGATTTCTACAGTGTTACCATTGATAGTGATACAAAGTCTAAAAGAGAGAAAGAGCTTGTATATTAAATGAAGAAGAATACTAAAGTAACTGAAGTAATATGATGTAGAATAGTACAATGACATATGTTATGGTCGTGACAAGAATAAAACTGAAACTATACTGAGCAGTTGTACGATTCATTCATTGTAATAGCTGTTTTTCCGCTTTCTGCAGGAAAAAATAGGCAAGGACTTGACTGAAGATCCTATACCCTAGAACGATGAGTGGCCAGTCCTGTCCTCCCCATCAATCAGGACTCCATTATGGCAAAAATATGACAATTCCACGTGTGACTGCATGTCCTTAACCCACCCGTCATACTAATGATACTCCTTGCATTAAAGCAGAGACTATCCAGTCTCACCTTGCTCCTTTGAATCTCAACATGGCTGAACTCTCTTTGTCCTGGTTCTTTTGTCATGTTATGCTACATCCCTTTTGGACTAATGCTCTGTGTCTTCTGTCTGTGGTGAGCTAACTTAAACTCTTCCTAACAAAACTAGCAAACCCTCTTGCCAGGATGTTCGTCCTATTCTGGATCAGATTCAGAATGTTCCACTTGTACAGGTCCCAACTTCCCCAGAAATAGTCCTAGTGATCTAGGAATCTAAGGCCCTCCCTCCTGCACCAAGACTGGAGTCACTCATACATCTGTCCTATTCTTCTATTCTTGTGCTCACAAACATGTGGCACCGGGAACAATCCAGAAATTACAGCCTTAGAGGTCCTGCTTTTTAATCTAATGCCTAGCTCCCTGGAATCCTTGACGCAAGACCTCTATTCATCAGTATTATTGATATCAACATGTACCGCGATCTCTGATTTATCATCCTCCTTCTTCAGCCATTCAGTAACTTTCTTGACTCTAGCCCCAGGGAGACAACACACCATCCTGGAGTCACATCAGCTGCAGAAACACCTGTCTTCAGCTCTCACTAATGAGTTACCTACCACTATTTCTACTGGACCCATGTTCCCCTCCCCCTATACAGCTGAGCGATCCATGGTGCTGCATTTTCCAATGGAACACTCACTGTGATTGCTTTCCAACACAGAAATACAGTTATCAGGTGGAATGGACCTTGGGGCTTTCCTTCTGTCTGCCTTTCAATCCTTGTAGCTTTGACCTCCCCGGTGCACCTCTGACACTCAAGTCCCAGAGCCTGGTGCTCAGACTGGTCGAGCTGGTGATACTTCTGAAAGCTATGGTCATCCAGACTGCCAGAAGCATTTAGGAATCCATAATAAGCTATTAGGCTCCATCTTCCAAGCAGTGGCAATGATCATTCGTGATTGCACTCGTACATTTCCCTGACTCAACTGTGCTGTACATCTTTGCCCGAGTCTTCTGAGCTTGGTTTTCACAGAAATATTGAGTGCTGCCTCTGTCAGAGATCTCTGTCCAGCATAGAGTTAGTTGGGGGAAGACAGGGCATTCCCCCTTTTAATGACAGTCTCTATTGGTTCAGTAAGAAAATTAGTAGATAGATAAGTTAGGTGTGTGGGTGGGAGGCTATTTGGGTGCGTGTTTATGTGGAGATGTCAGTTCGGTTCAGAGGGTAAGTCAGAGGGGATAGTCAAGTCAAGAGAGTGTCTGACAATTTGGAAAAGGGAAGATTTGGGTCCAGTCAGCCAGTGTTTCAACAGTAAAATAGTAACAGTCAGAAAGAGATGAGATCCATTATAGATGCAAACAGAGTCGAAAGAAAGGACGAGTAGAGGATGGTAATTAGTACACAATTGTTCACAGAGGATAAGTGAAACATACCCTTCACAGAATTATCCTAGTAAAATTAATGACTTTGATTAAATTTGATTAGATTTTCTGGATAGATTATAATGATTCACACACTGTGTCATAATTCCCCAGAGTTGGATGATATTTATTCTAGAATGCTAATTGTTGAAGTTGGTACAAATAATAAAAAGATTTGAGCCAATTCATGAATGTGTTAAATAGACAAGTTTTTCATTCTCTTCTGTTTATTTGCTGACTTTTTAGTAAAATGTAGTCAAAAATACTTCAGGGGAGCTGCTACCCTTTCCCTGCCAGCTACATTCTTTGTTGCAATTATGTAGAATTTTTGGTTCACTACTTACTGTAGTTGGTGTTCTATTTCCAGTCCCATAATACTCAATGGCATTGTGCACCAGAAGAGGGAGGTTAGTGGGAGTATCTTACAGGACAGTGTAGCTTGCAGGATTATTCTTGTCATGCAATTGCTGAGAGAGAGAAGGAACAGGAGACAATCAAGTAGTGTGGTTGAACTGAAGACACATGTATCAGTGTGAATGGGCTGTGAGAGAAGTTGGTGAGATAGAAAAGGCCAACTTTAGTGCCAACTTGTATGAAACAAAATGGTAAAGGACAGAATAGAGCATAGTAAATGGATGTTTTCTTTATTGGAGGATAGTAGACCATTGTGTTACCCAAGGGTCAGTACTGAGACCACTGCTTTTTTGATATAAATAAAAATGACATGGATGTTTGATACAGAATAAAATCTCAAATATTGCTGATAATTCCAAACATGGAGGTGCAAATGACAGTAAATGATGTGGGCTTTGGATAAAGCAAGATATATTTCCTGATGAGGTAATACTTATGTTAGCTTAGAAACCAGGCATGGATAATATGGAATTGGAAGATCCAACAGTGTTTATTACAGCTTGCTATTATAAACAACTATTTCATTTGCAAGCACATTAGTGCCCAGGTTAGGAGTAGGGTATCTGGTTGCAGCAGAAGATCATGCTTCTGGTAATGCATCAGGCTTCAAGCGATCTAAGTTAACACGGAGTGTAAGATCTTTATACTGTCAGGTCATATGCCATTATACGGTGATGGCTTGAAGTCTGATGCATCTGCCATCAGAACTGGGATCAGGCATGGAGTATGCATGTGACCACCCTTTTCTCTGTCTTCCTATAAAGATCCCAGACAGGTTCAAGGCCGCCCTCCCATTCAGCATCCAAACTGAGTACAAGTATAATGGGAAGCAGTCTCCAAAGACTGAAAGCAAAGATCAGCAAATCTCGTACACGACCATAACTGAGCTGCAGCATGTGGATGGCTGAGAGATCCTGGCACACACTGAAGGTCAACAGACCACCTTTGACCTCCTTGAAGAAACATACAATGCCTTAGGCCTGAATCCAAATCTGATAAAATAAAGTTTGTCCTTGACCTAAAATCAGGGCTGAGAACCAAAGCTCCCAAAAAAATTATAGATCACGAACCCACTTAAGTCGACCTACAACGCAGAATACTCAGAGAAACTTTGCCATCGTGCCTCTCACAAACTCCTCAATCATCTCGTACACCAATTCCACAGCAGGCGCCGTAACCTTGAAATCGATATGGAGTCCAAATTCTCAGCTTGAGCTCAAGATACAGCAGTGCAATTACAAGACACTGCTAAACAGATGAAGCAATGGAACTACACCACCTACATGCACACCAAGAACAAGTAACTGGAGAAACTTGGCATCACCAGCAGCAGCAGCCAAGCCTCCCCTGGTACTACCGTTGAAAATGGTACTACCACGGGGAAATCCATTGTCAACTTACCTAACCACACCCTTCAACTAGTCAAGGTCGAAGTTCTCAGCCAAGGGCTCAATTTCTGCCCCACTACCAAAATGGTCCCCATTAGTCTCATGGCAGATGCAGAGGAATTCATCAGACAAATGGGACTCCGCAAATTCTTCCAAGATGTCAACAGACAACCCAATGAGACAACCAAAAAACTGGAACAGTTGACAGACAGGTCCTCGGTGGAGCGACCAAAGAAGGAGTTGAGTTGGACCCCTCTGGAGGGCTGTTGCCTGTTCTTGACATATCTACTCAAGGCATCAGGGAATGCCTAAACACCAGACTAATCAGCCGCACTCACAAGGCAGCACAAAACATCACGCAAGCACCCACGCAATGCCATCCGTGCTCTCAAGACCAATTGTGACATTTTCATCAAACCAGCAGACAAAGGAGGAGTCATCATTGTACAGAATAGAACGGACTACTGCAAGGAAATGTACTGCCAACTGAACAACCAGGAACACGACAGCCAATTACCTGCTGATCTGACCAAAGAACACATCTGTGAACTCAACAGACTGATCAAGGCTTTTGATCCAGTCTTTCAGAGTACCATATGCATTTTCATGCTGTGTACTTCTTGTGTAGGAGACTTCTACTGCCTTCCAAAGATACACAAAGCCAACACACCCAGACATCCCATTGTATCAGGCAATGGGACCCTGCGTGAGAATCTCCCTGGCTATACTGAGGGCATCTTGAAACTCATTGTACAGGGAACTCCCAGCTTCTATTGCACTACCACAGATTTCTTACAGAAACACAGCACTCACAGGCCAGTTGAACTAGGAACGTTCCTCGTCATGATGGGCATTTTGGCACTCTATACCAGCATCCCCCATAACAATGGCATTGCTGCAACAGCCTCAGTACTCAATACCAACAGCTGCCAATTTCCAGATGCCATCCTACAACTCATCCGCTTCATCCTTGACTATGTCTTTCACCTTCAACAACCAGCTCTTCACCCAAACACACGGAACAGCCATGGACTTAATTTGCACCCCAATATGCCAATGTGTTTATGCACAAGTTCAAACAAGACTTCTTTGCTGCGCAGGACCTCCGACCAATGCTATACACCAGATAGACTGACCACATTTTCTTCCTTTGGACTCATGGCGACGAATCACTAAAACAACTACATAGTGATATCAACAAGTTTCATCCCACCATCAGACTTACCGTGGACTACGCTTCAGAATCAGTCTCATTCTTGGGCACACGCTTCTCCATCAGCAACGTACATCTCTGTATATCACTCTACTGCAAGGTCACAGATAACATCACGATGCTACACTTCTCTAGCTTCCACCTTAAACATATTAAAACAGCCATCCCCTACAGACAAGACCTGCACATACACAGGATCTGGTTGGATGGGGAGGAACGTGATGGACACCTGAAGGTGTTTAAGGATGCCCTCGAAGGAACGGGATACAATGCTCAACTCATCGATCACCAGTTCTGATGTGCTATAGTGAAAGACTGTAATGACCTCCTCAGAAGACAGACGTGGGATACGACCGATGGGATACCCTTCGTCATCCAGCACTTCCCAGGAGCGGAGAAACTATGCCATGTTCTTTGCAGCCTTCAATACATTATCGATGACAATGAGCATCTAGCCAAGATGTCCCCATGCCTCCACTTCTCGCCTTCAAATAACCGCCAAACCTTACCAGATCATTGTTCACAGTAAGCTACCCAGCCTTCAGGACAACATTGACCACAACACCACACAATCCTGCCATGGCGACCTCTGCAACGACAGATACTCATGAGCCTTGGACAACATTGTCTTTTGCATATGCTGCAAGCAAAGATGCCCTGGAGCATGGTATATTGGCAAAACTAAAACAATGGACGAACGGACACCAAGCAACAATTGCCAGACAGGGATGACTCCCCCCCTACCGCACCCCCCCCCCCCCCCCGCAGTGGAGGATCACTTCAGCAGTCAAGGACATTTGGCCTCGGATCTTCGGGTAAATGTCCTCCACGGCAGACTTCCGGATACGCAACAACACAAGGTCACTGAGCAGAGGCTGATAGCCATGTTCCATACCCATGAGGACGGCCTCAACTGTGATCTTGGGTTCAAGTCACACTACAGGTGACCCCACCACACCATACAGCCTCACACACGCTCACACTCACACACGCTCACACTCACACACGCTCACACTCACACACGCACACACTCACACACGCTCACACTCACACACGCACACAC
>JAHRHZ010000144.1:48358682-48393251 GCA_024137785.1 Ginglymostoma cirratum | reverse complement strand
CTCTCTCACACACACTCACACTCACACAGACCCTCTCTCACATACACATTCTCTCTCACACACGCACACACACTCACACAGACCCTCTCTCACATACACATTCTCTCTCACACACGCACACACACTCACACAGACCCTCTCTCACATACACATTCTCTCTCACACACACACACACTCACACAGACCCTCTCTCACATACACATTCTCTCTCACACACCCACACACACACACACAGACCCTCTCTCACATACACATTCTCTCTCACACACTCACACACTCTCACACAGACCCTCTCTCACATACACATTCTCTCTCACACACGCACACACGCACACACTCTCTTTCTCAAGCATGGTTACACATACACTCTCTCTCTCTCCACCCCCAACACACACACGCGCTCTCTCTCTCTCTCACACGCGCGCACACATACTTTCTCCCTCTCAAGCGTGCACACGCGCGCGCACACACTCTCTCCCTCTCGCACACTCACACGTGCGCACACACACTCTCTCTCCCTCTCACGTGCACACGCCCGCACACACAGTCTCTTCCTCTCACAAGCGCACACACACACATGTGCGCAAACACATATAAACCTGTGGGGTGAATTTGCATTTGCAAATTTGTAATTGCAGATGCATACTATTTTGTTCAAAAAGCACACAATTAGTAGACAGTCAGTGTGGAGTTTTATAAATTCCTACTTTGGAAATAAAACCAGTCTGACTCCAAGTTGATACATAGCCAGATTCTAAACAAGGCCTCACACCTATAATATCTGACCTGAGATGTCACCTCTGGTATACTGAGGGAACTGATAAAACCTTTGGTCATATTGGGGTAGTGACTCGAAAGAAGTTCTGGAATTTGCATATTAATCCTTTCTGACTATTAATGATTTAACAGCCATCTTAGGTTTGTTCAATACATTCACATCAGTTCTATGACCCTTTGATCTTTTGCTTATAAATTCTGGGTCGGATGCCACCTTCCTCACTGACTCATGAAGAAGGAATGAGAGTCTTAAAGCTTGTGTCTTCAAATAAACCTGTTGGACTATAACCTGGTGTGATTTTTGACCTTGTCCACCCTAGTCCAATACCGGCTCCTCGACATCATTCCTCCTGGAAGCAGTTGATTATTTCTGCTGTCTTGGTAGCTATACGTTCCACTCAGTGACCATGTCAACCTAGGCCTAACCATCTCTGATTGCTTCATCATTGACCTTTCCTTCATCATAAAGTCAGAAGTGAGCTATTCTCTGAAGATTGTGCAGTGTTCAGCACAATTTGCAACTCATCAGATAGTGAAGCAGTCTGTGTTCATATGCACCAGAACCTGGACAACATCCAGGCTTGTGCTGATATGTGGCATGTAACATTTGCACCACATCTGTGCCTGGCAATGACTACATCCAATAGGGGAGAATCTAACCATCTCCACTTCAGATTCAGAAGTATTATAATAGCTGAATCCCTACTATCAGCATCCTGAGGGTTACCATTGACCAGAGATTAATGCCCCAACTATTACCTTTTATACTTATTTTCTTCAATACAATCACAAAGTGGCAGCAGTGTATGTCATCTACAAGATGTCCTGCTGTAACTCACCTAGGCTCATTTATCAGCACTTTCAAACCCTGCAAACTCTAAGACTTAGGAAAACCAGGACTGCAGATGAATGGAATATATCCCACTGCAAGGTCTTCTTCAAGTTAGATATCATCCTGACTTGGAACTACATGACCATGTCTCCTTTCTTACGAACAGTCAAGATCCTGGAACGCCTTCCCAATGGCATCATTGTTGGTGTCTCCATCCAGGAATTGCAGCAGTTCAAAAATATAGCTCACCATCACTTTCTCCAAGGCAGTTAGAGATAGGGAATAAATACTGGCCTAGACGCATGTTCCATGAACATATAATAAAAAGGAAATCATACAGAGGATGCAACACATGGCTCGTCCTATGGAAAGCTGCTCAGCTTTCAAGTTTTCACTAACATCACATGCAGCTAGGCACAAAAGTTGTATTTACAAAACAGTTGTCCTCCTGACTGTCCTCTATGGTTATGAAACCTGGGTGACGTGCCATCACCATCTGAGAAAGCTTGAGACAGCTGCTGCCGATGGAAGAGCTTCCTAATGAAGATTTTATGCATCAACTGGATTGATGTGGACACGAGCATCCTCCAGGAAGCAGGAGTCCAGAGCATCATGCAGCAACTGCACTGAACAGGTCACTGTACCAGAATGATGGATGCTCACTTTCTGAAGCGCGCTGTCTAATTCTCCGGTTCATGACTGGTCGAGGATCACCAGGCAACCAATGGATACCCTGATAATCTTCTTGAAGAAGATTGCCTTTGACCTCAATCTTGGGGAAGAAAGTTTAGAGGGCGACAATGATGGTAATCTCTGTTCCACCAAGGTGTAACTAGTTTTGGAGTAAGATGGATGGTGAAAGTCAAAGACTCGAGTGTAATAAGAAAGCTCAAGAAGGCACATAATTTTTTATTAACCACGGACTGACCAACAGACTGACTCATGGACCAATGTAAATTAGAACATAGAACATGGAACATAGAACTGTACAGCACAGTATAGGCCCTTCGGCCCATGATGTTGTGCTGACCTATTATCCTACTAAGATCAATCTACTCTGCATACTCTACATTGTTAATTTGTAAATTGTTAAATTTGGATATTTTTCTCAAGCTGCTTTTCCTTTTGCCTTTTCCTTTTCAACCTTGTTTACTTTTTGCTGTCCTAACTCTTACCTCTAAGCACTTTCTTTTTCTCCTCCCTTTCTTTTTCTCTGTCTTACCCCCTTGCCTTATTCTGAGAGTCAGTGTCAAGTATTCTTCTCGCTCTGAGCGACAACCATTTACTGTTGACAGTAGTGGGGGAGGCCACAAGTTCTTGAGGAAGATTGTGAATGAAGAGCTATACACACCCTTGCTCTTCCTGTGTGATTGCTAAAGTGCTGCCTGTTCTTGTGCCAACCCCTTGGGATTTCTGAAACTAGAAAACCCAGCAATCTCTTTTCTATACTTATACTTGATTTTTGGGGAGTCTTTTGGCACTGACATGGAAGAGAATTATCCTCTTTGTCATGACCCCTTCTAATGGAACTTTCAGGCTACCCTTTGCGATCCTATGGATTGGTCCTGGTGAGGTGGAACTTGCCTTTGATTCATGTTGATTTAATTTCTTGTTGTGGCACTCTAACAATTAAATCCTATAGAAGTGAATTGAGTCTTATGTTAAGTAATACATTTCCACTTTAAATAGGCTTGTGGTCAACCTGCTGGAAACTGTGTTCCAGAGCTGACTGGAATTCTCAGTGCATTGCAAGTCAGGTGGGTAGCATTCCCATGAAAATTAAAAGAAATCCAAGTGTTAAAAGATCCTGGCAAAAAAAAATTGATAACAAGAAAAGCTCATGCTTAAGAAGGCAAATAAAATCAGATTGTCATAGACGTTTAAAGCAGAAGCAGTTTTTTCCTTGCAGGTCCCTGTGCGAAGATTCAATTCAGAGTTTCTGCATTTTACTGCACCTTGATACTAATTTATCCTCACTTCATCTAGTGTCAAATTCACACACACGCACAAATGAAAAGACACGTTCAAATGTTATGAAAATAGTTGGCAAGTTAATTGGCTATCAGGTATTATCATGGTGTAGCTGTCTTTTCACTGGATTGGCTTGGGGGTCCTGACCATCTTGGCACCTCATGCAATTTCAGGTTTAACAACAGGCCTATTCAAAAGTATTTTTCAGGTGTCTCAGACAGCAAGCACCTTTACCCTGTGACATGTGCTCAACTGCTACTGATCAATTGTTGCATCGCAACTGAATTTGATCAATCTATTCCAGTAATTGTGAACTTTGCAGCTCATGTTTAGCTGGTATAGAAGAAGATTTGATCAACTGTACTTTCTCTGTTTCAACCAGAATACAACCAAAGCCAAAATGATAATATCAAATGTTTTAACGTTTAATGCATCAAAATACTTTTAATTTCATATTTCTTTAATTACAATTTCTCGAAATGAATTTATGTATAATGAACATAATTTCTGGTACCTGATAACGAAATGTATTAGTATACGCATGCACCTACCTAAAAAGTAAATTTGGAGGGATTTCTTTTTATGCCAAACCAGAGCACATTATTTCTACAAGCTATTTGATATTCATGGGTTTTAGGGATCTTGCTAACATCAAAGAATCCCAAAATCCTTTGGTGCAATGCTATTTCCATCTGTCAACACAACATAATGCAATAACTACTTAATAATTTATTTCCAAAGACTAAGTAAGTTTCCTAACATTTTTATCGAAGCAATCTTTTCTCATTTATCTTATAGTTATTTATTTTTCATCAAAATTGAACCACAATAGACATTATGCCAATTGTTGAACTAACGTGATGCTGATATGGTGCTAAATTCTTTCCTAAATATGCATTCCAGAAAGTGTTATGTCATGACATTTTGTTTTGCAGCAGAGTTCTGAGATCAGTGAAATTAATTCAAAAAGCAGCTTTAATTGAGAGCACCAGTAATTGAGGCCTGCGTCATTTTTTTAAACCCATACTCTAATGACCATTTGAAGAACCTTTTATCTTATCATGTTTAGAGGTTTTATTAAGAATTTACCATCATTTTGATCAGCATCACTATCTGAGAATGTATTATTCTTTTGAAACAAGCTAAATAAAGTGGCAAAATTTCACCTAATGGTTGAATTAGAGGCTTGCCCTCCTTAGAAATTAATGGATGCTTTCAATCTTGTTGGCAGAGCTACTTTATCATTCATATGACTAAACAGACAATCAATTTAGCAGCCATGTACAGAGAATGAATGGAATGAACAAATAAGGATGAATGATGAGAACTGGGAAAGGCCTTAACCAGAATCCCCCTCCTTTTTCCCCTCTTGTAATGGCTATTATCAACAGGGACAACACAAGTAAAGGGAGGTTAATGACTTGCAAAGATCTTTTAAAATGTGATTGACTGATATTGAAGCTCAATCAAATCAGTCATAAATATTTACTTTCATTTGGAACTGAGAAATGCCTATTATAGTGCATTGATTTGTCAAGGCCAGCAACAAACTAAGTCTGTGACTATCACAAGTGTTTTGCTTTAGGATCAATATTATAAACTTTGCCCTATATCCTAATTTCAAAGGCACAAAAAGATTTCTTGAAGAGGGTCACAAAGAGTTAACATTTCCCAGGGCAGACATGTTTCCAATTCAATTAGTTTTAATGAACCTTCAGCTCACTGGCTACTGAACTAGAAAGAACAGCAATAAATGCCCAGAGGTAAAAAGTAGATATTAAACGAAACCTTAGTGTACAGTATATAAATTTTCAACTGGAAAAAATGGTCTTTCTTTGATTCAAATTTTGGAATTCAAACCTGGAAGATCACTGGTTGTTCTTTACTGCTTTGAATGATGGGGCCATGACTCCTAGGGTGACTGGACTGTGGCTAATGTAACTTTGCTGTAGAGCTTTCATATCATCTTTTAAACATGTATGTTGTACTTCCTTAGTAGTTATTTGGGTTGTGTAAAACACACTAGAGAACAAGAAGAACTGCAAGAATTTTGTCCTTAGATTTATCTTGAGAAGTTGGCCATTAGGCTAGATTATTATTTTAACATTAGTGATAAACTATTTAAAATGGCAGCATTAGAATGACATTACCTGGAACGCCGTGATTCAAATGAAGAAAAGTTCAAATGATGTATTTTGAATGATGTTACATGCAGATTATTTAGATCCATCTGTAGCCTAGAGCAATTGCATAAAACAATTTTATTCATGTTGCAGTGCATGTTAGCAAAGTTGCTAACCATGTCTCCCAGTACCATGTATCACTCATAAAACAATAGATTTCAAAATAGAAGATACATATTCCAGCCTAAGTTAGTAATGAATGTAAATTTCACTTTGCTTTCAATAGCACTCTACATTTGTGGATATTATTTGCTGAAAATTGAGAGACAAGCTTACAAAACCAGTCTGAAGAAGGGTCTAAGCCCGAAACGTCAGCCTTCCTGCTCCCCTGATGCTGCTTGGTCTGCTGTGTTCATCCAGCTCTACACCTTGTTATCTCAGATTCTCCAGCATCTGCAGTTCCTACTATCTCTGTATTCAAGTACATGAGTTTTATAGATGTAATGTCGAATACAGCATAACAGTGTTTAAGAATGTTTTAAACCACATGGAACGAAGGTGGGATAAGAATCATATGTTAAGTCAGATGTGAACCTGTTTTATTTGTCTGAATACATGTCGATATGAGGGTGTGGGTTAGAGTCGGTAGATTTTATGGAACCTCTGAATGCAGGAAAGAAGATAAAGTGACTTAATCAGACACGGGTGCTGAAATTTTGCTTTCCCAAACATTGGGTTTAAATTCAGAGATTAACTTTGCGGTGGGCCAGGCTGTACACCATTAGTTGGATTCCAATTTATAATACGATTGCATGCCATGAATGCTCATTACATTAAGATTATTTGTAATTATGTCCCACCTTCCTGATAGAGTCAGCAGTGCACGAGAATCACTTGGCAGTCAGTGTACGTCTGTTTAAATGTAGAGTGCAAACAGTTGATTTTGTACAGCTGTTTTTGAGGTGAGCAGTTTTCATTTGAATTCTGCAACGTAAGGGAGGGGAACAGGAAACTGGCAACTTGCATGGAGACTTTGGACTGGCAAGGATGAGTCAGAGCTGAGGGGGGTGGGGGGAGGAGTGTAAAATGAGGTCATGACAGGAGCATTGAGATGTGGAAAAGTGATCCAAAGTTGAAGGTCAGGCACAGAGAAGAAGGGAAAGGTTTGGTGTCCTGTGTATGTTGGGGTGCCGGGGTTGGAGCAAAGGTTTGACTGTCTGAGATTACGCTAGTCACGTGTCTCCAACGGTGGATAATATAACAAAAATTCTAAAGATAATATGGGGAGCAACTAAAATCAAGACAATGTCTTGGCATGGAGGGGTGACAGATAGAATGCACAACTGGAGGTGACAGGGTCCAGGGTAAATGGGGGAGGTGGAAAGAATATAGAGAAAAAGTGCAAGATGCTGTTGGGAGCATCCAGGGTGATGAGGCTAAGTGTGCAGATGGCAGGAGGAGGCTAAAGGCTTATAACTTTGATCTTGACCCTTATATGTACCACTTCTTTTTAACATATCTCAGTTACAGTTGCCAGGATTGGAGATTGACATGGGAGGAGCTCAGTGTGGGATCAGTAGAGTTTTGATTGGGAACAATGGAATGATTTAAAAATCTGATTGCCCATCAGTTCTATGGGTGAAATGCACTGTCGCACATGCTCTAATTTTGCTGTCTGCCTTTTTCACAAAGCTCAGTTGTTTAATTAACTCTGGGTTTCATACAACCCAAATTGCTGAAACCAGAGAATCAGGAAGAGAGGATGTGTTAAAGGAGGGCTGGTTCTCTTCAACAAAACAGAAGGCATAATATTAGCAGCTTGCAGCAGCGGAGAGGGTAGACTGGTCAGGGGGCAGACACCAGGTGAGAGGTAATTTTACAGATAACCGAAGATATCTTGAAAGATGGTCACTGATATGTGTGACATTTTGTGCAAGACTTGAAGCACAAGGATTTAGCAGGAACCTCATGCCAGTGACCCTCAATGTTTCTGTGTGATTGCTTTATCACCAGCAGTGGATTTCAGGGTGTGGAATATAACTGGCTGTCAAACACTGAGATATCATGGAGGTGACTAATGCTCTCATTCTTCTGGACAATGAGTTCATTCTTTTTCACAGATCAGGGGCAAGGCTTCGGCCATAGAGTCATTGAAATGTACAGCATGGAACCAGACCCTTCGGTCCAACTCATCCACAGCTAGTCTAAATTAATCTAGTCCCATTTGCCAGCGTTTGGCCCTTATCCCTCTAAACTATTCGTATTCATGTACCCATCCATATGCCTTTTAAATCTTTAGGAACACTGCTCATTTCCCTTAAGTGCAAGGAATCATTGACTACTATTGTGCTATTGGAGCTCCCTGTTGTTAATTTAAAAGAGCTTTTGCCATCAGGAATGGCATGTGGCAGTTAAAATTCTGTACAGGTATCTGTTCCAGCTGTGGTGAAAAACACAGATGGAAGCTTACATCCTGCTGGTTAAATTGCTTGATTTGTGAAAATTATTATCTTTACTCAAATATCCATCATTATATTGTTGATAACCATTTTATTTGCCAAAATGTTCCTTATTATGGATAAGAGGAAATGTTAAATGACAGTGATACCTTTTACTACCAGGCAATGTCAAATTAGTATCTGTACAGTTAGGTGGTAGGGTCATGCATCAAATATTAATCATGGTTACATAGGGGAAAAATTACTCAGTGGGAATTGTGCAAGAAAAATAAATTGGTTCTCAATAAATTAGTTTCTGAATTTGTTGTACATTGTGCATAAAGAAACTCTTTCTCCAAAGTGGTGAATTTAAATTAATCAGTCAATGAATTTTAGCATTTGTTGAAATGGGCTACTTGTCTGAGATGGGTAACTACAGAATCAATTGCAGACCACCAGAGTTTGATTTGTACTGTGTGTTCCAGAAAAGAAACCTCACTCATAAGTGCATTACTAGTTCACCGATGAAAAAGGTTAATCTGACTCATTTTAACTCTTGTCCCTCTGTTGAAAGAGCAAAAGAATATTTTATAACTTCCCTTTCTGAGCATCTGGCCCTGTTTCAATTCCATACTGTCTTGGTCAAATAGGAAACTTTCAAAATTGCAGGCAGGTCCTGATTATGTTATTGTAGAAAAAAACTAGAATGAGGAGATAGGGTTTAAGAGTAAGAGGTCTTGCTTGTCAGACTGAGAAGAGGATTTTTTTTTCTCTGCAATGGAGAGGCTAAGGCAGAAGGGGCTGCAGTGGCAGAGGGGCTAAATGGAGAGGGAGGCTGAAGCTAAGGGAGGAACTGGCAAAGGAGAGGATGAAGTGGGGAGAGACTACCTTGGTGGAGTTACAGTGGATGGGCTGACAAAGGAGAAGCTGTGTGAAGAGAGGCTATGTGGGGGATAGGCAATATGGGATGGCAGCTGTAGAGGGAGAGACTGGGACAGGGGGTGCTACGGGGAGAGAGGCTGAAGGGGGAGATGCTGGAAGGGGAGAGAGATTGCAGGGAGCTGGAGGCTGTGGACAGAGAGCCTGCTGGGGAGAAGCTAAAGTGGAAGCTGTGGGGGAAGCAACTGTGGTGGAAGAAGTTGTGGGTGATAAGGCTGAAGGCGAGAGGCTGAAGTAGAAACCTAGATACTTAGAAAATGGGAGCAGAGGAGACCATTCAGTCCCTGCAGTCCTGTCTGCCTTTCAATAGAGTCGTGGCTGACCCGTTTGTGCCTCAAATTCTACATTTCCATTCACCCTCTAGTACCTTCTGATTGCCCTACCTGACAAGAATCTATTTACCTTCACCTTAAAGATATTTAATGATCCCATTTCTAATGCCTTCTGAAGTAGAGAATTCAAAAGTCACTCGAACCTGAGAGAAAAAAATGCGGTGCAGTGAGAGCAAGGCTGTGGGGGAAAATACTGAGACAGGAGAAACTGCAAGTGGATAGGCCAAAGGAGGAGAGGGCCGTTGGCAGAAAAGGTATGGAGGAGAGCTAATTTTAGAACAGTGCCCCCAATTTGTGGACTCACTGACGAGAGGAATCGTCCTCTCCACATCCATCTTGTCAAGCATAATATGCTTCAATCAAATTACTCCTCACTCACCTAAGCTCCAATAGAAACCAGTGCAGCTTGTCCAACTTCTCTGCATATGAAAACCCACTAATTACAGGTAAGGTAAGTCACCACAGTCACAGTCATAGAGGACCATTGGGCTGCTCCCTCATTAGAGAGAAACATTTGGTTGTGCTTTAACCTGAGGGTCACCACACCTCAGGCAAGGGGCATGTTTATGGTGACTTCGGCCAATACAAAAAGGTTTGCAAGAGTGATACCTGGACTTCAGAGATGAAGTCATGAGGAGACATTATACAAATTAGGCCTACCTACTCTAAAATCTACAAGATTAAGGGGTAATCTAATTGAAGTCTTCAACATAATAATAGGAAAAGGCAGGATAGATAAAGATAAACTATTCCCACTGGTTGGAGATTCTAGAACCATGGGGCATAGTCTAAAAATAAGGGCCAGACCATTCAGGAGAGATGTTAAGGAAACACAAAAAGGGTGGTAGAGGTTTGGAACTCTCTTCCACAAATGACTGTTGATGCTAGATCAATTATTAATTTTATATCAAAGATACGTGAATTTTTGATAAGCAAAAGTATTAAGTGATAAGGGCCAAAGGCAGGTATATGGAGCTGGGCCACTGATCAACCAATCATCTCATTGAGGTGGAGCAGCGTCAAGGGGCCGAGTAGCCTACTTCTGTTCCTATGTTTCCATAGGAATTGAGCCCACACTGTTGGCATCACTCTGCATTGCAAACCAGCTATTTAGTCAACTGAGTTAATTTCAGGTAACAATATACTGAACTTCCTCTGAATGACTTCCACTGCATTTAAATCCTTCTTTAAATAAGGAGACCAAAACTATGCAGTGTAATTGAGATGTGGTCTTCCAATGTCCTGTAAAACTGAAGTGTAGCACCATCATTTTTATGTTTAATTCATCTCATAATATAAGATAGAAACCCGTTAGCCTTCTTGATTATGTCCTGTCTCTGTATTCTCGGTGACCACACCTGTATACGGGTGACTTATGCATCAGAACAACCAAATCCACCTGTATCTTGGAATTCCACTGTCATCCTCCATTTAAGTAATACTGCTTCTCCATTCTTCCTACCAAAATAAACAGCTTCATATTTTCTCACATTATACTCCATCTGCCAGATTTTTTTTGCATTAACTCAATCTCTACAGAAGGGTCTAGGCCCGAAACGTCAAGTTTTCCTGCTCCTATGATGCTGCTCGGCCTGCTGTGTTCATCCAGCCCCATGCTTGTTATCTCTACATACCTCTTATTTTCTTCAGAACTACTTATCTTAGTGTCTTCTGCAAATTTATCTACTCTGCTTCACCTCATGCAGGTTATTTATGTAAACTGCAAAATGTTGTGGCTCCAGCACAGATCCCTGGGGAATCAACTAATCATATTCTGCCAATCAAAAAAGACCCATTTATGTATAATGCCTGTTTTCTGCCAGCCAGCCAATTTTCCAGCTGTGCTAAAATGTTCCCCCTTATACCATGAACTTTTATTATCTTCAATAACTTTTTATGTGGCACTTTATCAAATGTCTTCTGGTAATCCAAGTACAGTACATTTATAAGCTTGCCTTAACCCACAGTGAATATTGCTCCTTCCAAAAAAAATCAACAAATTAGTTAGAAGTGACTTTCCCTTGACAAACCATTCAGACTCTTCCCAACTACCTGGAGATTTTCTGAGCGTACAGCTATCATCTCTTAATTATTGACTTTAATACTTTCCCTTGACAAATGTCAAGCTAACCAGTCCACAGTTCCCTGGTTTTTGTTTTCATACCTCCTCAAATAGAGGGGTATTATTTGCTGCTTTAGTATTTTTTCCTTGTAGTAGAAATATAATTATTCTGAGTATTTGTAAATATTCCCTTCAGTGGATGCTATTGTATCTCTATTGATTTATTCTCTTATCTAGTTTGTATCTTCTAGTATAGTATGTATCCTCTAGTGTAATATGCATGTTCGTTTCAGCTAGTTCAGCTTTCATGCTCACATAGTTCCCTTAGTTAGGTTTAGAATATTAGACTTAGACTTAATCTAAAATACCAGACTTAGACCTAACCTTCTCCCTTTCAAACTGAATGTAAAATTATATTGTAATCAATGCTGCTTACAGATGCCTTTACACTGAGGTCATTAATTAAACATGCCACAGTACACAATAACAAATCTAGTATAACCTGTTCTCAGGTTGGTTCCAGAGCATTCTTTGCTAAGAAACTATTTCAAAAGCATTCTATGAACTCTTCATTCCAGTCACTACTACCAATCTGATTTTCCCAATTTATATGTCGACTAAAGTCACCCATAATTATTGTCAAGCCAGTATTTCTTCAGATACACTTTGCCCCACATTGTAATTACTTTTAGAGAGCCTATTGGTCACACCCAACTGTGACTTCTTTAATCTACTATTCTTCCTCTCTACCTAAACCAATTCTGCATTGCGATTTCCTGAACCATGGTCATCTTGTATGGTGCACAAAAATCATCCTTGATTAACAGAACTACTCCTCTGCCTTCACCTAACTTCCTATTATTCACCAATGTCCTGTATCCCTCAAAGATATCGGTTTAATGAGATGTTTATGTTTTCCCAATACTTGACATGGATGGCATGTTTTACAAAAGAGTACTGTGACGTCACGGCTAGGTAAAACGTCTGTTTATTGATACTTGCGTTTTCTTTATTCATAAAGGTCCTACCATAGGAATTTCCAGTTGTGGAGGTGCTGGTGTTGGACTGGGTGGACAAGGTCAGAAGTCACACAAACCAAATTATAGTCCAACAGGTTTATTTGAAATCATAAGCTTTCAGAGCGCTGCTCCTTCATCAGGTGAAGTGAAAGAGAAGCACACAAGGACAGAATTAATGGGCAGAGAGATCTAAAAATCATACAAATGGTGTAAGCGGAGTGTCAAATAATAAGTCCCTGCAGGTGATCAGACGTGGCAGATGGTGTGAGTAAAGTATCAACAGCTGAATAACAAGTGAAGGGATGATCTATACTCTGATTAATTGAGGCAGAGGGATAATTAGAAAAAAATAAAAATAAAGTGGTGCTGGTGACAAACCAAACAGCTGGAAATAACATAATAGATATTAGGCTTACCTCGCGTGACTGCGGCCTTTCAGTTGTTTCAGCGGCGGGAGTCCGGAAGGAGGCGCGAGGGCAGCCTGGGAAGGTAAGCTTCAGGAGTATAAAAGTCTTACCTCGCGTGACTGCGGCCTTTCAGTCGTTTCAGCGGTGGGAGTCCGGAAGGAGGCGCGAGGGCAGCCTGGGAAGGTAAGCTTCTCCTTTAAAAACTTACCTCGTGAATAGGCAGAGTACGTGCTGAGCGGGAGCAGACACAGGACAGTTGAGTAAGTGAGGTAATATATTTGGGCGGTGTGAAGGTAGATAAATCCCCTGGGCCGGATGGGATTTTTCCGAGGATTCTCTGGGAAGCTAGGGAGAAGATGGCGGAGCCTTTGGCCTTGATCTGGAAAGGATTATAAGAGATAGGATTTATAATCATCGAGCAAGCAACAATTTGATTGGAGATAGTCAACATGGATTCGTCAAGGGCAGGTCGCGTATCACAAACCTCATTGAGTTTTTTGAGAAGGTGACCAAGCATGTGGATGAGGGTAGAGCGGTTGACGTGGTGTAGATGGACTTCAGTAAAGCCTTTGATAAGATTCCACATGGTAGGCTATTGGAGAAAATACGGAGGCATGGGATTGAGGGAGATTTATCAGTTTGGATTAGAAACTGGCTTTCTGAAAGAAGGCAAAGAGTGGTGGTTAATGGAAAATATTCAGCCTGGAGTCCGGTTACTAGTGGTGTGCCCCAAGGATCTGTTTTGGGACCACTGCTGTTTGTCATTTTTATAAATGACTTGGACGCAGACATAGGTGGATGGTTTAGTAAGTTTGCAGATGACACTAAAGTCGGTGGAATGGTGGACAGTGTGGAAGAATGTTGCAGGTTGCAGGGACACTTAGATAAACTGCAGAATTGGGCTGAAAGGTGGCAAATGGAGTTCAATGCAGATAAATGTGAGGTGATTCACCTTGGGAAGAATAATAGGAAGGCAGAATACTGGTTCAATGGAAAGATTCTTGGTAGTGTGGATGTGCAGAGGGATCTTGGTGTCCAGGTACATAAATCCCTGAAAGTTGCCACCCAGGTTGATAGTGCTGTTAAGAAAGCATACGGTGTGTTAGGTTTCGTTGGTAGAGGGATTGAGTTCCGGAGCCATGATGTCATGCTGCAACTGTACAAAACGCTAGTGCGGCCTCACTTGGAATATTGCGTACAGTTCTGGTCGCCCCATTACAGGAAGGATGTGGAAGCATTGGAAAAGGTGCAGAGGAGATTTACCAGGATGTTGCCTGGTCTGGAGCGAAGGTCTTATGAGGAAAGGCTGAGGGACTTGGGTCTGTTCTCATTGGAGAGGAAAAGGCTAAGAGGGGATTTAATAGAGACATACAAAATGATCAGAGGATTAGATGGGGTGGACAGTGAGAGTCTTTTTCCAGGATGATGACATCGGCTAGTACGAGGGGGCATAGCTGCAAATTGAGGGGTGATAGATTTAAGACAGATGTCAGAGGCAGGTTCTTCACTCAGAGAGTGGTAAGGGCGTGGAATACCCTGCCTGCCAATGTAGTTAACTCAGCCACATTAGGGGCATTTAAACAGTCCTTGGATAAGCATATGGATGATGCTGGGATAGTGTAGGAGGTGGGCTTAGATTAGTTCACAGGTTGGCGCAACATCGAGGGCCGAAGGGCCTGTTCTGTGCTGTATTGTTCTATGTTCTATGTTCTATGAAGAGCTCCCCGACTGGGAAGGAACATTCCTGTCTGGCGATTGTTGCACAGTGTCCATTCATCTGTTGTCTTAGCGTCTGCAAGGTCTCGCCAGTTTACCATGCCTTGGGGCATGGAATTTCAATAATTTCCTTTCTGTTCTGAGGAGAAAATCTTTGTGCATTAGGAACTTAGGAACAAGAGTAGGCCATTCAGCCCCTTGAGTCTGCTCCGATCTGTGGCCTAACTCCATATACCTGCCTTGAGACCATATCCTTTGATAGCCTTGCTTAATAAAAATTTATTTATCTCACATTTAAATTTAATAATTGAATTAGCATTGACCGCTGTTTGACGAAGAGAGTTCCAAGCCAACAGGACTCTCTGCATGTGGAAGTGCTTTTTAACATCTCTCCTGAGTGGCCCGGCCCTAATTCTTAGACTCTGCCCCGTGGTTCTAGAATCTTCAACCAGTGGAATAGTTTTTCTTTATCAACCTTGTCTTTCCTTCTTAATATCCCTGAGACTTCAATTAGATAACGCCTAAATCTTCCATGCAACTTAAATTGTACACCTTTAAAACTCTAAAATAAACAAACGCACATTCTTCCTTCCACTCTATTCATAGGTTGATTTTTTTTCTTTTGGGTCCTGCCTCATAAGCAGATTTCACTGGGCAATTGGGGGGCTTTGAGTCGTGGATCTGCCTGTCACTCTTCTGTATATTAAATGTTAGTCAATAACATAGAATTTCCTTCCTAACAGCCCTGTGGCTGTTTCTACGCCCCAAGGTTTGCAGTAGTTTAAGAAAACAGCTAACCATCACATTGTCCAGGGCAATTAGAAATGGGCAATAAATACTGGCCAAGCCAGGGATGCTCACATCCCATGATTGAATATAAGACAAGCTACCACCAATACCAGGCGATGGCCTAGTGGTATTATCGCTGGACTGTTAATCCAGAGACCCAGATAACATTCTGGGGACCTGGATTCAAATTCCACCCTGGCAGATGATGGCACTTGAATTCATTAAATATCTGGAATTAGGAGTCTAATAATGATTGTGAATCCATTGTCGATTGTTGGAAAAAACAACCTGGTTCACTAATGTCCTTTAGGGAAGGAATCTGCCATCCTTAACTGGCCTACATGTGACTCCAGACTCACAGCAACGTGGTTGACTCTTAGCAGCCCTCCAGGCAATTAGGGATGGGCAATAAATGCTGCCTAGCCAGCGATGCCCTCATCCCATGAATGAATAAACCAAGAAAAACAGTGACAGCAGTATGTGTCATCTACAAAATGCTTTGCAGCAACCCACTAAGCGTCCTTTGAGAGCATCTTTCAAATCTAAAAATCCTTCTGTCTAGCAGGTCAAGGATGGCAGACACATGTGGATGCCATGACTTGTTTATAATATCTCCAAGCTACTTACTGTCCTGGCTTGGAACTATTTTGCTATTCCTTTACTGTTACTGGGTCACTAAACCTAAAATACCTTTCTTCATAATCAAATTACATTCCCTCAAAAGGCAAAGGGAATGCAAACAATCCAGAGTCTCATCAATAAAACAGGCTTATGCTCCCTTCCAGTTCTGACTACACAATTATGTAACATTGACATATTCATTGTTTTTTTTTCTTTATTCATTCACTGGATGTGGGCATTGCTGGCTAGGCTGCATTTATTGCCCATCCCTAATTGCCCAGAGTCAGGTAAGGATGGCTGTTTCCTTCCCTAAAGGACATGAGTGAACCAGATAGGTTTTTCCCGACAATTGACAATGGATTCAGGGTCATCACTAGACTCTTAATCCCAGATATTTATTGAATTCAAATTCCACCAACTGATGCAGTGGGATTCAAACCCAGGTCACCAGAATGTTATCTGGGTCTCTGGATTAACAGTCCAGCGATAATACCACTAGGCCATTGCGTCCCAAATAAGTCTTCATACCCCGAATGAGTATCTTCCCAAAAAGACTCAGATCTCATCAACGTTATGATCCCATTTGATGTTATTACTGGACTAGTTAGATCCCAGACTGAAACCTGGTTTGTTAAATAATATTTTGTTACATTCATATTTAAAAAACACAATCTACCAATGCCTCACGTTTGATATTGACAATAGAACACATGTTTATTACATAAAAGAAAAGAAGGTAAAATGGAATAAACCAAGCAATTTATTTAAAATATCATTTAAAGGATCTCAAAACACAGAATAAAACTATATCTATTCAACCATGATTTCTGCAACCTGAAACAAAAACCTATCCAAGCTATGAGGTTTTTTCCTTAAGCAAAAAACAATCTGATTCTTCTAACTGAAAGCAAGCTAATACTCTTCAATATTTACTCTATCTGCTGTAGAACTCTCCCAATGTAAAGAAATTTACATTACTACCCCAGGAAATCTCTCTCTCTGATTGGCTTAAGAAAGCATAGCTTCAGAAGTGCTGGCAAGTTAATCATGAAATCCCCTGATACACACAGACTAAAACCGATATGCCACTCGTTCAAAATACAAACACAAAAATAAACAATATTGGAATAAATATAAAATATACCTTTCAACATAGTGTTAGTCTCTGTGGTGCTATGACTAATTTCATGGATTTGCTTCTGCTTTCATTCTGAGTGTTGGATGCTTTGTACTCTTTCTTCTTCCAGTCACTTGGGTGGATGCAGAATTTTCTTGTTCCTCTTCTTCTGAGAAATAGTGCAAAATTTAAGGTTATTTCTTGGTCAATGATATGATAGTATCATTTCTTCTAACTATCCATTGTTATGTTCCAACTCACTTGATCTTGGTTATTGTATTTTCTCCATGATTATTCCTTCTTTCTGTTGATCCTTTATCCATACTTTCTCCCTAGGTTGGAGCTCTGGTAACACCAGTGTTCTGTACCTTTTATTAAAATTTCAAGCTTGCTTGTCCCTTTGAACTTCTTTCTGTTTTCATTTTGTTATGATCATTCACATATTTTGAGGTGGTTTCTCAGTTAGAGATGGAAAGTGTGTTCTCAATCTCATCCCCATCAATATCTCTGACAGTAATAATCTATTCTGTAGTGGTGATTATCTTTAGCTTAATGGTGTGAGATTTAAGTCTTCATTCTTTTTCAATAACCTCTTGATTGTATGAACACCTTTACTCAGGTTTTTCATTTGCTTGAGGATAATGGGGTGAACTTGTGACATGAATAAAATCATATTCACATGCAAGTCTCCTGAACTGCTCATTGGAAAACTTTGAACCCTGTCTGAGACTAAAGTATCCAGAATGCTGTGTGTTGAGCAGATTTTTTAAAAGTGTTTCTGTCACTGTTTCTGCCACAATTTTGTGTGAGTGATTGTCTTCAAATCAATTTGAGTAGAATTCTATGACAATAATTAAGATTGTGCCTTTAAACTCAAATAAACCCTTACCAAAGATCTCCCACTTACTTGATGGAAATGATGATGGCAATATTGGTTCTTTCTTCTTTTGCTCACTGTACACATAATGCAATTATTGATCATTTCCCATATTGAGTTTGAAATCCCTGGCCACCACATTGTTGTGTTCTCACATGACACTTCATAATGTCCAAATGACCTAGATGAATTCTCTGAAGAATTTCAAATTTAAGTGCTCTTAAGCGTCATGAATCTTTCATTGAAAACTAGCCAGTTGTTGATGATAGTGAGAAGTCTATGCAGCTGAAAGTACTGGTGTAGTGTGGGATCATTTGGTATATACTCTGGCCAGCCTTCCAGACAGTATTTCTTCATCTGATTATATTCTGCATCACATGTCTGTGCTCCCTGTATTCTTGCAATTTTCTTTCTGTAGCTGGTAAATGTTTTGTGACTCATATATATATATATATATCATATATATAACATAGAGAGAGAGAGAGTCTGATGCATTTATTCATCTCCTTGATAGAGAGTCTACTGTTGTCTAATACTTGTCCAGCTTATGTTCAGCTATGGAGTCATACTTCATTAGTCGCAAACTGAACTGTTGAATTCTGGGTGTTTTTACAATATTTTGAAGAGTAACCAATAATTGTTGGCTGGTTTCTAACTTAAACTAAAGGCCCTTTAAGTAACTTGAAAACTTTTTGCATGTCCATGTTGTTGCTACAACCTCCCTTTCAATTGTTGCATATTGGTGTTCCATCTCGGCGAGTGATCTGGAAGCATGGTAGATTGGTCCACACTAAACTGCCCCATTCCTGTTGAAGATGCAACAACTGTTACTATGGTCAGGGAATGCAGATCATAGTGCATTAGGATTTTTTATGAGGTCTGGAGATGGGTGAATGTGTCAAGCACTCTTTTGTTGATATTTCCACACTATTATTGACTCTCACATGGTAACTGTCGCAAAATCTATTTACTTATGCTAAGTTTGATAAAATCTTTCCAACCTGGTTTACCATCTCAAGGAATCTATGAAGCTCTGTAATGTTTCTGGATGTTTGAAATTCTTTGATCGCTTTGGTATTCTGTATGTCCACCATAGTGCCAGTACGTCAGATTGTGTCCAAGAAATTTTATTCGCAGTTACATAAACTTGGACTTCACATTTCACGTTAAGCCCGTTTTCTAAAGCACCTTCTTGACTGTTCTAACTCTTGGTGTGTTCTTCTTTTGTATTTTCATCTACTATTATGTCCTCCAAATGATCTGTTACCTTAGCAATGCCTTCTGATGTGTTTGACATTGATCTTTGCTAAATTTCTGGTGTGAATGCTATTCGAAAGGGTAACCTACTAAATAACACGCCAAATGTGTAACAAATTTTCCATAGTCTTCATCCAGAGATAATTGCCAGAACCTACTATTTAAATCTAGTTTGGAGCATAGGCACTCTTAGCTGGTTTTGCATCCATTGAATTCATTGGTTGAATCTCATGTTCTGTGGCTTTAATGAGTTGCGTTAGATCCATGCTGATTCTTATTGAACCATTAGGTTTTGCTTCTGTAACTATTCCTGAATATCATTCCAACAATACTGTAACTGCTGAAATTACTCGTTGTCTGAACATGGAATCTACTTCTTTAGCATTATCCAAGAGAGAGTGTGGCACTTTCCTTTGGTGTGCAAATAGATTGGCTTTGGGAGTACTTGAATTTCAATTTCCTAAACCTGTAAGAAATCTTGAGAATTCAGTTCAAAATTCACTTCCATGGTCAACATCTGCAGTTTCATTGACTTTCTGAATTAATTTACGTTTTAAACATGCCTTCCTCCTTTGTGGAGAACATTCTTCATTTTGCATGGCATAAAGAGGTACTGTGATTTCTCTTCCTGGGATTTGCTGAGAGTTGGCCTTTTACTTTCAATGATGTTTCTCCAGGTCCCTGTAACTTCATTGAGAATAGCTGTAATTGTTATTTTGAAACCATTTAAGCAGATCTGATAACATTGAGACACACACTCCAATATGAACTTAAAATAACATGGTGCACCCATTTACTTCCAGTTTAACACTCCAGAGTTTATTTCCAGAACTGTTGATTTCTACACAAAATCTGTTTTTTTTTCTGGCTTTGAGGTGTTTTCAGTTTTTTTAATTTTCTTTGGATTCACTTATCTTCCTCTGTTTGTTCAATGTATTCAGTGTTGGGTTTCTGCAGACTCTTTCAAAATGTCCAACTCTCCTGCATTTGGGCCATTGTGCTCCCCAAGCTGTAAAATCACCTCACCTATAGGGTTTAGGCCTGAAACGTCAAGTTTTCCTGCTCCTATGATGCTGCTTGACCTGCTGTGCTCATCCAGCCCCATGCTTGTTATCTCGGATTCTCCAGCATCTGCAGTACCTTTTATCTCTCACCTATGTGGCTTGTTCCCTCACACTCAGACATGTCAAGATGGCAATTGGAACACTTTTCCCCAGGTTGGTGGGATATGCATTTTTGCGCACTTTCTTCCCTGATGTCCATGTACTGAATTGGCTCACTCAATTTTTTCCATGGTTTTTCATTTTCCTCATCAATGACTATCCTGTTCTGCCTCTGAAGTTCAGCTTGCAGTGATCTAGACTTTTTATCTCAGCATCAAATTTTCTCTGACTTGTGAAAGTTCTGATACTTACACTGCATTACATCATTACAAAGTGAGGGTAAATGGGATATCATTAAGTCTGAACAGGGTGTTGAATTAGTTGAATTGCATATTGGAGGAATCAATCGGACATTGACAAAGGGTGAATGGAAAGTCATGGATGGTAAATGAGGCATCATGGGGCTGAATTGTTAATGCGGGGACAAATGGAAGATCACGAGTCGAAAGGGACATAGTGGAAAGTGAATGAGGCAATTCAAGGATGAATGGGACGCGACAGAGCTAAATGGGGCAATGCAGACATGCATGGAACAATTACAAGTGTGAGTGGGAACTCATGGAAGTAAATAGGAAATTGCAGGGGTGAATGGGGGCATTATGATTGAATTTGAGGCTTTGTGGGTAAGAATGAGGCATGGTGGGGGACTAATGTGCCTTTGTACAGGGATGAAGGTCCATCTCTGGGGTGAGTGGAATATTGTGCCATAGTGCAGGGATAACAGGGGCATTGGAAAGGTGAAAGGGACATCATGCATCAATAGGGACATCAACAGGACATTTTGGGATAAAAACAGAAAACGCTAGAGGAACTCAGCAAGTCTGGGCAGCATTTGTAGAGAAAGAAAAACAGTTAAGGTTCAAGTCAAACAGAACTGTTCTTCAGAACAGGGATATCTTGGGCGTGAGAATGAAAGGGGTATCATGGGAAGTGAATGGGATATTGTGGTGATGAATGATGAATGGGGATCTGAACGTTAGAGGGATGGTGGGTTTTTGATTGTGTGGTATTTGTAAAGTAATTTGATTGGCACCAGGAAACAGTTCTGCTCCTCCTGGCCCATAGATGTAGCAATTAATTAATTTGCCTCATGAATCTAACCCAGCATCTCAACTCCTGTTTGCTAGCTTAAAATTACTTAGTGTCAGTGTAGATTATGTGCTCAAGTTTTTAGTGAAGCTTGAAACCGCAGACTCAGAGGAGCTGGTGCTGTGACTGGGCCACAGCTGACATCTATAAAAGAACCAACACCGTACTTTACCTCAACTAAAACTAGCCACTTGAGAAGTTGAGCTCCATGATCATATCTGAGGATACAGAACAGTAGTTTTCTGTTGTTGAGCACACTGAAGATATGGTACAAGCATGCCAGCTCTACTTCTCACTTGAAAGATACCAATCATACATCTGTACCTTTGGTAAAACAGCAATTAAAACCAAAGCACACTTTTAGTCAGAAGAATATTTAAAACTCCCTTTTCAGAGACATTTGAGCATGTGCTGTGATATAGATGGTGTGGCTGGGCTGGAGGCATGACACAAAACATCATTTTCCAAAGTGTGAGATGATGATGCAAGGGCTGAGTTTCTAATTGTTCCATTTGAGTGGAAGAACCTGCTATAATGTGCCCTTTTCCACACTTCTAATCTCAAATTGTAGGTCATTTCAAAGTTGCCAACAAGGGTTCTAATCCCTACAGTGCAGACAGAAGCCATTCAGCCCATCCAGTGTGCACCAATCATGCACTTCGCATGGCTAATCCACCGAGTTTACACATCCCTGGACACTACAGGACAATTTAGCATGGCTAATCCACCTAATCTGCACATCTTTGGTCTGCGGGAGGAAACTGGAACACCCAACAAAAACCCATACAGACACAAGGAGAACATGCAAACTTGAAACAGATAGTCGCCCATAGAGTGGGATTGAACCCGTGCCTCTGGTGCTGTGAGGCTAGACTGTGACACCCAAGGGAGTTTGTTGCATGAATAATCTGCATCTTCTCATCACACTGAGACAGACAAGGAAAATTAAATTGAATTCATTGGGAACTACGATTTGTTTCAAATTCTTCAGGATTAATTCCTTTTAGTTGGAAGAGATTGAAACCCTTCCTGCAGTATCAGTGAAGTTGATACCAGAACTGAGATGGCAGGTCTTCTAATGAGGCATTTTAAGAGTATCTGGGTTAGTATTGTTGATGAAATGGGGGAATTCTCTCAGAGATGATACCTTATCATTGGGGGCACAAATAGAAAATATTCTTGTAACCACTACCTGAATGTAAAGGCACTAAAGGTGCCCAATGTTGCTGGATGAGTCCTATCCCTTTTTTTTTGGTCTAGCAATTAGAGATCTACACCACTCATGATGCTTTATTTGTAATTGGAGGAAAATAAGCTTAGGCAAAAAGTTTTACATTAATTTTACTATCTATCAACTGCAGAAAACTACGTTAGATTTTTTGATTTCTAAACAGTCGACTGCCTTTGTAAATTGGCAAATCCTCTCCTTTCTCCAAAATATCTTTTATATTCACATTTGTTCTAATTGGAATTCTGACAGAAACATGGTGGAAAGCAGCAGGGTGACTAGCAGTTACTACTACTACTGCTGTGCTACTCACAGGTATTCGGCAACACAAATGAAAATGAAGGGTAAACTTTTCGCATTTCAGCTGTGGTCAAAATGCCCCATTTATAATCAAGGGTGAACACTGAAACCTGATATGATGATGATGTTATGGGGTCATCTGAGAATAGACTTTCAAAGTAAGAGACAAAATAGCCACAGCATGGAAATCCTTTTTTTGAAAAATGAATTTCATCTGCCAATGATGTCTCTCACAGTCAAACAGCCCATTGAGTCTCAATGTTAAGCTTCATGTAGCAATGTCTGGTTTGTTTGTGGTACTGGAAGGCTCACATCAGCTGTGAACCCACATTAAGTATTAGTTACATCTCTCAGAGGAGTTCAGGGACTGATGATGCTGAAAGGAGTATTGAGTTAATACACACTTCTTCAAAGTGATGATGAGATTTGGATTTATATTTATTGTTGATCTTATATAACGTGTGGCCAGGTCCTGATACGTTATTGTTAGGAGATGCTGAGCACACAGGTCGGAACTTAATTAGGAGAAGTAACATCTACATCATTTGTTCTGATGCTTATTGGCTGGCTTCATTGCCAGAAGGATTTGGGTTGGCTGTCAGCTCTCTTGGTGACAGTTAAACTCAGGGAAATCAGAAAAGTCTAGGGAGAAAAAGGATCTTAAAAATAATGACATGAAAACCTATTATGGTGATATAATATTATTTTTAATACTGGAATGGCAACTTGTATGGATCCTAGTTTGCCATGCTAAATAAATATATGGTTGATTAGTCAGCACAGAGTTGATAGTTCATTGCTGATCATTGCCAATTGCTCAAGTGTTGGGATTAGGGACTGGGAGATGCTCCATACTGGGTTAAATCTTCACTTTTTTTGGGCTAGGTCTGAACTGCATCAGATCTGTTGGAGGGTTTTTTTTTGCTGTGACTAGTGAGATTTCTCATCGTATCTTATCAAACTCACCTCAATAAATATCTACTCCGCCCCTGTGTTGACTCTCTTGTTTAATTCTAGGCCTGTGTTATTACACACCGTTCCAGAACAACTCACGACTCAGTGGATCGTCACAAAAAGGCGAGCATTGTTGGTACCCACGCCATCATTTAAAAGGCCGCTGTGCACCTTGATTAAGTGTTGGCAATCCGCATTGCCCCTTACCAGCAACATAATTGCACAGCAGTCACAAAACATCACTGCACATGGCACATAGCTGGTATGGCTGACACTCTCTCGCACCCAGAACCTATTCTCTCATCCTTGTCACTGTTTAACCACCACACCACACACATTACCTTTCCTTAGCTACATCCCATCAAAATGCCCCCCTCTAAGTCAGTTACTCTACCCCAGTGCCCACTGGGGACCCATAGCTCATCATTGCCTAGTTGGTGAACGTCACACACCCACAAGCAATCAGATAATTCTGGTTCTGAGGAATCGCTCGACCCAAAACATTAACACTGATTTTTCTCCATAGATGTTGCCAGACCTGCTGAGCATTTCCAGCAATTCCTATTTTTATTTCTGATTTACAGCATCTGCAGTTTTTTTCGGCTTTTATTCAGAAATTCTGAACATGAGCTTTTGTTCACAGCCAGCAAAAGGGAACGTAAACAAAATGAGCATAGAATGTAGTTCACTCCCACAACGCAAACCAAATGCTTTCATGATGACTAATGACTGGTTAACACATGACCGTTTGCTGTACCCAGCTCTTATCCACTGGAAGTGGGTGTCAGTCAGATCCTGTATAGTTTGTAGCACCTGATGCGGCTAAGCTCCATCATACACAATGAGAGCTTCCTTCTCCCAATGTCCCCATAGTCCTTCTTCGAAAACTTCTCCCGCTCCCACAGTTTGTCCAGTGTCTATCACATCGCATCATTGCCTGCTCCAATTGTATAGAGCACTGCACGCCAGGATGGTGCAGCACACTCTGTCTGGATTATGCTGCAGGGATCCCCTCAGACTGGTCCAAGCAGCAGAAGTGTATCTTCAGCAGCTCTATTTCCTGCTCCACCATGGCCCTGGTTGCAGCATGTTCACCAACTTGGTGAAGGTGCCACACCACTTGCATAACTAACACATCACATCAGGAAGGAAGTGTCTATTACCCTCAAACCCCCTTCCCATCTCAGACCCACATCAGTCATGAAACCTATCATTAATTCAGTACTTTGCACCATTATACTTGCATGACAATAGACAAAGGGATGGTTTCCTTTTCCCAAAGCTCTCTTAGAAGCTGCCCAAGTGATGGGATGTTATTGGCCAGCATTCACCTCTTTTCAAGTCATTGCCATAAACCTCTGTATTATTGATGTGTCAATGCTAGATTGGCAAGCACCCCCAACCGCATCCCAAAACCAGCCCAGCTCATCTCCACCTCCCTAACCTGTTTTTCCTCTCACCTCAAGCCACACCCCCATCTCCTATCTACTAACATCATCCCGCCCCCATTTCTGATGAAGGGTTTAGGCCCGAAACGTCAAGTTTTCCTGCTCCTATGATGCTGCTTGACCTGCTGTGTTCATCCAGCCCCATGCTTGTTATCTCGGATTCTCCAGCATCTGCAGTACCTTTTATCTCTTGGCAAGCACCAATGTTGTGTTGCAAATCATTTTACACTGGCTTTTGAACCCTGAGCTCGTTTGCTCCACATGCATTACAGATGGGCTATGAAAAGATCTCAGATTAAATATAGCTGGAGATTTGAAATGCTCACTTCAGGTATTTGCCCCTTCAATGTTTGATAAACCTTTATCTACAGCCAGCAAAAGTAAACACAAATAAAACCATCAGAGGCTTTCTAACTGGGACCCTGGCAACTGACACATGTTGTAGGTGTTAGATTGATGTCTTGGTGTGCCATACAGCAAGATGTTTTCCCTCCCTCACCCCCACTGCCTCTCCCTGAGACAGCAATCTGGTTGACTCTTAACTGCCCTGCGGGCAATTAGGGACACCCACATCCTGTAAATGAATAAATTGAATAAATAGATCCGTATTGGCAAGCTTTCTGCCTGTGAGTCTGCACAAAAGAGCACATCAATACGGCAGTACCGATAGCATTAATTTCTGGCTGAAGTGCCATTGTGCTAACAATCATGGCATGGCAAGGCAAATCAAGGCTTAGATACTGCAAGCATACAGGCAGGCGGTATGTGAGCTACCACTAAGAGAGTAAGTGAACAGCCCTGAGATGTAGCCTGGTCTAATTCATCAGCTGGGTGTATGTATGTCTCCGCCTGTGAAATATCTTACAATCAGGCTTTCAATGCAAGTTGCCACTATATCTTGCATTGCAGCTTTGTACTTCTTAAATATCTTGCAAGCGAAATGAAGAGATACCACAAGGATCTTGAGGGGTTGGAAAGTACCAGATGCAGTATCGGTGGATAAGGGGCTGGTGCCCCTGGATAGTGCCCTGAGATGCTGTTGCATGGTAACAAACATGGAGACTCCTCATAGCCAGCATTGAGCTGAAGTTGCTGGGTACCTGCTTAGATTTCCATGTTGAAATTTTTGATGTCCAGTTTGCTCACCTTGTTTGGTGAGAGAGGAAAATTCATAACAATGAGGCAAGACAGATGTGAAGTTAATAAAACACTTAGCAAGCAATAGCCCCCCCATTATAGGCAACTCGCTATTGCCTGGAAAATAAATCACCTTAAAGCCCAGCAATGCATAAAAAATAGAACAAGTCACTCGATTTATTGAGATCAGCCTTGCTAGACTTTTTGTCCCATTCTGCCACAAATTTCCCATAGCCTGTGTCATTTGGGCCCCTATATTTCCGCGCAGTTAGAATTTGATCCTAATATCCTTCTGGGCTTTTACTAGGATCAGTTTATCTGAACTTGACTTTTGTATTCATTAGGACTGGAGTCTTCCCTGGAATTTGTATTTTAGCTGCTGCTTGATTGTCAGTGCAGTTTATATCCCCTGTTTTGAAATTGTGATACTACTGACCACAATTTAAAATATTTAAGATATTACTGATTAATTATTGCATTTAGTTAAATTGGATTCAAACTATCTTATCGCAATTAAGAACAATTCTTGTATGTTGATTGGAACTGGCTGCAGTCTCAGCCTTAAGAATTAAAACTAGTTCACGGATTCTATTTCTTTTCCTGAATGAATTCATAATAATATGCTACATATATTGTTTGCTGATGTGATCTAGCACAAAAAAGTTAAAGATGTCTCCTTTTTTCTAATTATTTCATTGCCTAATTGCTGTCCTTACTGTTAGTATGACCTTTGTTATTTCTTGCATGACTTCTTGGGTTCCCCAGGTAGTATCGAATCACTTTTATATTACCATTGCCTTGCTGATCACTTTTTAGTTATTCCTCGTTAGGTCAACACCTCTAATATCAGTGACAGCCATTAGGCATAAGTTTCATTTCTGATGCTGAGCGTGGAGGCAGGTTGAAAATCAGGAGGGACTGGAGGGTGTCAGGTTTTCCCATGTAATTACTTTCTTTTAAGCCTATTGCACATCTATGAGCGTGGCAGGCAGGAAATTCCGAAACCTGCTAGAATTTCCCGGGTACCATATTTAAAAGGCACCCGGTTGACATCTCACTCTCTGAAACTCAGGAGCATTTGTGAACCTCAGTACATCATTCATACCCATCCTGGGGATACTAGAGTCCTGCCAAAAGTTTCACTAAATGAGAAGAATGTATTGTTTCCATGGCATTGTATCAATAAGCCATCCTGAGTCACCAAGGCAGCCTAAACCAAGGTGGCAGTGGAGGTGAGCGCCCATGAGAGAATCAAGAGAGACTGGATCCATTGCCACAAAAGAATGATCTCTCGTACACCACCAAGACAGGAGCCACCGTCTGCTCAATACTGCATTCCCTGAGTCTGAGTTAGCATTGTAGATATTTTACTCAACATTATGACACAAATCTGGGGCAAGAACGATTAAACCCAGAGCTCTGACCCAGCATTATAAGTTGGCCACTGCATTGGAGTGTCCCACACTAGATTGGGTGCCATCATGTCACGTATATGCAATCAATGTCAGTCACTTCATTGCACCTTCCTACGTTGTCTTATTTCCAACACAATGCAACTGCCTCGCTCCGATATGTCAGGGTTCACATTTAAACTTGAGAAGAAGCTACACCGCACAGTAGCTCACACACAATCAGCTCACTGACCTTTTCTCATAACTAGGAAAACATGTACGTCATATAGGAACATAGGAAATAGAAACTTTCAGCCCGTCAAGTCTGCTCTGGCATTTAATATGATCATACTTGATCGAACAATTCAGTGTTTTTAACCTATAACCTGGAACACCATCGGTAATCAGAAATGTATCAACTTCTACTTTAAATAAATTTAAAGACCGAGTTTCCACAAGCCCCTGAAGTAGAGAATTCCAAAGATTCACACACAACTCTGATTAAAAAAAACTCACCGATCTCAGTCCTAATTGGCAGCCCTCTTATTTTAAATTATGCCCCTTTTTTCTAGACTCCCCAACCAGGAGAAACATCTTACTTATGTCTACATTGTCTACCACCTTTAAGTAGGTTTCAATGAGATCATACTCATTGCTCAAAAATCTTGAGAATACAGGCACGGTTTGTCCAACCTCTCCTCAGAGGACAGCCCTGCCATCCCAGGAACAAGTTGGTGAACCTTTGTTGCATCCCTATTGCAACTATATCTTTCCTGGGTTAAGGAGATCAAAACTGCACATGGTATTCTAGGTATGGTCAAACTAAGCTCTGATAGAATTGAAGCAATACTGTAGTCAAATCTTCTTGCAATGAAGCCTAACATTCCTTGAGCTGTCCTAATAGCTTTCTGCACCTGCCTGTTAGCTTTCCATGACTTATAATAAAGATACCCAAGTCCCTTTCTACACCTATACTTTCCAACCTCTCACAATTTTGGAAATACTCTACATCTGTTTCTTCACCCAAAGTGGATAACTTCATAATTTTCCACATTAGATTCAATGGGCCATGTACTTGCCCACTCACGAGGCCCGTCCAAATCCTCCTGGGACCAGTTTACACCTTCCTCACAGCACAAATTCTTGCTTACCTTTATTTCATTTGTAAATCTGAAAACACTATATTTGGTCACAGGTCCATATCATTGATACATACCGTGAACAGCTGAGGTCCAAGTACCGAATTTTGCCACACCCCAAGAGCCACCATCTGTTAATGTGAGAATGAGTCATTTATTCCTACACTCTGTTTTCTGCCTATTAGCCAGTCATTATTCCATGTCAGTATATCTGATGTGCTTTAATTTTACTAACCTTCTATAATGGAATTTATCAAAAGCTTTCTGAAAATCCTAGTACACTACGTCCATCAACTCCCCCTCATTGATTTTGTTAATAATATTTTTCAAAACTCCACATGTTTGTCAAACATGATTTTCCATTCCCAAATCCATGCTGACAATGACTAATCAGATCATTTTTTATAATTTTTTATGGTGAATCCTAACTGCCCTTAGTTAATGAGAATAACTGGAAATGATTGGGAGGTAGCTGTTTGCAGCTTTTAGACCTTAATCATGAGAGGTGATTGTTTATCTTCAATGCAAACTCCCTAAGGGATTGCTTGTGCAATAGTTTTTGACACTTTCAATTTCAGCAGATTCTTTTTGGTGTGTGTTTGTTGTGTTTAAGCACTTACAAACAGGTCTTAAGCCGCTTCCTTTTGTACTGAGTATTCTCGCAAACCATCGTATGAAAAACAAATTGGTAAAAGATGCTGGTTTTAACTTTGATTTTGACTCTTTCACAGTTTATCCTCCGCCTTTCAAATATACTTCCTACCCTCCATAACATTTCTTGGTCATCTCTTTTCAGGCCTATCCCCTCTGCTCTACATTCTCTCCTCCTTCCCCTCATCTGTCAATCCTTTCCTGGATATATTTGCCTGTCCCTGTGTTCTCACTCCCATTGAATTCCCCACACCCAGACTCATTTTTACATTGTCCCTCATTCAGTTCCACTGCTGTTTCTCTCTCCATGGCACAACTAATTAGCCCACTGTGTTCCAGCCCTTAATCTCTAGCCTTTCAATGCCTCTTTGCTCCTATGATTATTATTCTTGCCTTTGCACCTGAGTTTGCTCCCTCGTTTCCCTAGGGTTCTTTCAGTGGCTCCAGTAGCTTGCGTCCCTTATGTCTGTTGTCTACCTTTCCTTTGCACTCAGCCTAACACTTCATCCACCTTTTCTGTGAATCCCCTATTACGTTGAACTGCTTTGAGGTTAGTTTCCCATTTAAATTGCTCCTCCTTTTAAATTAAGCCTCACTTACTGGACCTGATCACTTGCTGGAATGAACAATTGTGACTACCTTGCTAGGGCAGGCTAGTGAGCCCATTCAGCTTACATGTGCATGAATGAGACTTCTCATGAATTGATCGATATGCAGAGGCTTCAGCCTCAAAACTGTGCTTAAGCATAAGATGGCAGACTGCATATAGGTGAGACTTCTCATGAGCTGATCAACATGGGGAGGCTTCGGTTTAACACTATAAGCAAAGAAATGACTTTTTTTCCTGAAGGAGCCAAGTTAGTGAAGAAGATTGTACACACCAGGTGTTGGAGGAAGCAGTCAACCCTGCCAGTTCCACGCCTCGTATCTATACAGGCAGTTTGTGTTTCCCAACTGTAGCAGAAACCTCTTTTGCATTCATTAGCATGTCATGAATTCTCATTAACACCCAGCCTGCTACAATTATGTGCACGGGTGCAATTTTATCAGCCAAAAGTGAGGAAACACAAACCTCCTGAAAGGTTTTGAGAACATAATAACAAACATTTAACCTGCAGGGAAACAGAAATTTTGCCTGCTGCCATTCTGAAAGCTCCAGTGGGCCTAGAAAATTCCGCCCATTCTTATTCTGACCATTAACAGCCTTTTTACACTCAACTGCCTCATGCCAATGCTCCCAAAATAATTTACTCTTCTGAAACAATGATGATTACTTGATTGTGTAGCAAATACCTAGTTGAAATATCTCCAGCTTTTACATTTTTTTGTCATTTAATTCTTAGCCAGAGCTCTGATATATGGAAAAACCTAAGCAGCAGCTGTTAAGCCCCCTAGTGGTTGAATTTTGATTACATTAATGGCAAGTTTATAGATAGTGTAAAGTTTATGCATAGCAGTAAATTATTGTCATAGTCAAACTAGTAGAGTTTTTCACATAGCTTTAAGCTTCAAGGAGCTTTGGCAACATGTATAATGCTGTCAGAATATTACTAGAACCTGTGTATTTAATTCTATTGATGAAGCTTCCTAATTTCATTGTAGGCTGTACAAAACCACAGCTGAGAAATAATGTTTGTGTGTAATTTAGTAAAAACATAAATCTGTTTTATAAATAGCATTTTATAATGTTATGAATACTGCATTGAGACGACATAATTCCGTTAATTCTGTCTGAGGGCCAAGTTAATTCACCTGAAATAATCAAATATCGTGTACAGGTACTTGGGCCTAGATTTTCATGACTGAGATTGAGATTGATATTTGGGAGTCAGGAATTTCCTTAACCCCGCCAATCCATTTCTATCCAGAAAAGGCCTGCATGCCCAATTCCTACCAGGGAACTGCTTCCAGAGATGAACTGGAAGCAGAAATGGGCCCACATTTGGAGGTGACACACTGCCAACGTATTCCAGTTTTGAGGCCCCATCTCCATGCTTGAGAATATTGGCAGGTCAAAACAATAAATAAAGCAATGCAGAGCCTCTCCCCCCTCTCCCATCACCCCTTCAACCCGTTCATCCCCAAATCCTCCTTTCACGCCCAAAACCCTTATCCACTCGTCCAGTTGTTCACTTCTGTCCCAGAATAACACAACCATCCCTTTCAATGCTGACAAGCATATTAACATAAAATAAACTTGAATAAACCACTTGGAAAAAAAGGTCCCATTTAAAGATCTGACAATGCAGATGGAAATTTCCACTCTCTAGTGTAGCGTGAATAATGACAAAACAGGTTGGAAAATCTGGTAAGAATGAAATGATTAGAATCTCAATGTTGAGAAGACCTCCTGATATTCCCCTCGAGCTGTAAATGATGACTGCGGGATCAGATCACTGAATTGCAGCAACCTTATTCCCATGCATCACAACTCATTAAAAGCCCAACTCATGTCATTTATATGCCACTTCCAATTCTCCTCCCCTTTCTAAGGAACTAAATGGTGCAGATTCCCAGCGTGTAAATCAGAGCGGTTACTTGGCGGCTTCAGCTCGCAAAACGCTTGGCCCAATCATTAACCGCCTTCTTCACAACAATGTCACTGCATGCTGTACGGCTACTACCCAGCTCAAGCCTTTGTCTGCAAAAGTCGGCATCAGCAATCCAGCAGCCTCACTACATCTGCGTGTCCATTCTTGGATCAAGTCACATGCTACCTGAACCCTTCAACACTATGCTTGGGAGCCTAGGGACACCTAGGACCTCATGCTCCTGCTAAGTCTTGGTACAGGATGCATCTTATGGCTCTTCTCTAGTTTTCTGGGCAGTCAAGGCTGCCAGCCTCAGTATGTTTCACATTGCTTTCTCGGTGAACACTTCAGCTCTGAGTTATAGGCTGCCAGCTCCTGCTCACATTACTGTCTTAAGGCACAGGATCTTTAGTGGTTAGCTGCAGGCTGTCAGCTTCTGTTTGTTGCATTGATTTTTAGCATAGAGGGAAGGGGCAGACAGCTTGTCACAGTGAGGAGCACTGAGCAGTCAAGGGGATAGGCAGCTCATTCTATGGGATCGGGACGTGTCAACCTCAGACCTGTAGCAGGTGCCAGTAGTTTATGCAGCAAACACACTGCATGTGCATTGAGAAAGTAGCCATATCTGAAAGCCAAAGGGGATCAGTTCTTAGTGGAGAAATACTGTCAGTAAAGGGGAGCTTACACTGTCAAACAGGGGGCAAGTCAGATTCCAGTCCAGTGGGGCTGGATATGATTATTCAGGCACATGGTCCTACCAGAGTCTGGGAATCACTGTCCTTGACCAGACAATGGGGAAAGTCAGTGGATTAACCATGTCTAACATTTAAGCAGATATTTCATAACGCTCAACAAAAATTTTTTCCTGTCAAAAACAACTCAACAAGAAGGATGAATCACCCATGGTTAACAAATGGTGGTCAAAGAGAGTATGCAATCAAAAAGTAGGATATACAAAGCAGCAAAAATTAGTGGCAGGCCAGAAGATTAAGAATTTTTTGGAACTAGCAGTAGATGACTAAAAGTTAATAAGTAGAGAAAACTGGCAATAAATGTAAAAACAAATTTCAAAAACAACTATGGATATAATAAAAAAAAGTTGCCAAAGTAAATGTGGGACTTTTGAAAGATGCAATTGGGAAAATGAAAATGTGGAACAGGGAAATGGCAGATAACTTAAACAAGTATTTTGCATCGGTCTTCACAGGGAAAGACACTATAAATATCCTAAAGTTAACAGACAAGTCAGGTGCTAATAGGAGGAAGGAGCTTGTGCAGACTCAATCAGGAAGAACAAAGTATTCGGCAAACTAATGGGACTAAAGGCAGACAAGGCACCAGGATTTGTTTACAGAGGTTTTAAAGGAAGTGGCTACAGAGGTAATGAAGATATTGGTGGAGCTATCCCAGAACTCACTGGATTCTGTGAGGCTTCTGGTAGATTGGAAACTGCTAATGTGACACCCTTGTTCACGAAGGGAGGGAGACAGAAAGCAGGAGGCTATAGACCAGTTAGTCTAACATCTGTCATTTGGAAAATGCTAGAGTTTTTTAAGTATATATCAGAGTTGATAAAGGGGAAACAGTAGATGTAGTGTATTTGAATTTTCAGTAGGCATTTGATATAGTGCTATGTTAAAGGTTACTGCATCAGATAGGACCTTATTTCATTAAAATAATGTATTAGCATGGATTGAGAATTGGTTTACACAGAGAGTTGGGATTAATGGGTCGTTTTCAGGTTAGGAAAATATAACTGGTAGATTGTCACAAAGATTAGTCCTTGGGCCTCAATTATTTAGTATCTATATTAATAACTTGGAGGAAGGAAGAGAAAAGAAGAACGAGAAGTGATCTTATTGAAACATACAATAATCTGAGAGGCTTGATTGATTAGATATTGAAGATGTTTCCAATAGTGGGAAAATCTCAAACTAGAGGACAAAGTTACAAAATACTAATTTAAATGTGATTTGCAAAGTAGTTTCTTCTACCAAAAGATAATGAATGTCTGAGATTCTCTGTCTGTGGAGGCTAGATCATTGTAGATATTTGAAGAGAAGGTAGATTTTTAAAAATATCGGGAGGTTGATGGCTGTTTTCAAAGTGACCATGATCTTGTTGAATGGTGGGATAGGCTTGAGGGGCCAAATGGCCTACTCCTGCTCCTATTTCTTATGCTATTATATTCTTATGCAGTCTGAGGATTGGGCCACTGATGTGTTCACAGTATCTGACAGACCTACCTATAATCCCTGCAC
>JAHRHZ010000144.1:48292014-48348682 GCA_024137785.1 Ginglymostoma cirratum | reverse complement strand
TTCTGATGAAGGGTCTAGGCCCGAAAAGTCAAGCTTTCCTGCTCCTATGATGCTGTTTGGCCTGCTGTGTTCATCCAGCCCCACACCTTGTTATCTCGGATTCTCCAGCATCTGCAGTACCCTTTATCTCTGTCTCACTAACTTGGTTGAGTCTTTTGAAGAGGTGAAAAGAAGATTGATGAAGCAGTACGGCAGATGTTATCTATATGGACTTCACAGAGTTTGACAAGTTTCTACACAGTAGTCTGGTTAGTAAGGTTAGATCACATTGGATCCAGGGACGGGTTTGGTGGGGGCTATCCAGATGGATACAAAATTGGCTTGAAGGTAGGAGACAGAATGAGTTGTTGTTTTTCGGACTGGAGACCTGTGACCAGCGATATGCCACAAGGATTGGTGCTAGGTCCACAGCTTTTTGTCACTTGTATAAAATATTTAGATGTGAATACAGGAGGCATGACTAATAAGTTTTCAGATGACACCAAAATGGGCAGTTTAGTGGATAATGAAAAAGATTATTTCAGAGTACAACGGGACCTTGATCAGATAGGCCAATGGGCCGAGGGATGGCGGATGGAGTTTAATTTAGGTTAGTTTGCATTTTGGTAAGGCAAACGAGGGCAGGCCTTCTACAGTTAATGGTAGGGCCCTGGGGAGGTTGCTGAACAAAGAGACCTAGGGGTGCAGCTCCTTGAAAGTGGAGTCACAGTACACAGAGTAGTGAAGTAGGCATTTGGCATGCTTGCCTTCACTGGTCAGATCAGTGAGGATAGGATTTGGGATATCACGTTACGGCGGTACAGGACATTGGTGAGGCTATTTTTAGAATACATTGTACAATTCTGGTCACCCTTTTCTAGGAAGGATGTTGTTAAACTTGAGAGGGAACAGAAAAAATTTACAAAGATGTTGCCAGGACTGGAGGGTTTGAGTAATAGACAGAAACTAAAAAGGTTTAGGCTTTTTTCTCCAGAACATGGTAGACTGAGGGGTGACTTTATAAAGGTTTATAAAATCATGAGGGGCATGGATAGGGTGAAGAGCCAAGGTCTTTTTTCCAAGGGTGGAAAGTCCAAAACTAGAAGGCATCAGTTTAATGTGGGAGGGGAAAGATTTAAAAAGGACCTGAGGCCTAACTTTTTCGTGCAGAGCATGTTGCGTGTATGGAACGAGCTGCCAGACGAAGTGGGGGAGGCTGGTACAATTACAACAATTAAAAGGCATCTGGATGAACATATGAATAGGAAGGATTTAGAGGAATATGGGCCAAATGCTGGCAAATGGGTCTAGAGTAATGTGGAATATCTGGTCAGCATGGACACATTGGACTGAAGGGTCTGTTTCTGTGCTGTACATTTCTTTGTAGTGGGTATGCCTGTATGGTCTGTTCAAAGAACTCTGTTTATTTTTGAGAGGGATATGGGCCAAATGCTGGCAAATGGGACTAGGTCAAATTGAGATGTCTGGTTGGCATGAATGAGTTGGACCAGAGGGTCTGTTTCTGCGCTGTATGAGTCTATGACTCTATCACTCTAGTCACATGGAAAAAAGGTGAGGTGTTTACGAAAAGCCAGTGTGGATTTCTGAAAGGCTAATCATTTCTAACTAATTTGCTAATTTTCAAAGAGGTACCAGACAGGGTCAATGAGAGCAATGTCGTTGATGCGATATACATGGAGTTTGAAAAGACAAAGTCATACAACAAGCTAGTGAGAGGAGTTATAGCTCATGGAGTGAAGGGGAAAGTAGCAACATGGACACAAAATTGGCTGAATGATAGGAAACAGCGACTGATGGTCAATGAATATTTTTTGGGCTGGAGAGAGATTTGTAGTGGAGATCTCAATGGGTCAGCATTGGGGTACTTGCTTTCCTTATTCATATTAATAATCTAAGTTTGTGGTGCATGAGATAATTTCAAAGTTGCAGATGGGTGCAGAGGAGATTTACCAGAATGTTGCCTGGTACAGAAAACATTTGTTATGAGGAGCTACTAGACAGCCTGGATTTGTTTTTCTTGGAGGAGAGAAAGTTGAGTAGGGATCTGATTGAGGTACATTAAATTATAGGGTAGATAGCGAGAATCTTTTCTCAATGGCAGATGTGTCTAAGACCAGTTTAATATGAGGAGTAAGTGGTTTAGATGGAATCCGAGGAAATATTTTTTCTCCCATAGTTAGAAATATGGAATGTGCTGCCTGAGATGGTGGTGGAGGCAGGTATTCGCACAACATTTAAAAAACATCTGGCTACCTAAAATGTCAGGACATAGTAGACTATCGACCAAGTGCAGGTAAATGAGATTAGTGCAGTTTAGCGTTTCTTGGTTAACATAGACATGTTGGACCATCAAGTTTAACATGGAGAAGTGTGAGCTGATGCATTTTGGTAGGAAGAACATTGGAAGACAATATAAAATAGGGGGTACAATTCTTAAGGGGGTGCAGGAGCTCAGGCACCTGTGTATGTGCTAAATCACTGAAACTGGTAGGATAGCTGGACAGAACAGTTAATAAAGCATACAGTGTCTTATTAACAGGGGAAACAGCAAGGCGGTTATGTTGAACTTTAAATCTCAGTTGTTAAATCTGAGTGAGAATATATACAATTCCGGGCACCACCCTATAAGAAGGTTGTGAATACATTGGAGAGAGTGCAGAAGAGATTTACAAGAATTACTCCAGGAATGAAAGACTTCAGTTATAGACTGGAGAGGTTAGACTATTACTCTGGAGTGAAGAAGGCTAAGAATAGACTAAATAGAAGTTTTAAAAATCATGAAATGTCTGGACAGATTAGATATGGAGAAACTGTTGCAACTTGTAAAAGGATTGAGAAGGAGAGTTTATAAGTAGGAAGTATTTTGCAAGTTGCGAATGTGATATGAGGAAAAAACCTTTTCCCACAATGCATGATTTGGAATTGTAATGCACTGAGTGTGTAGTGGTGGCAAAGTCAATTGAAGCATTTAAGAGAATATTGGATGATTATTTGAACAAAAACAAGTGCAACAATAGGAGAAAAATAAAAGTGTAATGGCAGTAAGTCATAATACTCATTGGAGAGCCAGTGCAGACACATTGTTCTGAATGGCCTCCAATATACTGTGACTATTCTGTGATTCTCTAGTCTCTCTCTTTCATTCCTTCCTTCCAGCTGCAAATAGGCAGACTGTTGGAAAGTTACAACAAGGCCTGGAAAAGTCTAAGAATCTCTGAGCTTATATCTATGGTTAAGAATGTCGAGGTTGTCTACAGGGTAAATATGTGGGCATCTAAAGCAGAAATTGCGAGGTACATTGCTTTGTATATCATAATTACAGACTTAGATGCATTGCAACTTTATGATCGTGGTAATAGCTCAAGCTGGTGGGTGAGTGAGGTTGGATATGAGGGAAAAATATTCATATCTACGTTACAAGAAGTTGGGGCAAGTGACTAAAGACTAGGTTGATGTGAAGTTTAAAGAAGGATCTTGGAAGTGGCAAAAGATGGGGCGAACAGGTAAAGAGGTATTAAATGTGAATTCCAGAATGCTAAGATATAACAGCTGTCATATTTTTATTTATATTCACACTAGGATGTGGACTTGCTGGCTAGGCCAGTACTTATCATACATCCCTAGATTGCCCTTGAAAATGTGCTGTTGAGCTGCCTTCTTGAACCACAGCAGTCTGCCATTTTTGGCATGCTAATATGTATAAAATTATTACGTTTACAATTGCAATGATTAGGATTAATTTAAATGCATTCAGGAACTTCACAGTTCATGGCAAAGTACCCTATACACCAGCATCGCTGTATAATATTACCAGAGAACAGGATACTCCTCAACATTTTCTAATCGTTTAAACAAATGTATTATCTCATTTGCAGCCCTACATTAAGAACACCATTTATATACTTTCTTCAACAGGATGAAATTATTATACACAAAATATAAAAGTAAAGTCCTATTTCTATTTCAGGAACTCCTCCATAGAGCATCATTTAGAATTTTCTGCTGGTACAATGGACCCCTATTGTTCTCCACACATGGAAAGTGCATTTATGACTATTTTACATTTCTGCCTGTAAAAGTTGACCTAATTCCATCATTGGATTACAAACACACTTGCATATTTTAATGTGGCATTAAATTTGCCCAAATACTTACGTGAAAAAATAAGCCTCGTGAAAGGAGATTTTAACATATGAAAAAGAAATGAAAAATATGAATGGGAAAGGTGTTCAAATAATAAAGCAGACAACTAACGGACCGATGTAGTGAAAGTGGGCCACATCTTACATTAAGTGTAATCTTGGTTGATTAACGATTAGGGGCGTTAAGAACAATTGATACTTCAAGTTGAAAATCCTTTAGAGAATTCTTTATTTATGCCAAGACATAACACTACTCTAGAGTAAGAAAGTTACAAAGGTTATTGCACAACATGATATTCTAAAATTTCTAAAATGACATCTGCCCCTCAGATTCCCCAGTTTAAACCAATGAAATGAGAAACTCTGACTGTAAATCTTAATCTAGTTTCTAATGGAAACAAGCTAGTAGCACTAACTGTTCATATTTCAAAAAGTGGCATTAATGCAGCGCAATTGTCATCAGTCAGAAATACTAGAAGCGCAATTAGCATGGAAGTTGGAAATATTGCTTTGCTGCTTAAAAAGTGTTATTTTGGCATCTAAGTCTGGCTGGGGCAGGCTTTATCATAACTTTAAACAATATCTTGTCTCTTGGACGAATATGTGGGGGACAAGAAAGTGGAACAATTTCAGTTACTTCTGCTGTTATTGGACTGTTTGACCCATTTGTAGAATAATCTATTAGTAAATGCAAAATGAAATTAAACTGAACATTTAACTTAATCTAAGAAGCAAACAAAAATTCATCTTGTTGTTTTGAAGATCACAGGCCTTCCAACATAAATGTTCTGAATATTCTTCCATCAAAATGATTTTAAAAACTGGTGGGTAGAGATACTTTCAAAAGGATCACAATTGTACATTTAGGACACACTTGGGCACTTCAATTTTACAAGAAATGCTAAAGACCTTTTCAAATTGCTCTGCACTTTAGTGGTTCTACTTTTGAAAGTACATTTTCATAGATGTATTTTATGAATTAATAAAGAATATGATCATTTCCAAAGATTGTGTTGAGTAAAATAATGATTTAAGGGGAAAAATGTTATGAATTTAATACTATGTAATACTATGAATAAGTCTCTGACAGATGTATAAAAGACTAGAAGTGAAAAATATGAGGTAAAGAATATGGGTCAGAGGGAAAATGAACATTGCAAATGGTATTAATTTTATTGACATGAAATACTTATATGTATAGGAATTATGCTTGGAAAAGATCATCTCTTTCCTTTTTACAGGACTGCAATTGTGGTTCAATCTCTAAAATTATGTATGTATCATCTACTTCGTACTATAAGATAAATGGTATTTCATATAACATGTTTTTCTCTAATTAAATCTAACTCTCACATCATAAATAGAATAGCTTTTTCCTCTTTTAGTCTCTCTCCTTTTCTACACAGCTTCAGAACGATGATTAAAATGACTCCAAAGAAGACCCGTTGATTTTACCGCCTTGTGTGCTGCGAAAGTTCACACACTTTGGATATGACAGAACCCCTGATTACATCTTCCAAAAAAAATGCATGGTATAAAAAGATTTTAGTCTGATAAGTTGAAGCCAGTGACACCCATGAAATTGCCCTTCCCAGACTCTGCATGGGGAAACAAACGGATCAGTGTTAATTTCAAACTTCCCTTTGATTGGGTGAACCAGCCTCCACTTTGTGCGACATGCTGCTACAGGTCACTGCCTGATGCCATGTACCATGAAACAAACAAATAGAAAACGGCACCTTCTGGCACTGCAACTTTCACTGACATCCAACTACATCTCCCATGCCTCAGCATGATGAAGCCATTTCTTCCAAGAAAAACAAAGCTCACTGTGGTTTTATTGGGATAAAATGAGTGTTATTGTCACATAATGGCATGGCAGTCCGTAGATCTGAAGTCATTTCAAAAACCTAAAGATAAAGGAGATATGAGGTCACACACACATTCTGGTAACACTTTCTCTTTCACTGTGATATCATGTATGCGGTTTGTTCTGGTACAGTACTGAGGGAAGCACTAATTAAGGGAAGAAAGAATTTTGACACATGTGAAGCAGAGATCAATATTTAGCGCTATAATCAGCAATTCCAAATGGTTTGACAATGTCATCGTACACATTGTAACTCTCCATTTTTCTTCCAAAGGAGTGAAACCAGGCTAACAGGCTTACTGGAAGGTATCATGAATCACAGAAAGCAGTGCCTGTTTCACTTATATTTGTCTTTCTTTTCATCTTCATTCATCCTTGGAAAGAAGACAGTGCTGCCACCAGCCTTGAAAGTGCACCTATATAGCAGACCCTCTCCAAAAAAGAAACAGCCAGCAGATAAAGTCTTATATAAATCAATTATTAGGGACTGATTTAAAATGTATAACTCTGGTCTTAGAAAAACTGAAAGAGATTTATCCATTTTAGTCCACTCTACCTTAATCCTTTGTCACTTCCAGGCTACCTTTATTTGTAGTACCATAAATGGACAAACATTAAAAGTCAAGGATAAAGCACGAACAATTCATTTCAAAATCTTTCACTTGAGAAGAAAAAATAATTTGCATTTAGTTCAATATTAAATTGTTAGTGACAAAATACTGTTCACCCTCCTGTTCCTCAGTGAAAACAAAGTTGCAAGTAATGTAAATTGACTAATGACATTGTCAGCAACAGAATTTTTTTTTAATTGCTGAACTATTTCCTAGCTTTTGCCTTTACTTTAAATAAAGTATATTTTAAGCTAAATAATTTTCCATTCTTAATTTTTTTTAAACATTGGCAGTTATGAAATATGTCCTCTATGACTGAACAGAAAGGTTTGCTGGCTTGAAAAGACATAGATTTGTTAAGAAAATAAGCTTTCTTATTTAGGGTTTTCTTTGACTGATTTCTTTAAGGTTCACCATATAACAATTATAGGTAGCAATGCAAAGAATGCTAGCTGTTTAAAATGAAAAGTGTAAAATTACAGGAGCTAGTGTTCTACCTGCCTGCAGATTCTCAGCACTGGTGCCACCACAGTGAGAGACTGACACAAGCGCTGGTACTGACTTTCCCAAGTAGCACTAATTAACAGCAGTCCAACTGTGCTGTCCGTTGAGTGGTTGGCTCTGTTGGGTGGCAGGAAATGGTTGAGGATCTGTCGGCAGAATGACATAACAAAGACGCTAAGAGAAAAGTGAAAAATAGAAGAGCAGATAGACTGAAAACCACAGTTGGCAAAATAAAGGTAACCAACGAAGAATAAAAATTAATAGCAGAATATAATGAATATGAAATTATATAATTACATATGCAATTTATCTAAGTCACTTTTTTATTTGATTTATTATAATCTTTCAAGGCTTTAACAGCACCAGTTAATTACTCACCTCGACTACAATGTGAAGAATTTGAAGTGATGCAGTTTTAAACAAAAAAAAATCATCAGGAGCAGTCCTGTTTTATCATTAGAATAACATAGATGTTCAATATATTCCACATTAACCCTTCAATGAATTGTTTCGGCATTCCTTCACAAATGCAGCAATTAACCGTAAGCAATTTGCAGCATTTTAAAATAAAAAATAATTAAGAGAAATCTTTCTATTACCTTAGTTTTAAAATGTTAGATTTTCTCTGTATCTATGTGGCAGCAGAACTAATCTTGTCAAACTGCGAAGTTCACAGGCTCTGAAAGGGTTATTGACTGTCTAAAATATTGCACACAAATCATTGCAAAAATTAGGCTTCTTAATAATATTCTTTGTGGCTAAACAGTACCACTAGGAAGGTGAAAGTATAGGAAAGAGCTGTTTTACTGAAAAATGTTCATTATTATGCACAAATTGAACAGTTTGTTAATAGTCGTGGATTAGAAATAAATATAAATTGGGGTACTTTAATTAAGGTTTTTTGAATAATAGTGCTTTCCTTGGCCTTTTGGAGGATGCCTTAGCATTGTGCAATCATAATTTGAGCACGTGACAATTTGAAGTGATTTTAGATATCAAGCTATACAAGTCAGCTCTGTTACTCCTATAATTAATTTGGACATCATTAAAGTGTTTTGAGCTTTTGCAGAAGACTTTAAGAACCATGTATTCACTTAAAACTTAAGTTAATAATTGCTTATGTTAATTTACTGCAATCTGTCAATAAAGTGGTAGTTTTCAGATTTGCCAGTCTGCATTCTTCTAATCACATCAAATTTTGGAATTAAAATATGATTGATTTTTATAAAGATAGAAGTTTAAAAGAAGAAATTGCTGGCAAGTCTCAGCAGGTCTGTCAGCATTTAAAAAGAAAGAAATAGTGGTAACGGTTTAAATTGAGACCTTTCATCAGAACTGGCATGACCTGAAATGTTAGGGTGCATTTTCTCGCCCACATGGCACAGGATGATGGCAAGAAGGACATGGTAACATGGGGAGTGTGGGGGGGAGGGTTGCTATATCGGCTGTAGCTGACTGTGTCCAGCTATCCAGGGTGGATTTTACTGATGGGGGTCTGGCTTCAGGAGGGCTTTCTTCAGGGAGGTGGGAAGCAAACTGAGATTTTCAAATGCCTATTAAGTGCCATTTACCAGACTGAATCCCTGAATGGAGAGGTTGTCTATGAATGCTGTTAACCTGCCATTGGCTGGCTCACTGCGTGGTGAAAGCAGTTTATTGTTGTTCAAAGCCAATGTCTCTAGCCCCAGTTATTACCACTGTGGGGTTTCCACACTATCAATAATATGTTTTAAAATTTTAATTGCCTTATCTACTGGACACTGCAGAGCCCCTACCTTATCAGCAGTAGCCATCTTTCCATCTTTCTCATGATCAGCCATGTTTAGAATCAAGAGTAAGATCCTACCAGTCAGCTGCATGTGGCTGGCATGCATTTTTGCTTGACATCAAAATTCATTTCTATTTTGGGAAAATTCTGCTCTTAACTCACTTTTTCTCTCCATGGAACCTGTTGAAAATTTCCAGCACCTTTATTTCTAGTTCAGACTTTCAGCATCTGGTGTATTTTGTGCTTGGAAATCAAATCTTTTGGACAAAGTAACCATTTCCCGCTTCTAAATTTGCCCACATTTCACAATTATATAGAGTAATTTAATCTATTACTTCTCTGCAAACCCCCAAAAAAGTGGAAATGAACAATTAGTACACAGCTTCAATAAAGTATTATTAACGATAAATGGGAACTGACATCTATGTAAACATGAAATCAACTTTTAGAAATTACGTAGCTAATTTTTTGTAGATAAAAGCATTATATATTAAAACATTGAAGGTATTATGAACTGTGAAGTGGATAATGAGAGACTTCAAGAGGCCACAGACATGTGCTTGAAATAGGAAGACACATGAAATTTAATGTAGTGAAATGTGAAGTGATACGTTTTGTTACAAAGAATAAAAAGAGGTAGGATAAACTGAAAGGGACAATTCTAAAGGAAGTGCAGGAACAGAGAGAGGTGTATGTGCACAAATCATTAAAATTACATTTTCAGGAGGATTTGGGCAGGCTTAGTGAATAGGCAAGAGCATGGCAAATGGAATATAAAGTGGAAAAATGTGAATTTATCAGTTTTGGTAGGAAGAACAGATGTGCAGAGTATTTCTTAAGTGAAAAAAATTTTTCAAGTGTAGATGTGCAAATGGATGTGGCAATAAGTCACTGAAGGCTAACATGCAGATGCAGCATTGAGCACAGGAGTACTGCTGTCTTGCTTCAATTGTATAGGGGCTTGGTTAGACTGTACTCAGATTACTGTGCGCAGTTTTGATCTCTCTATCTCAGGAATAAGAGTTTTGCTGTAGAAGGAATGGAATAAAGGTTCACCAGACTTGTTCCTGGGATGACTGGTTGTTATAGTGGGTGATTTTAACTTCCTCTATATTAACTGGGACTCGTGCTAGGGGCTTGAATGAAGCATAACTTGTAAAGACCATCTGGGAGGGTTTCCTCACACAGTATGTAAACAGTTCAACCAGGGAAGTTGTTATACTGGACCTGGTTTTGGAAAATGAGCCCAGCCAGGTGACTGAAGTTTCAGTGGGAGAGCATTTTTGGAGTAGTGACAATGGATAGGGGTGACGCCAGTCCTCGGGTGAAAATGTTAAATTGTGGAAGGCGAAATACTACAATATTAGGCAAGAGCTGGAGAAAATTTTGATTGGAAATGGCTGTTTGAGGGTAAATCCACATCAGACATGTGGGAGTCTTTCAAACTGCAGTTGACAAGCATTCACGAGCGGCATGTTCAGGCAAGAATGAAGGATAGGTATGGCAAGGTACATGACCCTTGGATGACCAGGGATATCATGACCTTGGTCAAAACTAAAAAGGAAGCATACGTAAGGTCTAGGAAGATGGGAGCTGATGAAGTCCTTGAAGTATATAAGGAAAATAGGAAGGAACTTAAAACAAGAAATTAGAAGGGCCCAAAAGGGTGTTGAAAAGTCATTAGCAAACAAGATTAAGGAGAATCCCAAGGCTTTTTATACATACATAAAAAGCAACAGGATAGCCACTCATAGACAAAGGATGGAATCTATGTGTGGAGCCAGAAGAGGAAAGGTGAGATCCTTAAATGAATACTTTGTGTCAGTATTCACCAAAGAGAAGGAATTGATGGAGGATGATGTCAGGGAAGGGAGTATCGAATTTCTAAGGCAAATTGTTATTAAAAGTGAAGAGGTGTTGTGCGTCTCAAAAAGTATTAAGGCAGCTAAGTCCCCAGGTCCTGATGGGATCTATTGCAGAATATTGAAGGAGGCAAGAGAACAAATTTCTGGAGCATTGACAGACATCATTGTACCCTCTTTGGCCACAGGTGAGGCCCCAGAGGATTGGAGAATAGCTGTTCCATAATGTTGTCCCATTGTTTAAGAAGAGTAGCAGGGAAATACAGGCCTGGGAACCTCATGTGGGTGGTAGGGAAATTATTGGAAAACATTGTCAGGGACAAGATTTATACACATTTGGAAGCAAATAGGCTTGTTAGTGATAGACAGCAAGGTGCGGAGGACGTCGTGCCTCAATAACTTGATCAAATTTTTTGAGGAGGTGACAAAGATGGTTGATGCATGAAAAAAGGTTGTTGTTGTTCACAAGGATTTCAGTAAGACCTTTGACAAGGTCCCTCATGGCTGGCTGCTACAAAAGGTGAAGTCACATGGTTCACAAGTGAGCTGACAAGATGGATACAGAACTGGCTTAGTCATAGCGGACGGAGGATAGCAGTGGAAGGGTGCTTGTCAGAATGTAGGGTTGTGACTAGTGGTGTTCCACAGGGATCAATAGTGCTATGTCTGCTGTTCATGGGCTACATAATGATTTGGAAGAAAATGTGGCTGGTCTAATTAGTAAGTTTGCAGACAATAGATTGGTGGAGTTGTAAATAGTGCAGAGGATTGTCAGAGGATACAGCAGTATCAGTTGGAGGTATGGGCAGAAAAATGGCAGATGGAGTTTAATCTGGACAAATGTGAGGTGATGCATTTTGGAAGGTCAGGTACAGCTGGAAATTATACAGTGAATGGCAGAACCATTAGGTGTATTGATATGCAGAGGGATCTGGGTGCACAGGTCCACAGATCACTGAAAGTGGCAGAGCAACTAGATAAAGTAGTAAAAAAGGCCTATGGCATGTTTGCCTTCATTGGAAGGGGCATTGAATATAAGGATAGGAAAGTTATGCTGCAGCTTTATAGTGCTTTAGTTAGGCCACGCTTGGAATATTGCATACAGTTCTGCTCATCACACTACCAGAAGGATGTGGATGCTTTGGAGAGGGTACAGAAAAGGTTTACCAGAATGTTGCTTTATATGGGGATCTTAACTATGAAGAAATATCGGATAGTCTGGGTTTGTTCTCACTGGAACACAGGAGGTTGGGGGCAATCTGATGGATATTTATGAAATTGTGAATAGCATGGATAGAGTAGAAAGTATGAAGCTTTTTCCCAGGATGCAGGGGTCAATTACTAGAGGACAGAGGTTCAAGGTGTGTAGCGGGGGTGAAGTTTAAAAGATATATGTGAGGCAAATGTTTCACACAAAGGTTGGTAAGTGCCTGGAATACACTGCCAGAGGAGCTGGTGCAAGCAGACACAATAGCAGCATTCAAAAAGCATCTGGATGAATACATGAAAAAGAAGGCAATAGAGGTATGTGGATCCTGTAAGTGAAGACAGTTTTAGTATGGAAGGGCCAAAGGGCCTGTTCCTGTGTTGTATTGTTCTTTGTTCTTTGTATGACAGAACTGTCGTATGAAGACAGTTTAGGCAAGCTGGGACTGTATCCTCTACAGTTTTAAAGAATGAGTTATGATCTCATTGAAACTATGAAATACTTAAATAGATAGGCAGAGAAGGTGTTTCTCTTAATTGTTGGAGGCGGAACCACAGGGCACAACTTAAAACATCAGGGAATTTTATTTCAGACTGAGATAAGAAAATATTGTTTTACTCAGAGGCTGGTGAAACGTAGGAATTCTTTATCCCAGAGGGCTGCGAGAGCTCAGCTTTGAGTATATTTAAAGTAGAGGTTGATAAATTTTCAATTACCAATGGCATAAGAATTATGAGGATAGTGTGGGTAAAAGGCATTGATGTGTTCAACTATCCAGCGTAGTGATTAGAACAGGATCAGCCAGGTGGACCTCGTAGATTGGACCAAGTTAACAGCCCCAATCAGGGAGCCCTGGCTGACAGAAATAAACTGGAGTGTCAGAGGTTCTGTTCATTCTGAGACCTGGCTCTGATGGAGCTGTATCAGTGTCAAGGACTCTTCACGAGGAAATAAAGTGTGACATGGTGACGGTATACCGGTCTCTGTGGACAAGGTCAGAAATCACACGACATTAGGTTATAGTCCAACAGGTTTATTTGAAAACACAAGCTTTCTGTGACCTCTGTGGAGTTATTTCAGTGGCAACAAGAGAAAAACACGTTCGTGAAGAAATTTGCTCGCAATTGTCATCTTTAATTTGGGTTAAGCATTTCTGATATCATGCCATTATTTGGGAAGTTTGACTCATTTGATCCTGCCATTGAAGACTGGGCCCAGTGGGTGAAATGAATGAGTTAGTTTTTTCCAGGCAAATAACATTGGGGCAGATGAAAAGCGACGAGTAATTTTCTGAAGAAGGGTCCCGACCTGAAACGTCAAGTTTCCTACTCCTCTGATGCTGCCTGGCCTGCTGTGTTCCTCCAGCTCTGCACTGTGGTATCTCTGACTCCAGCATCTGCAGTTCCTACTATCTCTGAGTAATTCTCCTGACAGCTTGTGGACCCGTAGCTTTTTTGATTATTAGGAGTCTAACTTTCCCTGAGGCACCAGATACTAAAACCTTTCAAGAGTTGACGGAGTTAGTTGAGGAATATTACAACCCCAAGCTTCCTATAATCCTCAGACGCTATCGGTTTTTTGTGGCAATTCGACAACCAGGGGAATCCATATCTGGATTTTTGACGAGGTTAAGGTGAGTGGTAAAGACATGTGAGTTTGGTTTAACCCTTAATGAGATGCTGAGACACCATTTGGTATGTAAGATTAATGATGTGTCCAAGAAAAAGTGCCTCTTAGCTGAAGCCCAACTGGACTCCAACCAGGCACATAACTGGTTTTATCATTGTGAAATGCAGCAAGTGGAACATATGAGTTGTATGGTATTCTGATGGAAGTGGACGTCCTGGCCAGTCTGATGGAGCTCGCGAGACACCACTTGAGTGAAGGCAATTGCATAGCCTCACTCAGGACATATCCTGAATAGAGGGACTCTAGGTCAGTCCACAGAAAGACCCCAAAACAATGCCAAGCCTCAGTCAAATGGTTAAAATTTTCTTCAGGATCTGAGCCAGCAAGCCATTGTAGTTGCTGCCAGAATACAGAATCAAGAACTGCAAAAGAGTCCCACCAGACCTAAATTGAGTAAGAGAAGTCATTGGCTGGTATCCAGGAAAGTTCACCTACATCTGGTTTGGAACAGTTAAATTGTTTAGCAACATCCAAATCAGAACCAATCAAAATAAACATTTTATTAAATAGTCCCCCAGTTCTAATGGAGGTTGATATCAATGCAGCAATTTCAGTGATTGCAGAACCAGTCTTTAACAAAATTCACCCTGGACTCCGACCCTTAAGTTTGTGCAAGACCTCAACTAGACTGAGAACTTATACTGGTGTACCTTTAAAGATATTGGGTACAAGTTCTGTTCCTGCCTCTTATGAGAAACAGCTGGTTATCACTGATTGTAGTAAAAGGCATGGGCCCAAGTTTGATGGGGTGAAATTGATTGAGAAAGATGCACCGAGATGGACTCAACATTTTTCAATTAGAAAATGGCTGCCTCAGTGAAGTCCTAATTAAATTCCTATAAGTTTGTCAGGAAGGCCTAGGGACTATCAAAAGGAGTCAAGGCCACTTTGCATGCTGACTAGGAAGCAATTCCACAATTCTGCAAGGCCCACCCGGTGTAATGTGCCTTACAAGCAAAAGTAGAGGCAGAAATCAGGAGACTGGAAAGTAAACAAATCATCAAACCAGTCCAGTTTGCGGAATGGGCAGCTCCAGTCATACTGGTTGTGAAGTCCAATGGGTCAGTCTGCCAATGTGGGAATTTTAAACAAATGGTAAGCAGCTTCTCAGAGCTGGATAAATACCTAATTCCTCATATAGAGGACCTTTACACAAAGCTGGCAAAGGGGGCTGTCCTTTATGAAGCTGGATAGGAGCTAGGCATCCCTGCAATTGTTGTTAGATGAGGGTTTCCAGAATGATGCTACAATTAATACCCATTAGGGTTTGTGCCAATATACGAGACTACCATCTGGGACATCATCAACCTGTGCAATTTATCAGCAGATGATGCAAAACATTTTACAAGGTCTACCCCAGGCCACCTTTTATCTAGATGACATACTAATAAGAGGGAAGACCAATAAGCAGCAGTTAGAGAACTTGGACCTAGCCTTTCAGTGTTTCTCCCACGTGGGCATACACCTTGGAAGGGAAGAATGTGTATTCCAGGCACCCCAAGTGACCCACTTGGGTTACAGAGTCGACAAGACCAGGTTACACCTGTTGGAAGATAAAGTGAGGGTGATCAAAGTTGATCCGGCTCCCACTTCTGCATCAGAGCTTACGTCTTTCTTTGGGCTGGTGAATTATCACAGAAAGTTCATACATAACCTAGTCTCCATCCTGGTACTATTGCATCAATTCTTAAAAAAGCGTCAGCCTTGGAAATGGTCATTTACCCAAGCCGTAACTTTCAGGGAAGTGGAGAAACAGCTAGCATTGGCACAGTATGATACCAAGCGAAATCTGGTATTGACATGTGATTCCTCTGTCATCAGGGCAGTATTAGCTCACAGGTGGCCCAATGGATAGGAATGCCCTACAGTATATGCATCCAAGATTTTGGCCAATGCAGAGCATAAATACGTCCAGATAGAGAAGGAAGGTTTGGCAGTCGTGTTTGGTGTCAGGAAGTAAATGAATACCTTTATGGGTGTAAATTTGTAATATTAATGGACCACAAACCCCTGATAGGTCTACTTAAAGGGGACAAGACAGTGCTGTCTATGGCTTCAGACTGAATGTGGCGGTGGGCTCTATTACTGTGAGGTTCTTGAACAGCTTGACTTCGGGAGTGAGGAGGGATTGAAGGTTTTAGCAGGCTTAAAGGTGGTTACATCCCCAGGTCTGGATGAGTTGTATCCCAGGCTGCTGTGAAAAATGAGGGAGAAAATTAGCTCCAAATCTGACCCAATTTTTTAATTTGTCTTTGGCCACAGTGGAGATGCCAGAGGACTGGATGACAGTTGATATGTTTCCACTTTCAACATAGGTGGTAGGGATAAAACAGGGAATTACAGATCAGTGGAACTCACGTCACGGTTACAGAAACTTGTTGAGAAAATTTTGAAGAAGAGGATTAATCTCCACTCAGCGGGGCAAGGTCTTATCTGGGATTATCAGCCTGGCATTATCAGAGGGACATCATATCCAACAAATTTAACTGGAGGTTATCAGGTATGTGGATGAGGCAGTGTATTTGATGTAGTTTATATGGTTTTCAGCAAAGCCTTTGACAAGGTCCCACATGGGAGACTGATAAAGAAGATAAAAACACGTGGGATTCAGGGCAACTTGGCAAGCTGGATATAAAGCTGGCTTAGTGCTAGGAGACAGAAGGTGGTGGTAGAAGGCTGTTTGAGTGACGGGAGGCCGATGTCCAGCGGTGTACCACAGGTACTCTGTTCTCTATTGTTCATGATGTATATAAACAATATAGAAGGAAACTGGGGAGAAAACAGGAGAGATGCTCAGTGAGTTTGCGATGAGACAGGGATTGGCCTGCACGATAAAAGAGGCTGAAGTAGAAAAAGTGTGTTTAAGACAGGTGTAAAGAGTAAGATTGAGGTCCGATTGGTCTATTTCTTCTTCTATTTCTTGCATAGATTCATAAAATACAGCTGAGAACTAAGCTGAATACAGAAGGTTCAGAAAGGAGGTGATTCCAGTCTTAGGCGGCTGCCTGTGTCTAGTTTGCACATTCGCCCTGTGTCTGTGTGGGTTTCCTCCGGGTGCTGTAGTTTCCTCCCACCATGTAAGGTTTATTACTTCACAAAGGAAACTAGGATAAACAGTTGGTCTTGGGAAGAACAGTTGCTGGACTATGCTGTGATGCATCCAAATAGGATGCTTCCTATAGTACGTCTATAAAAATTGGTGAGAATCTTCGTCAACATGTTGAATTTCCTTAGCCTTCTGAGGAAGTAGAGTCGTTGTTGGGTTCACTCAACCATCGCGTGATGTGTGTGCACCAGGACAGATTGTTGGTGATCATCACTCCCGGGGACTTGACTTTCTGGACCATCTCAACTTCAGCACCATTGATGCACTCAGGGGCATGGTCTCCACTCCACTCCTTGAAGTCAATGAGCAGCTCCTTCGTTTGCTGACATTGATGGAGAGATTGTTGTCTTTACACCATGCCGCTAAGCCCTCAATCTCTTTCCCTTACTCTGTCTTGTCATTATTTGAGATCCGAGCCACAGCGGTGATGTCATCAGGAAACATGTTAATGGAATTGGTGCAGAATTTGGCCACACCGTCATGTGTAAGAATGGGCTGAATACGCAGCCTTGAGGATCACTGGTGTTGAGGTTAATGTGGAGGATGTGTTGTTACCTATTCTTATTGATTGCGGTCTATGGGTCAGGAAGTTGAGTGTCCAGTTATGGAGAGGGGAGCCGAGACCTAGGTCTCAGGACTTGCAGAAAATTACAGTTTCAACCATCTTTATTCAGTGATAATGTATATGTGCTGAAAGTATATGTGAATGGAACTTGATTCCACCATATTGAGCAAATAAGGCTGTATTGAATATTTTGATCCATTTTGTTACCATAGTGGATGTATTTTCTTATGATGTTAATACCACTTGATATTAAAGGTACAAATGTACAAAACCATTGGACTTCTTCAGTACTTCTTAAATCCAGCTTCAAATGCAGACAACTGTAATGTTTCAAAAGCCAAATGAATTCAGACATCTTCTTGGAGGTGTCTCACATTGCCTTGCCTTTCTGTGTTCAAAGTCCAGAAAAAGCTGTATTTATATATATAATATATATATTTAAGTATGTGCGTCTAATGCCACTTTGCATCAAAGGAAGAGTGCTTGTTTCAAAACATTTGTATCAAAACACAAAGAAATGACATTAAATTGCAGTTTTAGTAACACTTTATCTGTGACATTCTGTATTTGTAAAATGTATACCATTACTCCAGTCTGGGAAAGATCTGGCACTTATTGCTAAATTGAGATAATCATCCATTTGTTCCCAAGATAATGATGTAAATCAGGTATTGATTTGATATTGTTCTTGTTACTCAACAAAGTTTGTGAATGCTGGCGATAACAGGTTTAAATGTTTCACTGATTGTTGTTACGGTCAGAATTCTGTGAGATTTTAATCTGACTTTCTGTTACTATTTATATAACACTCTTCCAAATGTCACTGTTGGAGGTGAGATGTTGAAGCTGTTATCATTCTCCGTCACAGACACCGTCAGAGGGACAGAGGTAGTGTCGACACTACTGTTTTTATACTTTACTAAAAAGAAGTAGATTTTCAGAACGAAATACATTCTTGGGAAACAAGTAGGGTTAAACAGCAGCACTTTCATCATAAAGAATGTCAAATTCCTGCAAGTACACCTTAGTATATCTTCAGTCATGAAATGCAGTTGCCATATACGTTTTCCGTAGAGCTGTACGTAAAATCTCTTTTAAAAACAAAATATGTTTTATTGTTATATCAGAATATTTCCATTCTAGACTCTTAGAAAATGAAAAATTATAAAAAACATCTTAATTAGCAAGGAGATAAATAATTTTATAATATTGTCATGGAAATAAGGGATAATATGTAGTCAGCCTGTCTGAGCAATAAAATAACCTTGTTTTCCCAACAGAATTTATTTTTTGACAAATGTGATCAGATTAAGGAGTCCCCCCCTTTAAATGGTTTTGGAGTCAGACTGGAACCAGCAATGATCCATAACAGGACTTAGCTGTGTATAAGAATCCACATAATAGGTAAAACATCCCCATTTTCTTTACTTTTGCTCCATAAAATAATACCTTGTACAAATACATAATGCCTCTTTCGGGCACTTTTGGGTTCATTAAAATTGTCCTTGTGAGATTTAGATGTAAATGTTTTCAATGTAAAAATGTATCAGGTACATTGCGATTCTCCTCTTTTTCCTTTTCTGGATATGTTTATTAGAATAGCCATTTGTAGGAGTAAAGATTTCTATGAGAATGCTATTATGTGTCAAATAAATTGTACATTGCAAATTGCAATGGATTAGATGTATTATTATGCAAATTACACTTATAGTTAGCTACCTGAAAAATAAAACTTCAAGGTTTGTTATATACTGGTAGGAGCTTTATTGATAAACAGAAATAACATGGTTTAGTTCCTACTCCTGAAATGTGTGGTTGCACACTCCTAGCGACAAATTCACACCATTTAATAACCCTTGCAAAAAACAAGAAAATATTGAAAACTTGTACTGTAGAAAATCCAAGGCACAGTGACTTTACACTTTATGCTACAGAGTTGATAAAATTATTTTCATTAGCACAATTTCTAATAAAACTCCTATATAAATGCTGTTGGAGTCTGTTAAATAATACAAATACGTACCACAGCCCTCTTCCCATAGAGAAAAATGTTTTCTTGCAGGGCAAAAATCCAGCATGTCTTTAACTCTTTAACTGATGACTTGTGTGTGCCAAATTGAATTGATATCATCCTCCCAGAAGGAGACATTACAATAAATGGGCTTTGATTCAATTTTAATGAAAAAACACCATTTTCAGATTATTTATTTAAGAGAATAAAAATGGTGCCCTTGTCTGTATCACTTTTTCCAAAATACATTATGACATTGAGTACTAAAGTCTAAATTGAATCTAGAAAAACCACACATTTCATTAATGCTTTGCTATTAAATATTTCCCTCTGTCCTTAACATTAGACTGTCATTAAAACAATCAGATCAGTGGAATTTGAATCAAAACATTGACCAATATTTTTAAAAATATGTAATTTGTTGTAGTATTAGATTAGCTAAGCAATACTAACTAAATTTTAGATTCTAAATTATTGAATGCAATGAGAGATTCCAACTTAAATGTTATGATTTTGGTTTTGAGGGACATGGTTTGATGATTTAAAAATGATGTGTGCAATATGTTTTATATTTAAACAATTTTTCATAATTGTAAGGTCACTAAATGTTTTACTTGAAAAAGTTCTTTGTCTTTAACTCATAGGCAAACATCAGAGTTAGGAACTGACCAGGCAAACCTCCCACTCACAGTATTGCTATGCTCACAGCATTGTTTATCCTATTCGTTGTTCATCAATTGCAACTTTTTCTTTTGGATTTTCTTTTCCAGGATTTAAGTAGTAGTAAGTTTTCACTTTTCCCAGTATTTTTTATCTTTTCTTAAGTCCACCTACCTTGACATCTCTGCACCTATGCAGTTGGCATATGGGTTGTTATTAGCTGGCATGAATGGCCCTGATAGATAGTCACCTCCAGGGCTTGACCTTCCTCTGTGTTATTCACTTCATTTCTAATTCTGGACATAGCAAACAAAAAACGAGGTGGAAAGGTTTCTTCTGACCTCATTATAATGGGAATACACTACCTGCTGAAGATGGAGGATCAAATGTGTCAGTTGAGAAATTCTCCCCGAGTTTCTGGAGAGTAATGTGTGTGAAGCAATATTTCAGGATGCCCAAACATTACATTGTCTCCACAGATTTGATATGCCCTGTGAGCTAAATAATCAATGCTTTGGTCTCAATTGAATAATTAAATTAATCCATGTGCACAGAGTTTGTGACAGAGTCCGTTTACAGACATTTACTTGCACAAAGTGTCTATAGTCCCAGCAGTGGTTCTAAATGTGCAATATGCCAGTTTAACTTCAGTGATGGGGAACCTTTTAGAAACAATTATTCAGGATAGAATTTTGTATAGAAAAACGTGGATTGGTTACAAAAATTCAGCATGGATTTGTACATAGGAAACCAAATTTAATTGAATTGTTGAGGTTTGTGCAGTTCATTGAGGATAATGTTAATGCAGTCTACATGGAATTTCAGAAGGCATTTGATACAATGTCTCACAGCAGACTTGTGAGGAGAGTTATATTTCATGGAATAAAAGAGGCAGTAGCAACATGGATACAAAATTGGTTGAGTGTTAGGGAACGATTGATATATTCCGGATCGGTGGCAAGTTTGTAATAGACCTCCCTCGAGATCGGTAGTGGGACACTTGCTTTTTCTGATATAGATTAGTGATCTAGATCTTGATGTGCCAGAGGCAGTTTCAGAGTTTGCAGATGACACAAAACTTGGGAAGAATTGTGAAGTGTGAGAATGATAGTGTAGAACTCCAGAAGAACATAAACAAGTCAATGGAGTTGGCAGATAGATGGCAGATGGGTCTCAATGTAGAGAATCGCAAGGTGATGCATTTTGAGAGGAAGAAAATAGAAGGACAATATAAAATAGGGGTACAATTCTAAAGGGTCTTCAGGAGTAGAGGAACCTGGGTGCATATGTGCAAAGATCATCTAAAGTGGTGTGATAGGATGAGAGAGCAGTAAGTAAAGTATCCAGTACACTCAGGTTTATTATTAGGGCACAGATCACAAGAACAAGGATATATATTGACTTCAGCTGGAGTATTGTGCACAGTTCTGGGCACCATGTTATACAAAGGATGTGAATGCATTGGAGAAAGTGCAGAAGCAATTTACAGGAATGGTTCTAGGGATAAGGAACTTCAGTTACGAGGATAGATTGAAGAATTTGAGACTGTTGTCATTGGAAAGAGGTGACTAAGAGGAGATCTGATAAAGGTTTTCAAAATAGCAAGGGAGCTGGACAGAGTGAATTGGGAGAAATTGCTCCCACTCATAAAATGAGCAAAAACAAGAGGGGACAAATTAAAAGATCTGCTAAAATAAATATAAACCAAGAACTGTGGATGCTGGAAATCTGGAACAAAAACAGAGTGCACTGGAGAAACACAGCAGGTCTGGCAGCATGTGCGGGGTAAAAAAACAGATTTAACGTTTCAAGTCAAATGAACCTTTGTCAGAACTTCAGATGAAGTTAGTTTTCTCTCTACGAATGCTGCCAAACCTGCTGTATTTCTCCAGCACTCTCCATTTTAGTGCTATAAGAAATAAAGTTGAAATGAGGAAAATTCTTTTCACTCAGCGAGTAGCTAGGCTATGGAATGCACTACCTGGAGGTGTTGCGGAGGGAGGTTCATTCAAGACATTCAAGAGGTCGTTGGACGATTGGATAAAAAGTAATATGCAATGGTATGGGGGAGAAAGCAGGAGGTTGGCACCAGGTAATGGTGCTCATTTAAAAAGCCAGTGCAGACATGCTAGGCAAATGGCTGCCTTCTGTACTGTAGCACTTCTGTGATTCTGTGAAATTATTTCACCTAAGAGCTATAAGATGACATGTTAAAGTGTAGTACAGAAACTATTTCTCAGACAAGGCTATCAGAATTAAGAGCTTACTTTTCAATTTTGAGAAACATCATTGCTACATTTTTTTTGAGTAGACAAAGTTACATGATGCAACAATATGGGTAAAGGTCAAAGTATGGAAACAAAAATCGAACAAGGGCATCTAGTTTTAGATTTCTTGAATGCAAACAATGTTAAACTAATTTATATTAAAGGACAAGAAGAAGTCTTCGATAATTTTTGGGTGTGATGATCATGATTTGTGACCTGTGCAGTCCCATTGTGTTGGAAATAGACAGCTCATAAATTTGGCGCTTCTTCCTCATGCAGGCTGGTTGTATTTTGGTCTAAGTAGGATCCATGCTGTCGGTTACATGAGTGTTCTACAAGGGGCTAATATTGGAATAGCAACATCCACTCATCTCCTATGCTTCAGGCAGGCTTCTTTCTCTTAGCCAAACACAGACAATGCTGAAAAAATGCAGCAGGCCTGGCAGCATCTGTGCAGAGAAATAGAACTAACATTTCAAATCTGTTCTGAGGAACAGCCAGACTGGTCTCAAAACATTAACTCTGTTTCTCTCTCTACAGACGCTGCCAGACCTGCAGTGTTTCTTCAGTTTTCTCTCTGTTTGTTTCAGATTTCCAACATCAATAAGATTTTGCTTTTATTTTAGTGCTTCCCTTAAATACAGTCTGTCCCTTTTAAAGAGAGACTGTACTTAATATAAGAGAGTCCAGTGAAGTGACAGTAGCTGATTTAGGTCCCATGCGATGAAGCACTGTTGAAGAGGACAGCACTTAGCACCATTGGTGGAGTGCGAAACCTTAGTGCTGGAGATGGAAATGAGAAAAGGTGCCATTTTATTCTACAGGGTAGGAGGCAGGAAGCCCTCACAGATCACCCTCAGAAGAGATTTGGAAGAGGTACCAAATAAAGTCGATTCTCTGGCCACAAGTACCTATGATGAGCTGATGTCGTGATCAAGATCAGTGAAAGCATCATTTATGACATCTCATATGTAATATACCACCATTGGGCATGTTGCTTATTGAAATACACTCATCACTCACCCAGCAGTACTTCATGACATTCAGTGCTCAGGACTAACGTTCAGGCACTCCTCCTCACTCTCATACACCTTATAATGATGTCAGCCTGACATGTAGTTCCCACTATTTCCTCTTACATCCAACTATTCAGCTTAGACAGAATATCAATTACATAGATTTCAACACAATCAATAACATCTTGCCCTTTCCCTTTAAAGACAAGGTGGCATAATACAAGGAAGCAAAATAGGTGAAAGCCAAGGACACCTGCATCTCCGGAGGTCTATGGAGGAGATGTTTCTCCACATCATCAGGCCAACTATAACCAAACCTGTGGCATCTGACAGTGTTGATTACATTGAGGATGATGGTATGTTCATACCCCATGTTGCTTTCAATACCCAGCTCCCTCTCATCCTGCTACCTGTATAACATGCAGATTACAGATCATGTGATATGAATCTCTTGATGTAAACCTGTCCAAACCTCATACGTTTCTAATTCTTTGTTTTTGGACAGTTTAAGAATTACCTGTCCAGTCACATTAGCCCCAGAAGGAGAAGAGGTACAGTGGTAAAATGTCTTTCTGCACCATAACAATTCCATGATTGCCTGGTTCTTAGTGAGAACACCAGCACAATGCTGATGAAGAGACCTACATCACTTGATCTGATGCTTGCAGCAGCAAATGTAGATCATGACATTGCACATGCAATGTAAAGACTGGTACTGAGTTCAAATTTGCATGTTTCTGGGTTAAAATTGGCCACAGCTGATTGAGAGCAAGAAGTCATGTGTGCCAGCTCACCAATCATTGAGATCACAGATAGGTTCTGAAAATGTGAACTCAGATTAGCATCTCAAAGGGATGGCACACAGAAAATTGTTGATGACAATGGTCAGCACAATGTTTTGTGCATTGATCAGGCAGTCATTATCACTGTCAAGCAGCATTGATGAGTTGGGCTCCAGCATTGTGCAGAGCTTCCTCTCTTTTGCTGCATCCCCCTCTTATGTTGCTGATCCAGTTGTACCATAACTGCTGCCCTCATACCACTTGCTGCCTTTGTGTATAAAGACCTTTACCTGGCTGCATGTCACATTCCCTGTCAAATCCAAGAACTCACCGCAACCTACCAAAACATTCCACAACATTTCCAGTGAACTTACAAAAACATTAGTCTTGCTAAATTACTCTCCCTGAAAAGTAGGTGGCTGGTCCTTCAAATATGCATGTACCGGGCCCGTCTTGCTATGAAATACTTGTTCCTTGGTTAAAGACAAATGAATCTATATTGAGTGGAACAAAAACGAAGTTGCTGGAAAAGCTCAGCAGGACTGGTAGCATCTATGAAGGAGAAAACAGTGTCAACGTTTTGGGTCCGGTCACCCTTCCTCAGAACTGATGGTGGCTGGGAAAACGTCAGTTTACATGCAGAAAATAGGGAGGTGGGTGGGGTAGGGAGTAAACGACAGGATAGAGCCCAAAGAGGAAGAAAGACAGTTGGACATACAAAGGAGTTGCTAACGATCAGGCTGGGAGGGTGAATAGTTGTTAATGGGGATTGTTAGTGACTAACAACAGGGGGTGTGTAATGGCAGGCTATGTGGTAACAAGGCCTAGTGTGTGGGGTGGGGGGCTGGCACATGGGAGAGTTTAGGCCCTAAAATTATTGAACTCAATATTGAGTCCGGAGGGCTGTAGGGTCCCCAAGTGGAAAATGAGGTGTTGTTCCTCCAGCTTGTGTTGGGCTTCACTGGAACATTGCAGCAAGCCAGAGACAGAGATGTTGTCCAGGGAGCAGGGTGATGCATTGAAGTGTATCTATATTGAAAGTTGCCACCCAGGTTGATAGTGCTGTTAAGAAGGCATACGGTGTGTTAGGTTTCATTGGTAGAGGGATTGAGTTCCGGAGCCGTGATGTCATGCTGCAACTGTACAAAACGCTAGTGCGGCCTCACTTGGAATATTGCGTGCAGTTCTGGTAGCTCCATTACAGGAAGGATGTGGAAGCATTGGAAAAGGTGCAGAGGAGATTTACCAGGATGTTGCCTGGTCAGGAGCAAAGGTCTTATGAGGAAAGGCTGAGGGACTTGGGTCTGTTCTCATTGGAGAGAAGAAGGCTAAGAGGGGATTTAGTAGAGACATACAAGATGATCAGAGGATTAGATAGGGTGGACAGTGAGAGTCTTTTTCCTAGGATGATGACGTCAGCTTGTACGAGGGGGCATAGCTGCAAATTGAGGGGTGATAGATTTAAGACAGATGTCAGAGGCAGGTTCTTTACTCAGAGAGTGGTAAGGGCGTGGAATGCCCTGCCTGCCAATGTAGTTAACTCAGCCACATTAGGGGCATTTAAACAGTCCTTGGATAAGCATATGGATGATAATGGGATAGTGTAGGGGGATGGGCTTAGATTAGTTCACAGGTCGGCGCAACATTGAGGGCAGAAGGGCCTGTTCTGCGCTGTATTGTTCTATGTTCTGTGTTCTATGAATGGATCTGTGTGGTTCACGTTCAAAACTAGAGCATCAAATCATCTAGTAGGACCAGTTGACATCATGGCAGCACCAATTCGGAGGTTTCTAACACACACTGAGGATACTTGTATGACCTAGCCTTCCAGAATGGTCTGCTATGCACCCCCTCTGAGGGCATCTGGCTTTCAGCTATACTACATATCCAAATTTCACTCCTAACATACCCTGTTCTTTTAACATTTTTCCATATGCTGTATGGTGTCAATTATACCTCTTTACTTCATTACATTTTCTGAATATTCTTGAGTTTCAGTTTGTTGATTGCATATGTAGACTTTCTTTTAACTTGAACATAACAACAAATAATCTTTACATTGTAGATGGACATTCTGCTTTTAGCATATCAAAGGTATTTTAAAAGTTGTAACAAACTCATTTATTTTCTTGACAGGAGAATTATTTCAATGCAAGTTATATGTAAGAAACATTAAAGTTTCAACTTCACCTCACTTTCTGTCTTACTACAGGAATTATTTTATGTTAGTTAGATGCAGGTGGGATAAGAAAATGTGTCTTCAAAGTCATAAATCTACCTCACTCACTTTTACTAGAGGAATTATTTTTATGCAAGGTTTGATACAGGTGGGATAAGAAGAGGTGTCTCTGGGTTCATTCACACTCCACAAGTTCAGTGTTGGTGTGCAACCGAAACTATTTCACACCAATGCTAAAATTGGATTCAGGCTGCATTTACACCGTTACCGAAGCATTGGTGTGAAACCTAACCTCTTTGCACCAACACTACATTTGGAACGTTAATACACCTTGTAGGTGATATCTTCAAACTGTTATCCGGAATAATTAGACAAAGTTCAGAATTCTATTATTAATGTCACATTTCATTAGATATTATATTTTGAGCTACCACCGAATATTTGGATCATTAGGGGTGATTTGTAAGTCCTTACTCTTGGCTTCTAGCCTCGCTAGAAGGGAATGTGGGTCATGGAATCATTCTGCTGATGTTTCAGTTCTCATTCTGGGAAGAGATTTGCAAATTCATCCCATTTATGTTTTTCAATAAAAAGAGATCCCTGGTGTCACATTACAAAAAAAAAATCACAGCATGCCAGAAATGCAAAAGGATTTAATCAAACTTTTCACAAATATTTAATCTTTAAAGAATGGAAATTTCTTAAAGGGTATTTTAAAACATATAGAACATGAAAAATAGAGATGCAACACATTATTGAATCTAAATAAATACATAGTGGTTCCTATTTTAAAAAGGTCATAAAGATCAATTTGGGTTATTAAATTTTGATACAATTGAGCTTCAATGTAAGATTATCTTGTATAGCACTGAACTGGACACAGGTTTATAACTTGCTGATTGTCATTTGGTGGGTACACAACTTCAGTATTGCTGTGTAAGGAGATATGCTATTGGAACTTTGCATCATGTGCACATCAAGACAGATGCATGAACACCAAATTTCAAAGGAAGGGACAATCCATACTGCATGAAAATAGAGGTACTGATTGGTTGAGCTGTTGCAACGGAGAATGCACCAGGGAACTATTCACCCTGTGTTTTTATTGAATTATAAATGTACAATGTGCAATGCCTGATATAGTTTTATGTTTACTGAGGACCGGTCTCTACATATGGATATATGTAGCTTCTAGTACCATAGTTGAATCTAAATTATAATTTAGATTTTTTTCAGTATTTTTCAGCAATTGTTGTCTAGTCACTGAATCACAGCCAAAGTTAGAACCAGCAAGATTGGGCTCGTTGAGTTATGTCAGTGCTCTACCTATTGCGAACAGCCATAAGGATGTGCAGCCCATTTTATCTCAAATTATCATGGAAGGATGATATATTTCAAAAATTTAACCAACAGCTGAAGCTTGAGGTTCATGCAGCTACTATGCAGTAGCCACACAAGTAATTTTTCTACTAACATCAAGACAAAAAGACATATCATCTACAGCATTTATGGGCAATTTGAGTATGCATTCCAATGACTGGGATTGTATCACACAGCATATCACTTCAGGGGAGGTCCTGTCCACAAGTAAGAATGTGGAAACTCCAGCATAATCTTAGGATCTAGCAGAAGCTGACAGAGTTTAATTTGTTCAGCACAATTGGTTAATCATTTCCAGATGCTTTTGTTTTGTCCATATACATAATAAATCAACATAGGTATTTATTTTCTTTGCCTGGTGGAAGATCATCCAACTTACATAAGACTCAGCAAAAATAGGCAATGTTTAGGAACATGTACATGAGTCATGTTGGACTCTAGCTAAATAAAAGGCCCACTCACTTGATAGAAAATTGGCTTGTCATGTTATCAGGAGTAGAGTGACATCCAGCATTCAGTGATGGGTCAACAACTCCAGGTCCCATTAATGATTCAAAACGACTGATCAATCATCAATAGTTCTCTAACTGGATTGATCTATAGACATTGAGTTGATGACATGACTATCATTTGTGATGATTGGTTTCTGAATTTTGATAAATGTACATTTTAAACATAAGCAGCACACAAACACTTTTCAGGTGATGTAGATGAATAATAGGCTTCAGAGAATCTTAGAGAGATGTGCATTGATGAATGTTTCCATTGCTAAGAAATTGTATTTTCAAACACTCATTCCAAGTCAGTAATCAGATGACACCAGGTTAGAGTCCAACAGGTTTATTTGAAATCACAAGCTTTCAGAGTTTTCACCCCTTTCATCAGGTGAAGGGGCAATGCTTTGAAAGCTTGTGATTTCAAATAAACCTGTTGGTCTATAACCTGGTGTCATCTGATTTTTGACCTTGTCCACCCTAGCCTAACACTGGCAACTCCACATCACAGTTACTCATTCCAAGTGGAATTGCTTTAGCATCTACAAACCGAGGGTAACAAATATTCATTTCATGATCTTACTAATGGAGTACAGAATTTGTAGGATAAGGTTTATTGGTGGACTTTTCCCAGACCCTGAACCATGGGGACAATAGTGAGTCATTTGAAAAAATATGGGGAGACCTGAAATATGATATTCGTGACCTTGAGAAAAAATTATGATTTTCCACCCAAGATTTTAACGTCAAGTTGAGAACCTTGCCAGTGAGTGGTGAGAGGCCTATTTACATGCATTAACATCTCATTTCTATGCCTCATTTAAATGCAGTTTGCTATTTTCCCAGGCAGTGGAGAGAAACTAGATGGTGACAAATTCACAACATGAAAGTCAGAGTGGGTACCTGGCGGCTCCAGCTAGCTGCTTGCTAAACTGTCAGTTGTGAGTGATGCAAATGCTGACTGCTCACATTACTAAGGACCTGTTCTGTTTCTGATATTCCACACCCAGGTTCATTGAAACTATGACCAAAGGATCCTGCCACATCAGGAGTTATCATTTCTGCGGCCATGGTGCATCAAAGGCACAGAGAAACTGAGGAAGAATAAATGTGCCAACAAGACCAGGACTAGCAACAACCTGCAGCGGCTGTAAAACAGCATACACATGAACTGTCACAGCTGACAGTTCCCTGAGGCGGCTCATCCTCCATGCCATTTCCTCCAGATAAGCAAGGCAGATTGCTGTCGTAGAGTAAAGATGTCCTGGGACACTGTCACAGAACTCTCTGAATGTGGTTGTGAAGGTGACAGCTGTGCTAAACCTTTATGCAGCTGGCTGCCTCCAAGGACCCATTGGGGACCTGTGTGGGATCTCTCAATGCCTAACCTCAAACGTGTCAAGGCTGTTTACCTATGTCATTTTATTTCCCCGTGACGAGGTCAGTGCTGCAGGCTGGGCAGTAGGCTTTGCTTCCAGGGGAAGGGCTGTATAGACGCTTCACAAGTTATCTTGAGAGTGCCATATCATCATGTGGCTGACTTCATCAGCAGAAAAGGCTTCCATTCAGTAAATGCACAAGTCACGTGTGATCATCAATATCACATCTTTGAGATCTGTGCCAAATACCCTGAAAGCTGCCATGATACCTAAATCCATTACATCCTGCTTCACTTCATGGGGTGGATATTGTTACAGGGACGGTTACGGCAGGATAAGAGCTACCTTCTGTGACCATGGTTGATGACTCCATTACACAATCCCCTGACTGAGGATGAGCATAGTTACAATACAACCCACTCCTCCATTGTTACTGTGGAGCAGATGACAGGCTGCCTAAAGATGAGGTTTGCCTGCTTCCACTGGTGTAAGAGAGGGCTTGAGGGGAGTGGAGGATGGATGGTAGACTTTGTAGTACATTATAAGCAAAGTGTACCACAGGATCGACTCTGAAGAGCTGAAAGACACATCAATTTTCCAAGTAAGAAGATGAGGACATTGAGCAGGAGGAACATCACCCTCAGTGTGATAAAGTGGTGCAACAAGCCAGACAGGACTGAACTGAGTCTTGTTTCTAATAGCTGCGAATGGGGTACGGTTATAATTCAACAACTGTAAATTTGTTGTTCAAAAGTCAGTTGGTCCCTGTTTAGTTCCAGAAGGAAATACAGATCTTTTGTTTATTTTTCTTTGCTTTTCCTGATGTTCAATAAAAGTGAATGCTGTCACCTGTTGCAAGGCTTTCCAGCATGTAATACTCCCATATTGTACAATGACAAGATGTTAAACTACTCTGGGTGTTGTTAATAAGTAGCACTCCCTTAGACAGGATTCTAACATAGTATGGCACTAAGGACAAGTAGCTGTGTAGCTTGTTCCTTCAGTTACTGTGACAGTCGATCAGAGAGGTGAAGATGTAAAGAGGCGAAACATTTAGAATCATAGAATCCCTACAGTGCAGAAAGAGGCCATTCAGCCCATCGTGCCTACACTGACCCTCCAAAGAGCATCCCACCATATTCCCATAACCCTGCTTGGGGTTTTTATTATGGCTAGCCCACCTAGCCTGTACATCCCTGGTCACTATGGGCATTTTTTTTAACATGGGCAATCCATTTAATCTGCACATCTTTGGACTGTGGGAAGAAACAAAAGCACCCAACAGAAACCCATGCAGACACAGGAGAAAGTACAAACACCACCCAAGGCTGGAACCAAATCCAGGTCCCTCCCACTATGGGAACTGTGAAGGCCTAACTGGTAGAATTTGAGATGATCCACAACTGGATTTTAAAACTAGCACTAGCTGCGTGATCCTGGAAGGTGCCAGCAGCAGTGAGCACATGATAGGACAATGTGGTAGCAAATGAGTATGGTGTTTGCATAATGAAATGTGCAAGCATGAGATAACTCACTAGATGTCCCCAAGAGAAATCCTTCTTAAAACTCCCCACAATTGACACTTCATGAACTTTTGATAAAATTCAGTTCTATATTACATCAGAGTAGCAAGACTAAATCATGAACAATGAAACTGTTAGTAACTTGAAATACACATCCTCTTGAGTGTAATAAAATTTGTATGTCATTGATTTCTATCAGGCATTCTGTTTGTACTGTAAGACTATATTTTAATCAAAGTTTGTGCCAACAATGTCCTTCGGAAGTCCAACAATTTTATTGAATAAGACTACTGTAAGTTGCCAATTACGAGGAGAGTTTGAAGTACAGGGAATATTTCTACAGAAGTAGGTTTGTCTAGAAAGGGACTGAATTGAGGTTTTTGAAATTATGTACAAAGGTTTGATGGGCTCTGATTCCTGAGTCAATAATTATGCAGCAATGAATTTAAATTTGAAGGCTCCCTACCTCTGAACCAAGAGGCCTGGGTTTGAATCCCATGTGCCCCAGACATGTATAATAACATCTGTGAGCAGGTTGCTTAGAAAATATCTATAAATTTAAAGTTGTCACTAGAAGTGTTAGGAATTATGTTAGTAGGGAATATTGAAGGAGAGAATTGTTAGTGCATGGAATGATTTGCCACAGGGAACATAGAAGGCAAAGACCATGCATGCTTTAAGAGAAAATTGGATAAATATTTGAAGCTGAAAAAGATAAAGAGCCATGAGGAGAGAATGGAGCAGTGGGATTAGTTTTGGATTCTGCAAGCAAACAACCATCAGAGACATGACTGGCCAAGTGACCTCCTTTTGTGATGTAAATATATCTGGTTAAAAGTGAGGTTATACATGATACAGTACATCAAGCGTACAAAATTTTTGCAGATGGCATTAGCGGAGAGCTGGCAAAAGGTTGACAGTACATGATTTGGGATGGAGTTATTGTATAATCTACAGACAAAGGGAAAGTAAAACAATAAAAATAGAAGGATCTTGATAAAACAAATCCAATCACATGGATATGATAATGGCACAATAAAAGAATAAAGACAAATTGAAAACAATCCATCAAATTGCTTCATTTTATATAAGTACATTTTAATGAAATATCCACTTCAGAATTAAGAAGTTTTATGGAGAAAGGGCAACAACATTTGAGACAGTTAATAGGGATATATAAATATATGACTGTCAGTTCAGACATGTGCAGAATAGGAGAACAATTACTAAAACAAGCAGTGCAGTAGATAGCAGCAGGTGAGAAAGGGAAGCGAGACAGACAGCAGATGGATTGACGACAAGTGATAGAGAAAGAACTGAAGGAAATAAACAAGACCTGAGACAAAACAATGACAGAAAGCCAAGAACATGTTTGTAGAGCCAACAGCCCAGTGAGCTGTAATGGTCCAACAAGACTGTGGAAGAATAAAAGATAATTTTGGAATAACTACTGATTCTGAAGGGCTAAGTGTGTTTTTGTGACATGATGATAATTGACTCACAATGTTATCTGCAAAGAATGGACAGTAAGATTGTTCAAATATAAGTTAGTGATAATTTACAGGTTATTTCCTGGCAACAGCTCTTTGCTGATTAACTTACAGCAACTATATTAAAATTATTAATTGTTCAATCAGAATGTCTTATATATCAAATGCATAAAATTCACTTGTGAATAGCCATGTGCAATTAAAGCTACTTTCCCCTGAAATATCTTTCAAACTCTGCAGCATGCATTATTAACAGTGATCAATATCCCTCAGTGTTTTCAGGGCAGCAACCTTATCTCAGGACTCAAGTGGTATTTAGAAACTGTTCAAACATTCATTGTCATAATTTTTGATGCCCTTTCGACCACTCCCTTCGACAACAGTAAAAATATCCCATTGTGCTGCTGTTAGATCACAGTTTTGTTATTATGTGGTCATTATGTGGCCCTGTCATCAGTTTTGGACCACTTTGTTGCTGGTTTTCTCGATCCATTTATTTATGTTTTGGTGACAGTACCAATTAAAAGTCGATAGCATGATTTAGTGGTTGGAGTGTTTGGGTGTGGAATGCATTGCCTAGAAGTGTAGTGAAGGAAAAGTCAGTTGAGACACTCCAGAGGGCGTAGGATTATCACTTGAATAGAAACAATGTACAAAGGTGTGTGAAAAGGCAGGTGAATGACATTAAGTCATAACGTTTGTTGGAGAGCTAGTGTAGACAAGGCAGGCTGAATGGCCTTCTTCTGTGCTGCAAAAAGTCTATGATTCCGTGGTTCCATGAGTTTTGGATAAAAGCAAATTATTAAATATAATTTGTCGGTGATGCCTATGATTTCATATCCATTTAGCTCATCTTAAATTGTGTTTCGATGTTATGTACGTAGAAAATAAACTCTAAGCTGACATTTCCCAGCCCCTGGCTGATGTGGGCAAAGACAAATCAGTTAGGAAATTATAGTGAGATTGGAAAAATTAGACACTCAAAGTTGGGAAATGAAGGATTTTGCACCTAAGTTTTGAATGATAAAATGGGAATCTTGCTAGTGAGTAATGAGAGGCCTATTTGTGTATGTATTTGCATCTCATTAATACCTAACAAAAACAGAACTTGCTTAGCAGGTCGGGCAGCATCTGTGAAGAAAAAAATCAGAGTTTATAAATCATAACAGTCAGATAGACAAAGAAGTTAATAATGATCTGATGCTTTACGCCAGTTTCAATATTTCCAGTTTGCAGGTTCCAGCCTCCTCCTCTTTACCATGGATGTGCAATCCTTTTACACATCCGTTCCCCACCAGGAGGGTCTTAGGGATCTCTGCTTCTTCCTGGAGCCAAGACCTGAACCGTCCCCACCCACCACCACCCTCCTCCGCTTGGCTGAGCTACCCCTCACCATCAACAACTTTTCTTCTAACTCCTCCCATTTTCTTCAGGTCAGAGGGGTGCCCATGGGAACCTGCATGGGCTCCAGTTATGCCTGTCTCTTTATGAGGTATGTGGAACATTCCTTGTTCCAGTCCTATTCTGACTCCCACCCACAACTCTTTCTCCGATATATCAATATCATCGGTGCTGCTTCCCTCTCTCATCTGGAATTGGAAAAGTTCATCAATTTCACTTCCAATTTCCACTCTGCCCTCACTTTTTCACCTGGTCTATCTCTGACTGCAAGCTTCCCTTCCTCGACATCTGTTTCCATTTCTGGGGATAGACTGGCCATTAATATCCTTTATAACCCTGAGACGCTACTGGTTTTATTCGGCTGTTAGAGAACCAGGGCGAATCCATATTGGGATTTTTGACGAGGTTGAGTCCACTGGTAAAGATAGTGATTTTGGGTTAACCCTGAGCGGGATGCTGAGAGACCATTTGGTATGTGGGATTAATGATGTGACCATGCAGAAGCGCCTACGAGCTAAAGCCCAATTGGACTTCAAACAGGCACTGCAACTGGCTAGAAAATGCGGCAAGCGGAGCATTGGAACTACAGGGCATCCCAATGGAAGTGGACTCCCTCACCTGTCTGTCTGAGCTTGGGGAATACCACGTGAGTGTAGGCAATTGCAGACCCTCACACAGGGCATATCCTGAGCAGAGGGACAACTAGGCCAGCCCACAGCAGAACCCCACAACAAAGCCAAGCCTCGGCCAAGTGGCTAAAATGTTCTTCAGGATCTGCGCTGGCAAGCCATTGTAGTTGCTGCTGGTACGTGGACTTGAGAGAGCAAAGGAGTCGTACAAGGCCTGACTTGAGTAAGAAAACTTGTAGGCCAGTACCCAGGAGAGTGCACACCCTGGAAAGACCCCTACATGAGGGATGGAACAATTAAATTGTTTAGTGAGACATAAATCGGAACTGATTAAAATTAATGTTTGATTAAATGGTCACCCAGTTCCCATGGAGATTGATACCAGCGCAGCTGGACTAGTGTTTGCAGAATCTGTCTTTAACAGGATTCAATCAGGGCTCCAACCTTTACGTTTGCTCAAGACCTCAGCCAGACTGAGAACATACACTGGGCAACTGTTGCAGATTAAGGATACGACTTTGTTTCCAGTCTCCTATGAGAAGCAATTGGTGCAGTTACCACTGATGGTAATAAAAGGCTCAGGCCCAAGCCTATTGGAGTGGAATTGGTTGAGAAAGATTCACCTGGATTGGCTCAACATTTTTCAATTAGAAAATGGCTGCCTCTGTGAAGTCCTAGTGAAATACCCCGAGTATTTCAGGAAGGGTTTGGGACTATCAAAGGGGCCAAAGCCACTTTACTTGTTGACCAGGAAGCAATTCCAAGATTTTGCAAGGCCTGTGTGGTGTCATTTGCCTTGCGGTCAAAAGGAGAGGTGGAAATCAGGAGGCTGGAGAGTGAGGGAATCATCAAACCAGTGTAGTTTGCAGAATGGGCAGCACCGGTTGTGTGGATTGTGAAGCGTGATGGCTCAGTTTGTATTTGTGGGGATTTTAAGCAAATGGTAAACCACTTCTCACAGCTGGATAAATAACCAATCCCTCACATAGAGGACTTGTATGCAAAGTTGGCAGGGGAGCTGTCCTTTACGAAGCTGGACATGAGCCACACCTCCCTGCAATTGCGACTGGATAAGAAGTCCCAGAGGTACGCTACAGTTAATACCTATAAAGCTTTATACCAATATACAAGACTGCCATTTGGGGTATCATCAGCCTGCGCCCTTTTCCATTGGACCACGTAAAACATTTTACTAGGGCTAGCCCAGGTTGCCATTTATTTCGATGATGTACTAATAAAAGGGAAGACCAATAAAGAGCACTTGGAGAACTTGGACATAGTGCTTAAATGTTTCTGCCAGGCATATGTGTGCCTTAGAAAGGGAAAGTGTGTGTTTCAGGTGTCCCAAGTGACTTACTTGGGTTACAGAGTCGACAAGGATGGGTTACACCCATTGAAAGATGAAGTGAGGACGATCAAAGGAGCTGAGGTCTTTCCTTGGGTTCGTGAATTAGGGAAAATTCATACCTAACCTGGCCTCCACCTTGGAACCCTTACACCTGCTATTGAAAAGTGGTCAGCCTTGAAAATGGTCCCGTAGCCAAAAAGTAGCCTTTAGGGAAGTGAAAAAGCAGCTATTATTATCTGAGGTGTTGGCCCACTGTGATCTGAAGTGAGAGACAGTGCTGACATCCGATGCCTTTCCGTACGGTTGCGGGGTACTGTTGTCTCACTGGTGGCCGAATGGAGAGGAATGTCCGATAGTGTATGTTTCCCAGGCGCCGGCTGATGTAGAACGCAAATATGCCCAGATAGAGAAGGAAGGTTTGGCAGTCATCTTTGCTGTGAGGAAGTTCCACCAGTATCTTTACGGATGGGAATTTATCATAGTGACAGATCACAAACACCTGCTGGGTCTACTGAAGGCAGTTAAGCAGCGCCACGCATAGCTTCTGGTAAAATTCAGCGTTGGGCCCTTATTCTCAGCGCGTATAAGTTAGAGCACTGTCCAGGAAACAAAATGGCTAATGAGGATGCTTTGAGCCATGTCCCACTGGCGCTGTCTCCCCTGGAAGAGTCTGTTTTGGTTTTAAACTTGCTGGACATCCTTCCAGTCACCACTGACAATATCTGACTGTGGACACAAAAAGATCCTGTCCTAGTGAAACTAAAACAGCTGGTGGAATGGGGGTAACAGAAGGGCCATTGCAACCGGATTAAAACCCTTTTGGACCGGGCGAGACCAGATGACCATAGAGGATGGTATATTACTACGGGGAGCAAGGGTGATGGTACTGAGTAATGGTCACCGCCAGATGCTGCCTGAACTTCACCAGGTTCATCCAGAGGTCTCCAAGGTGAAGATGCTAGCAAGAAGCTATGTTTGGTAGCCGGGGTTGGATGCCAATATTGCTGCTTTAGTAGGACAGTGCCCAGAGTGCCGTTAAGGACAAAAAGTGCCAACAGCAGTGCCCCCATATTCTTGGGAATGGCCAGGTAAACCCTGGACTCTGTTCTATGTTGACTATGCTGGTCCTTTCATGGACTCAATGTTCTTGGTCATTGTCGATGCCCATTTCAAAATGTTTGGATGCACATAAAGTCTGTTCGGCAAACTCAGGGATGATGATTGAGAAGCTGTGAGCATCGTTCATGATTCACAGACTCCCGGAAGTATTGGTCATGGACAGTGGGGCATCATTTACCAGCAGGAAATTCGAACATTTCCTGAAGTCCAATGGCATTTGGCATGTAAGTACAGCTCCATACCATCAATTGTCCAATGGTCTGTGAGAAAAAGCAGTCCAAATGTTCAAGGCAGGCTTAAAGAAGCAGCCCACTGTGTCAATTGACGCCAACTGTCCCGATTCCTGTTCAATTATAGGACCACCTGACACGCAGCAACAGGGATAGCTCCAGCAGAGTTACTGATGGCGAGAAGATTCTGAACCAGGTTAAACCTGATATTCTCAGGCCTGGGGGTGAGGTGGGCAAAATAGCAGAAGGAACGCCAGTGCTGGCCGCAATCTTCCTCTGAGCGAGAGAGACAATTTAACTTGGGGGATGAGGTTTGATGCTGGAGCCATGGCAATGGCCCTTTTTGGGTAGGAGGTGAGGTTGACATGCGGGTCGGTGAGGCAGTCCTGAACAAACACATGGATCACCTGAAAGCTGCTACCTCGCAAACAGGGCAGGAAAAAAACATACCTGTCCTCTCAGAACAGCCAGAAGGCCGGTCGGAAACCATAGGTTCTCCCCTCTGTCTAGTGTGGAGCAAGACTCAGAATCTGAGATGGATGCAGTCTCATTACTGTTATCACTGAAAGAAGAAGAAGAAACACTCCTATGACACTCCAGACGCAAGAGGCAGGCTATGGTTTAGTACACACCACCCGTGTCAGAGCCCAAATTAGAAGAACCAGACTTGGGGCAAAAACATTGCAGGAAAGGTTACAAGCCAATGACCAGGCCTACACCTCTGGACTTAAGGGGGAAGGATGCAGTGATTGGAACCAAGTTGACCTTGTTGACTACGAGGTCATTGATTGGGGTTGGCTGGCTCCTCACAGCCAATGAACTGTGCACAAATAACTAAAGGGTGAATAGCTGATGGGATGCTGGCCTCTGTGCAGTTATTTTAGTCTCCTTTCAGCAACCCTCCAAACTGCCTTGCCTTTTTTGCCTTGCCACGTTATTCAGATCTGACAGACTCACAGTAGTTCAGTCTTCCCTTTTGTTTCACTGCAGACACTGTGCCTGACAGCTTGTTGTGGTTGTGAGCAGTAATCAGTCAAGAGGGTGGACATATTGCTGTGCAGTACTGTAGAGTGTCAGGGTCACACCTACAGTTTTTACCAGCAGCTTACATGGCAAACACAGTTATGTTCTTCAACCAAATAGCCATGTAGTAAAGTCTAAGGGGCGTAGTCCTCATTCAAGTCAATGTGGTACACCTTTAAGAAGTAAGTGGCGATGGTATTCTAGAACGTCTCCACAGCAGCAAGTACAAGAGAGGGGAGACAGAGGCCTAGCGGTATTATCGCTGGACTGTTAATCCAGAGACCCAGATAGTGTTCTGGAGACCCAGGTTTGAATCCCACCATGGCAGATGGTGGAATTTGAATTCAATAAATATCACCTGGAATTAAGAATCTAATGATGACCATGAATCCATTGTCGATTGTCAGAAAAACCCTTCTGGTTCATTAATGTCCTTCAGGGAAGCAAACTGCCATCCTTACCTGGTCTGGACTACATGTGACTCCAGATCCACAGCAATGTAGATGATTCTTAACTGCCCTCTGGGCAATTAGGGATGGGCAATAAATGCTGCCTGGCCAGTGACACCCTCTTCTCGTGAATGAATAAAGAAAGAAAAGTACAAGAGATCATCTGCACCATAGGGGCATAGCATATACATAATGAGTTGAGCAGTGGAGAACACAATGAGATAACTTACCTAAAATCAGCTAGGTGTCAACTGTTGTAAAATTCAACCTCATGTGTCCTTCATCTGTTATTGAGCCTCAAGGTGCAATAATTAGGACCAAAATACAGAACACATGAATATTATAAAGGAATAGTACAAGTATTTGTATTATAGCAAGTCTGAAATATACCTGATAATACTAATATCTATCTGAAGAACATAAGAAATAGGGAACAAGAAGTTCCCTGCGCATGCTCAGCTATTTAGTAAGGTCAGACCACGCTGATTTTGCCCTCAACTTCATTTTCCTGTTCCACATAACTTTGACTTTCACATTGTTAAACTATGTGCCTATCTCAATTTTGAATATTTTCTATAGCCCAATTTGTGTATCTCTTTGGGCAGAGCTCCAAAGATTCACAACCTTGCGAGAAGAAATTCCTCTTTATCTGTGTCTTAAATAGGTGAGCCTTTATAATGAAACTGTGCTCTGTCTTTCTAGTTGGTCCCCTGAGGGCAAACATTAGGCAACATTAGTGGCCACTTTGCAGTCAGTTTGGTGGTGGGGGAATTTCAATCAGTTCGACGGGTGGTAGGTGGAAACATTGCAACCTCCCTAACTCCACCCAAAGTTATGACTGCTTATGGATCTCATCCTGCTGCTTCTGAAATGAATATGTGGGGTGCTCACTATGCAGGGAGAGCAAGAAGAGACACTGTGTGTGGATGCTTGTGGGTTCCTGGATTGTTCTTTTACTGAAAGGCACTCAGTGCCTAATGTAGGGACAAGGATGGTTATTTCAACCTTCAGGAAGTTGTGGCCTTCTGAAAGCCAACTCTGTATTGTTACTGTTGAACAGCCTCACAACCACCACCCTGGTTCCACACAACTGTATTGTATATGAGTCTGAAAGGAGTTGTAAAGGTTAATATCGATGCCATAAGCACCAGCCACTATGATAACAATGGACTTGTGGGCATATTAGGATCTCTGAAGGAGTGAGACTCAATGTCTTCAAAGCCTCTGTGACAATGCCTATCATATCCATTTTCCTTGTAACTAATTGCTAACGTGAAATAAACTATATCTTGTTAACAACAAGAAACTCTTCTAGTTAGATTGGGCACCAGTTTTCCTTTCCCATTCAGAAACTAAGTATGGATTATCATGGAAGTGAGTTCTTAAATGATGTGGAGACAGGTTTCCTGTCTGATTAAAGCTGGTGAAAGCAAGAAATAAGAAGGATTTCAGAAACCCAAAGTTGTCACCAATGAAGCAATTGCTTTTTGCCAAGGCGTCATCTGCAGAGCAAGGCCCAAAATGATACAGGGGAGCTGACAGCCTGACACCCACCTAAAGCAGATAGGAGTCCTTTTCACAAAGGGTGGCAAGGGGCCAATTCATCACACAGCAAGGTGACCTTTCAGACAATGTCATATCACTCTGTGCCTACACCTGTTCCTATGTCCCCCTCCCCTTTCTCACAGCAGTCAAGTGTCGTACTCTGTAACTTAACAGCCCAGTGTCACAAACAGTCACTTTGAAAGGATAAGTACAAAAGTTTAGTGTGAGTTTAGGGTGTCTGAAGGGTAAGGTGTCATCCAGGAAGGGGTATAGTGGCAGGTTAGTAGACAGCCAGTTAGGTATGGTCCCAGGTGGATAGTGTGACAGTTCGGTAGCTGTAGGGTACCAGTTAAATTAGGTATCGGGTAAATAAAGCATAAGGGTGGATAGGATTCCAAGTAAATAGGTGAAAGTGGGCAAGGGTTAGGGTGCCCAGTGGGTAGCATTCCAGAGCTCAAAGTAGTAAGCAATGTTCCCTCTAATCTGCATGACAGCAATTGGGAGATATCTGATCTTGCACAGTCAAGAACGTTGTGAGATTCTGATGTTAACAGGGGATGTATGATGGGCCCACTGATGGTGATGGGGGCGGGGGCTTAGTTTGGGTCAGGATATATGGTGAGGAGCGGGGTCGGGATTGGGTCCCAGAGACTTGACTTACTGTGCTAGTTCTCTCAGATCAATGATAGCCCCCTTGATTAAAAAAGAAATGTAGAACTGTGGATGCTGAAGATCTGGAACAAAAACAGAAATGCTGGGAGAAACTCAGTAGGTCTGACAGCATCGGTGGAGAGAAATTAGAGTTCGCTTCTCCTCCCCACAATGCTGTCAGATCCTGCTGAGTTTCTCCAACAATTTCTGTTTTCATCCCTGTTGACTTGCCTGAGGACTACTCCCCTTTGAATTTGAGAAATGGCTATTTGGCTTAAGCACATGCAGTATGTTTGCCATGTAGGCTGCTGGCACACGCTGTAGGTGTGACATTGACGTAGCACACTGCCATGCAGCAACATGTAAACTCCATTGACTGATCACTGCTGACAACCATGACAAACTATCTGGCTTTGTGTATGTGCTAAAAGGAAAGGCAAGACCGAAGTGCTGTAAGCTGTAAATTCTGTGTGACAGCACAGCACAAACAGGCAAGACAAGGCAGAGATGCTGTGAGAACCCAAGTTGGCACAAAGTGATCACTAAGAAAGCCTGCGATAAAACTTGCTCCAATTCATGAGGTGAATTGTCCCTGTGCACAAGAATGCTGGCTGCAGCATTGCAAAGCCAGGTGTTGGAATTTATGGGAGCCTTACTTAGTCGTTTGACTAGGAAGCAAATGAATTGGAACACTGCCAGCAAAGTTAAAAATCTCTGTCAAGCAAGGGCAAAAACTTTAAATTAATGGTGCAAAAGAAAAAGGCCATGAAGGCCAGAAGTTAAAAAAAGGTCTTTACTGCTCACAATGAGCACCGTTGCCGGAATGAACAAGCAACACAAAGCAGCTACCATCGGAAATCAAGCGCAATGTAAGTACACTGAATCTGCAGCACCAGGAAAATCCCAAACAGAAGTTAGGTGACAAAATGGACCAATAAAATGCTAAAGCAGGTAGAATTTTGCAGAAGACAGTTAGAATATGTTTGAAGCCTCAATAAAAGTGATAGATCCAGATTTTAAAGCAACGTTCTGGTGGGAAAAAAAATCAGGTTGCATGTAAAAGGTTTTATTTGTGGAAGTTGTGGAATAGAAAATGCATCATGTATTAGAACATGAGAGGTGGTATATCATGTATGTTATCCATTAAAAAAGCAGGAAACCTCCACATTTCTTGTAAAGACAGAAAACCTACACGTTAATCTCAAGAATGTGGGAAACTGTCCATTAAGCATTTCAGTTGTACAACATTACTATTTAAAAAATTAAATAATTAAGAGGAATTCAATATGTCATTACTGTACTTGGTGGTTTAAAGTCTTTAAGACAGGGAAAATCAAATCACATTGCTATTCTGCTGAATTTCCAAGTTTTAAAGTAAGAAGAATGAATAATCACATTAAAACGATTTAGCTGTTGAAATAATTCCATGAGCAAAATTTAATAGCATAGATGGACCTTATGTTATAAGGGTTTGGACATTTTACAGAAAAGCATTCTTTGGTTACAGAACAGCTTTAAAAGTTAAGTGCTAATTTATAAGCTGAACAAGCAAACACACTTCTGTATTCAATATGACGCACAGCTGTTAATGTTATAAAACACCAAAACGTAAAAGAGGGCACAGATATTTTCAAGAGGTTTAGTAGTTTTCAACAATTAATCAAATCTGACAACAAATAAAATGAAAAAAAAATTCAAGAGAAGACTGTTCAGATTATGCTGGAAATCTGGAAACATATAGTACTGGTACAGATAATATGAACTGCAGATGCTGGAGAATCCGAGATAACAAGGTGTAGAGCTGGATGAACACAGCAGGCCAAGCAGCATCATAGGAGCCTAGGCCTGAAATGTCAAGCTCTCCTGCTTCTATGATGCTGCTTGGCCTGCTGTGTTCATCCAACTCCACACCTTGTTATCTAGTACTGGTAGAAATAGTTTCCATTCCTGTCATCATGAAAAACCTTCATATGACAGAAATCAAATGAGAATGTGAGCAGAAGCAATTACTGGCAACAAAAAATGAGCAGTACATCGCACTCAAGCTCACTGAGGATTCATTAAATGATAGGTTCAACAGCAAAACTCGTCAGAACCAATTGTTATTGCACATTTGAATTAGTTGTCCAAGGATGAGACAACACCAGTTCAAAATGAACATTTCATTTATCTCCCAGAGCAAAAGGATCAGTATGGTTGACAGAGAGAATTCTAAGTATGTAGCATTCCCCCTATATTGTGACTGGTGAAAAGAAGAAGTCTGGTGCACCAATGTAACAAACAAACCAATCAAGTGAAGATACCCAATGTAACCACCAATTGAAGGAACAAATTTGCATACTTCAGCACCGATCTATCAACAAATTGAGAATAAAGTTTTGCTTGCTTAAAGTGAAGATGAGTAATTTGTGACTCAATGGAAGCCATACCAACAGCCCACAAATTCAGAGTATGGTCAAAAAGAAGAAAACATCAGCCTCAAAAAACTAGGATGTCTCAAAGGAGAAAGCATTTGTTTCTACAAAGTCTCAGTCTTCTAAGACAGAGATTCATGAGATTAAAGCCTTGGAGCTCAGTGACCAGGGTCGTTCCACAGGGATCTGTTCTGGGGCCTCTGCTCTTTGTGATCTTTATAAATGACTTGGATGAGGAAGTGGAAGGGTAGGTTAGTAAGTTTGCTGATGACATGAAGGTTGGTGGAGTTGTGGATAGTCTGGAGGGCTGCTGTAGTTTGCAACACGATATTGACAGAATGCAGAGCTGGGCAAAGAAGTGGCAGATGGAATTCAACCCAGAAAAGTGTGAAGTGATTCATTTTGGAAGGTTGAGTTTGAATGCAGAATACGGTGTTGATGGCAGGATTCTTGGCAGTGTGGAGGAACAGAGGGATCTTGGGGCCTACATCCATAGATCCCTCAAAGTTGCCACCCAAGTTAATAGTGTTGTTAAGAAGGCATATGGTGTGTTGGCTTTCATTGGCAGGGGAATTGAGTTTAAGAGCCGTGAGGTTATGCTGCAGCTCTATAAAACCCTGGATAGACCACACTTGGAATATTGTGCTCAGTTCTGGTCACATCATTATAGGAAAGATGTGGAAGCTTGAGAGAGGATGCAGAGGAGATTTACCAGGGTGCTGCCTGGACTGGAGGGCAGGTCTTATGAGGAAAGGTTGAGAGAGCTAGAGCTTTTCTCATTAGAGCGAAGAAGGATGAGAGGTGACTTGATAGAGGTGTACAAGATGATGAGAGGCATAGATAGAGTGGGTAGTCGGAGACTTTTTCCCAGAGCGGAAATGACTATTACGAGGGGGCATAATTTTAAGGTGATTGGAGGAAGGTATAGGGGAGATGTCAGAGGTATGTTCTTTACACAGAGAGTGGTGGGCGTGTGGAATGTGCTGCCAGCAGTGGTAGTGGAGTCAGATACATTAGGAACATTTCAGCGAATCTTGGATAGGCACATGGATGATAGTAAAATGTAAGGTATGCAGGGTAGTTTGATCTTAGAGGAGGGTAATAGGTCGGCACAGTGTGGGCCAAAAGGCCTGTACTGTGCTGTATTGTTTTATGTTCTAGATGTCTTCATGGGACAACTAGCTGAGTGAGTAGGAAAGGATACCTTTGCAAAAGTCATTCAGGTGATTAACGGACATCTAGAAAAGATAATGGACCATCCAAGTGGGTTAGCAGGAATGATGTTCTCCATGAAGTACATTCAACAGATAAAGATTTTCCAGCAGAGAGATAATTTAGAGATCAAATTGGCTTAAGTTCAGATTTAAGGTAAACTGTCTTCAAGCCAAAGACATACTAACTTTCTAAGTCTGAAGACAGCATGTTCTAGAAAAATATGAAGGTCTTCCAGACCATTTACATTGGAAGAGGACCAGTTTAATTATATACATATATGAAGAATTGTTATCTATGGAGGAATAAAAGCTTGAGGGGAGATGTAAGACAATGGTTCTGGAAAGTTTAATGTTGGAGAATTTGTTAAGCTCCACCTAATCTGATGATATCCAACAGTCTTGAATTAGGAATTAGAGAGAATAGGTCTGCATATTAAAGAGGACAGAGATGTCTTCTATGTTTGCTAAAACTCTTAGTAATGATGTCCAAATTGCTGATGTAACTTTTACCTAATTGCAATCATAAAATAAACTACAAATCATGAAAGCAAGTATCTCTTCTTGTTAAGACTCATTAGTGGTTATTGTTCTACCACTGTAGACCAAATGGTGCCTTAGTCAGGGAAAGAGAAATGGCAGCAGCATCCTCCTACCCACAATGTGACGCATGCTGAGGTATGAAGGCAACAGTCAGACCTTGAGAGTCAGCCATGAAATAAGAAATGCAGAGATTGACTGCAGAGTTTGACTAAGAGCAAGTGAGTAAAAGTTGATTACAAATTTGGCTGGCAATATAGAGGTTTGTTTGATATCCAATGTGACCTCAATTTGTTGTGATTCTTGGATCTGATTATGGGTATTATCAATTAAGTGGTTAGCAGTGAATACCAGATGACAAAAAAAAAGGACGGATTGGAGTCAACACAGAACTATTTACTAGTATAGTTAGATTTGACTATTATATGTCTAGGACCACATTATACTTACACCCACATACAAACCTATATGTAAGACTTGTAATGCTTTTCCTTTTTCTGTGCAGTCAGTAAACTTTGCTTGCATAGCATTCTAGAGCTAAAGAACACACTTGACAGATGCAGATCAATAAAATCTTTAACAGAATTCACTCTAGTTTTAAAAAAATAGCTAACATTAACCATCACTTCACAGCGGTCAGGATTTAGTTTCATATTGAGAGCCTTTCAGTTCACTCATTTCATGCTGAGGAAGGGTTAAACATACTGATTGGTTTATCAAAAACACTACCTTAATGCAGCCTTGATAAACACAAAGGATTTATACAGTGATGAATAAATAGAAGACTTTCTAATTTATGTTTATGATGAATATTTTTGTGTAGTGTTACAAATGCATAAAATTTGAAAAAAAGTTTCACAGTTTCCTTGTGATATTCTGCATTAGAAGTACACGTTGTTATAGGTGCACATGATATTTAATACATAAAAAGTTAAGAGATATCCAACATCTGCAGTTTTTCTCTCGAAGAGATATTTTAGATGAGAACTTGAATTAAATGTTTCAGATTCCATATTCTGTTCTTTTTTTGCATGACACAGCATACAAAAAGGGGAAAATAATGTGTTGCTAATGCAAAGTCGAATAATTTCTATTTGATGGAGAATAGGCACAAATGCAACAGTAATATGACTTGATTGGTATTTTAATTCAACACAGCTGGACCAAATGAGGGGCTAGAAACTAACGTCTGACCATTACTCCTTTGCAAATATTTAAATGTAAATCTTCTTGAAAATTGTGCTTTGAGACTGAAGTCACTCTGAAGCAACCATAATTCTGTAAATTTAAATGGTGTTAATGATAAGGTACAATATCTAGGTATTAAAATCAAATCTAAGTAGAAATCATTCCATCTTGACCAAGGTTAAGTTGTGTGTCTCAGCATTAAAATAAATCAAATTCATTTCACAATATGGACACCACAATCTTTTTCAATACTCGTTTTAAATGATGGTCAAATATTTTTAAATGCTTTTGTTTTCCTAAAACAGATTATAGTTCATGTTGGTCCATCTTTTATGATCTTCAGAAATTATGTTCTCAATGTGATGGAGAGGGCATTAAAGAATGTCTTGCTTTTAATTTTTTTTCCCAATTTCAAGATTAGAAACAGCAAATATCTGTGAAAGCTATAGATACTGGAGCTTGTAACATGTGTTAAGGCAAAGGTTGATTCCTGCAGCTTGGGAAGCTCTCTGAGGGCAGTATGCCACTCTGAGCTTGATGCCAGTTTTTAAGAAATCATTCTCTTGGTGGTTGTTGGACACCTGCTTCACTGAACTCACACTTTGAGCAAAATGTGTCTCAACAGTATTGACTTTCCATTACTGGTGCTCCATTGTTAGAAATGTTCTCAGTTAAGGTCGCTAAGGAAGTACTTCTGCTCATGAGAACATGTAAGAGTGAACAGACTTTTTTCCGATCATTTTGAACATTCAACATCTAAGTAGATACAACTTTTGAATGAGCTTTACAATACATTGTCACTAATGTTTTCAATCATCTACTAGTCAGGGCTGTTATATTGTGTGACCTGTGAGTGTTTATTTCTTATTCACTGTTGAAGTTAGAATTTGATGCTATTGCAATGCTCTCTTGGACTAGGCGGATACCAAATTGCATAATTTTGCAGCAGTGCATGAGAAACAACATTGTGATTAAGTGTATTTTAAATTAATTGCACTTTACAATAGCTATTCAAAATCAGACATGTATGGACTAATTACTCTATTTGTTATCTGTGAAAGTAAGTGCACATTTCAAGAGATGAATAGGATAATTGTGCTCTACTTGGGATACTTGCTGTAAATAGATCTTTAATTGTCCATTTGATACAAAATTTTCAATTTTTAATTAATGCTAAGGGTTTTACTCATTATCCCATCTCATCAATGTATCCTCTCACTGGCGCACGCTAAAATGTATGTATTTTTAATATAACATGGGTGAACTTGAACATTTTGTAATGCAAGCTGCCTTGAACGAGATTGGAAACATAGCTGGCTGACATCTTCGAAACTCTTAATGGCACAAAATGAAAATTGAAACATTGAATTCAGCTTTCACTGAGACTTCTACAGTGAGGAAGATATTTTGCACTGGCCACGAACCTCACTCGTGCCAAAATGGGAGAGAAGTTAAAGATTACAAACCTACTATTATCACATATTATTCCAGTTCTGCATCTCACCCATCCAGTGAATGCATGGTGCTAATTTGATATTTTAGGTTCAAGACTTGTCCTTTACAGGTTCAGCAAAACATGATAAGCCTGTATCTGGGATTATAACCATGATCTTTATTGCTCCAGGTTCATAATTCCTGTCTTAGTAAGTCCCTCAGTATGTGAACTTCTTAGACATTCAGAGCTCTTCACTGAGCTGTAAGCTATGGGGTGGGCAGTGTCACTAGTAAGATCACAGTCTCACTAGCCTTTACTTTTACCACTTTAAAGTTCTACAGAGTAAAAATGAATGAAGGAGCAATACATATTAACTAGTTTCATGAATGAACAGTCTGGAACAATGTTAAGGGTGGAAAAGGACAGTTGATTTCTTGGACAGAAGAGCTGATAAACATCATCCAAAACCCTTGATATTAAAGATCTTGTGCTTTGTGGAAATACCAAAGATTAGAACTTTGTTTTATTACTTTTCACATCATTTGAAAGCAGAGAAATGATTTATTGTCCAAAGGTTTTTAATTAACATACTGGCCATATATCTCCAACACAAAGACAGAATAAAAGTTGTCCTCAGGTGTGATCTAGAACTGCACTTTATCAAGATCTCTGGTCAGAACTATTTTCAAATCTAAATCTTTAGAAGATATTGTTATACATAAACATCTCATATTTTGTTCTAATATGACATTTTCTATGTTCCAACATTAAAATATACACTAGTCGTATCAGCTAATTATTTTAATTCTATGTTATTGGGCTTCCTGGAAAGATTGTAGTCTGGTAAATACAGCAATCTACATAACAGCTCCTCATAGGGCAGCACCATGATAAGTAAATGTAACAGCAGACTTTATCAGAGGAATTCATGACTAACTTGCATAATATTACATTTTGAATATGAAGTAGGGACAATCCTATTTGATGTTTCTGTATGTTACGCTCTGATCTTTGCTGCATCATGCATGGAACCAGGAGAAATGCTGCAAAATAATTGTTGCTCTCTACAGTAGGACATTATTTGGTACACTTTACTCCCTCAGGCAACTCAAGGTAGTTAATTCAGTCAAATTGACTTATGTAACCTAATTTTGCAACAAATTCATATGAATATTTACCATTCATCAATTATGAAACAGCCTCTAACCACTTTTTGAAACATTTTATTGTTGGAAAACCCCTTCTGCCCTGTTAATGTATTAATGATATTCGGTGTATGCTGACACCACACATGCTTAATCGCAATTATAACAGATCCAGTGCTGTTTCAATACAGCTAATTATCTACATGCCAAGGATTCATGCGCATGAATTTTATGTTATTGTGCTTTGTTTTATTACTATGCACTGTAGAGTGGGACAGAACCATTAGCAAATTTCAGATCGTAAGATAAAAATCAGTGGAGATATATCAGTGATTTGAACAGAAGCAGAAAGACACTTTAAATTACCTGCATTCTAATTGGGATTTTATTTGCCACTTTTTTTCCAGGCAAGCTAAAGCCCCAGATTAAATTCTCTGTCAAATTATCTGTTAAATACCGTGCTCTTTAAATAGAAGTATATGCTTCCAAAGAAGCATGTTTTGTTCAGTGCTCTGAAGGGACTGGGGAGACAAGTAAATCTCACTCTATGAATGCTGTGGCTATGGATCGGAGAAAGCAATTGCATTCAGTGATTCCTCCCATTTGGTAGAATAACTTAAAATGTTCTTACTAATAGAACATATGAACATTTCTAGTTTATTTGAGTGCTAAAATTCACCACTAAAATGTTGATGCTTCTTATCTATAAAATATACAAAAATAATTGCCACCCTCATTTCTAATACTTCACAGTGGCATTTGCACAAACCAAAAGACCCAAAAGTAAAATTGAAAAGAAACCCCAATCTTGTTCTTTTTTTTTTACTTTTCTGGTGGAGAAATGTTTCCATGATGTTAAACCAGTTCATTAATACATTTAATAGGACTGGTAGTTTCATGGAGCAGTTAATTCAGGAACGGATTAACCTTTTTATTTTAGGTATATATCAGTAGGTGTAGAAATCTAGTTTAAATGAAATCTGGCTAAATGTCAGCACACATTTAATTGCACTGAAATTGTTCCATATAGATTCTGAAAAAAACATAATGCAATGCCTCCACTCACTCCATGCTTTGGTCCAGGGGGATAGGTTGTCTAAAAAATATATAGCTGGCTGGACACATTCAAAGTAATGCTGGATACACTTTAACAACTGAGCACAGAACCGAGTCAGAACATCCAACTTTCTTCAATTAGATTAGTACAGTCATGCTGCTTGGAGATGATAATTAGGGTCAAATTAAGATCCACAATGGCACCACTTAATGGTTCATAAATTCAAAATGACTACATATATATTATGTAAAATTTTAATATGTCACATATATATTTAGTGTGGATTTTTGCACAAGCTGGCATTTAACCAATTGATCAGTGGATAAAATTCGTTTTATAGATTGAATAATCCATGCTTTTACATCATGTCTCAAAGATTCTTTTTCTTTCAGTTTCTCCTTTTTAAACAAAGAGATTGTTTTTCATCCGGCTTTCTTTCCAGATTCTGCGCTGTACCAAAGCATAGTCAGAACTGTAGGTTTCTTTCTGTCCACCATCGATGTAGTTCCATGTCATACAAATATGATGCACTTTGTCAGTTAACATCAGTTCTCCTACTAATGTTTCCATTCTTCTGTCAAAATGGAATGTTTCATTGTCAGAACATACTCCAGTCAAGTAAACCGGGCAAAGAGTGGTTAAGCTCACTCACAGAGGGCAGCCGAGTCTGAATGGCAGGCAAGGCTGAACTGTCATCCTGTCAAAAGTTTCATGCCCACTTTCAGTGGTAACTTTTGAACGTGCTCAATCCTCAGTGAAACAATACTGCACTGATTTGTGGCTCAACTTATTCTTCAGGCTATTTAAGCTGCTGTTCAGTTGTTAATTCATCTGAAAGAGTTTTAACTTGAAATCTTAATTTCTAAATACTAATCATTAAATTAGTGTTTATTTGCTGTGCAGCCATAGAATTATTGGAATATTTCAATGCGTTTAATCAAAATTAGTTAATTACATTGTTAGGTTATGCTTTTTTATGCCACAATATAATCCTGATCAACCATGCTGGTAGTTAAATTAATGATAGTTACTCAATTGCACATTTTCATTTATTTGCAAATTAAATAAATTACAGTTAAATAACAAAAAGTCATCTTGAACCAGAAATTCCTTCTATCAATATTTTTGTATTGCTTACTGGGAACACCAGTGCTTTCCTATTTTACTGAACCCTGTCACAGTCCTTGATGAAATTGTGTATAGTTTAAGTGAAATATGACTGGATGGGTAATGGTTTTATTCAATTTTTGTTATTTAATTTTGTTAAACGGCAATCTATCAAAATGTCTGCAATTTTTCTCTTTCGAAATTAAGATTAGGAATTGTCTCTTCTGTTTTCTGCCTTCTTCCCAAAAGTTTTATTTGTCTAGAAGATGACAAACATGTTTAACCAAACTGTAAATCAGTAATAAACAGACAAAATTTGATCATTAAAATAATATAAGCAACCTGTACTCCTTGTAGAAATGTATCTGAAGTCTTTAGATGATGTTTGTAGAAATGATTTTGAATAAGCCTCTGTTTCTCTGAATAAACTGTATTAATTCACATTCTGTTGATCCACTGTACTAAAGTATGAGTTAAATGTGAAGCCTGAACATAAAGTGATTCAAGGAAAATCAGATGGGGCTGTAATTGTGAGCCATTCATCTGTAGTATTGCTCTCCATCACTCCAGATGGTCAAGGATTCATTCAAGACTATAAAGAACATCTCAAAACAATGGCAAATACTCAGCTCCTGCTTCTAACACTTAACATTTGTGCACTGGTCACTCTCATCTAACAAATTCTTTCTTTACTGACTAGCTGGATTTCAAATGAACTTTGCACCATTCACTCACTGCATGGCAATCAAGCTAGTCATGATGAGGTCAGCCACACTTTCATAAAGTGTTTGTTATAACCTTCTGGTAGTTACAATTTTTATATAAATGTTTTAAAAATTGACAGAAAAGGGTTGGCCTTTAAAAATGAACAAGCGCACTCCTTGATTTTCTGATAAAGATTATAATTTGTCAGTAATGGCAGGTTGGTGGCTAACACAGGGAAAATTCCAATAAGGAAGAAAAATCGTCATGCAGCACTTTGCTGGTTTATTTTCTCCATTTACCTAGAAGCAACCTTCAAAAAAAAAAAAACAATCTTGGTCACAAAAATCTGGCTGAAACATTTCTGACCATTGTTATATCACATTCCTCAATGCATAGGTTTTCTGAATATGCATTTGTATGCATATAGTTGTGGTGGAAAATATCATGCTGATTATTCTGTTTATTAATACTTTTAAAGTTTGTCCTACCTTCCTAATCTCGTTCTATCCTTTCCTCATCTTCCACCCCGACTCCATGTTTGTTGTGGCACTCATTTTCTGAAAAAATTCAGGAATGGTTTGATTAGATTATCTGTAGAATGAATTGACAAACGATGATGAGAATTCTGCAACTAGAGGTCATTGATTATTGCTTTATTTTCTATTATGGTTAAGGTTAAGTCACATACATTTTGGTTTTCTACTCTCACGCTCTCATAATAGAACCACGGAATTAAAAAGCATATTTTCTCGCAACACAGCAGTGACATCACCCCACAGCTTACTCGGCATTTCCCAGGTTGGAACATTTATGCTGGTGTTTCAATCATAGTAATTCATGGAGATATGTGCGATCTGATTTTCTTTCCACTCGAGGAATTTCTTGATTTATATGCTCTCTCTGTCTTATGAAATTAAAATTCCAATGTAACAAATTTGTTATATATTTCACTGGGCATTTTAGTACAACCATTCCATAACTGGACATTAAAGCTACTCTGAATGTAAGAGCAAGGTAATTAACAATGTTTGTCAACCAAAAAGTAACATGAATTTAATATTAAAACGAAAATTACTGATTAAGGCATAACAAGAAATCACATTTTGAATTGAAGAATTAAGAAACTTCATCTAGGAGTTGGCTAGAAATGTCAACATGATTCTCATTTACACACTGTAGGGTAATACTGTCAGCATAAGTTTGTACAAAGTTAAGAACACAAGGGAACCAAATTTCTTTGAATGTAATGTCTTTTACCTTTCAGAAGAGCTGTGAAGAAGGAAGGCTTCAACCATAGGAACTGTTATCGACCTGTTTAGGAGTAATATATGTCTTGCTATCACCCCACCTTATGTCTGGGGAAAAAAAGATTTTGGAGCAACCAAAACTGCCTGAAAAACTGAGCTGCCTTTGAGGTCGTTGATCCAGGCAACTAAACCCCTACTCACAAACAACCAGGGGCTACAAAGTCTTGTTTTCCATTACCTTCATTGCCATTGCTGGTCCTCAATATACTGACAAGATTGGATGATTCAAATTGGGATGTGGCAAATTCAGCAGTATTTAATGGCATTCTTAGCTACAATCAGGAAAAGCTGAAAGAGGGTCTGTCTACAGTTTTAGGCTCCAGTCCTTTGTATGTTTCATATTCTTGCTGCAGTAGGTGATGCACTAATTTCCCTACTACTCAAAACTGTTGCATGCCTGTTAAAGTGCTGAAACAGGCTTCCCAAGATTGGTTGCTTTACCCTATTTCCTCTCCTTCCAATTAGAGTGCAGCATATGAGGAGTGTCAATTGGTCATTCTCCTACACAATGTAAATGAGGTCTAAAGCATAAAAAGTGACCAGGCCCCTGCAACTTGATTTTGATATAATCCCCCTCCCTCTCTCCCTCAACTTAGATGATTTGTATTACTCTTAACAGGCTTTGCACACAATTTATTCAGTTGGAAACACAATGATATACAATGGTGGTTAATTGGTGGAAAATAATGTTTGTGAGTGATTTGGTGACAGGGAAAAATTGTTGAGTTGTGTTTAAGATTACATATTGATATATAAAAATGAAATAAAAGAAGTGATCAGTCTCCGAAGGTCACATTAGGCTTGTAGAACAGATGTCAGATTCATCAACGTACCTGAAACATGCTCCAGATGACAACTGACCCCAATGAAATCTTGGTTGTGGAACAGCTTGGCAAAAATTGGCTGGATGATTGAAGTTGATTTCTGCACAATGAGCAGACGTGGTAGGGAAAAGATTTATTGGCTTAAGGAGAGCTGTTAAAGAGGTTCAACTATCAAGCTCATAGAGGACTTTTAAAAAGGAGAACAAATTAGAGAAGCTGAAGGAGAAAATTTCAGAGTGTGAGACCTGAATGGTTGGAAATACAGTCTACAATGGTAAGGCAAAAAAAGGTAATCTGTGTTAGAGTAGGGTGGGACCATGAATGTCTATATGGTTGTAAAAGTTTATGGGGTTGATTAGTGTGGTTTTGGAGGCTGGAAGAGAGATAGATGGGGGCAAGATCATTAAGGCGTTTAAGCACAAGGATGAAAATTTTAACTTGGAAATGTTTGGAGATTAAAAGTTAGTGTAGATTAATTGGCAAAAGTTTGTTTGCTGTAAGGAACTTAATGTGGGACAAGATATAGACACATCATCTATCTTTATTAAGGAGGCCCTACCTATAAAACCTCCTTTCTGAGGACATGCAAGCAAGATAGAGTTATGCCTATGCCTCTAGTGGCAAGCTTAAAGTGGCGATGGAAGCAGGAAGATATTAGGGAAAGCAAGTTAGATTAGTTACCATGTTTACTTGGATATTGTCCCAATTGCAACCATAAATGTTAAGCCTTCTGGCCCTCAACGCTCACATACTTCACTTCATCCACCTACCCAAATGCCTTGATATTCCCACATGTCTCCTATTACCCCATGCCCTGTCTGTGCATCCTACACTGTCACTCATCCAATGTCCACTGTGAAAAGACCCAAGGAGCCATGCAGCAGTAATGAAAATAATTTCAAATGTATGTGAAAAATATCAAACTTATAAGAATCTAATTAAGATGTCTCTAAAGCACACTCCAACTTGAAAAAGTACTCCAAAGCCATTGGAAAATAATTAAGCCTCCTCATCTCATCATTCAGTTGGTTAAAAACAAATGGACATCCATTTACAAGCAACAAAGACAGATAATCCTTTAATAACCTCTAAATACAGTCAAGAAGACTGTATACACATCCTCTTGCTGAATGAAATAGTTTAATAGTTTTTGAAATTCACCCAAGCATTCATAGCATGCTTGGCTATCCAAAGGAATCGTTTTTCTTTTTTTTTAAATTAATACACATTTCACCACAAATGAGCATCAATCAAAGAATTATAAGAATGTTTTATTTGGTTCCCTATTTAGGACTATCATTTTCCCATAATCTTTGACTCTTCTGAGGTTCTGTGAAATATATCTAATTACAAAATGGCACTGACTCCAACAGAATTGGGTAGGAGTTTGAACTGTTCATCATCGCAATGAAGCCAACAAGGATAGAAATGTTTTATGGGAGCCAGCTCCTCAAACCCTGATCCTATGGAGGTAAAAATTGCTGGAATTTGGGAAAGGGTGCAAGAAACATGGGGATGTGTCCTGCCAGCTGCTTTGAAAGTTCTATGTCTGACCAATATGAGGAAATTTGGGCCAAAGGCTTCAATCTGCCCAATATTTAACTGGACCCCAATAGGTTTGGATGCTGTACCAAATAGTGAACAATTCAGGCAGTAGAGGGATTGAAAAGTTGATTGAGATGTGGAGTTATGTATCATCACTGTACATGTATAGATAGAATCTTACTCCATGTCTGCTCATTTTATTGCCACAGTGTAGGATATAGATAAAGGAGTAGAGGAGATCAGGGATGGAACTTTGTAATATCCCAATGTGATGTCATGGGGTGGCAGGGGAAGTTTAAACATGTTATGGCTATAATCAAATAGATAAGTGGAACCAAGTCATGAAGTCTATGAGCAATGGATGAGTCCTTTTGGAAGAGGCTGCTGAAGGCTTCATTTGAGTTTTGTTATATATAATTTTATCCCACATTATTTTATTCAACAAGGACTTGGATTGTGGTGGTTGAACATATGATGGACGGACACTCACTCAACACCTTCGCCGGAGAATTGGATAATTACTTAGAGACAAAAATGTTCCTGTAATATTGAAAAAATGTGGAGAGTTTGGACTAGGTTAGTGGCTCTTGCAGAAAGCCATGAAAGACACAACAGGCCATACCCTGGTTATATGAGATTATTTTGTTTTCATAATCAGATTTGGGCTACCTTTACTTGTGGTGCTGTGAACTTTTAGCAATACATTATTTGACTTGAGAAGAGTAGCAAGTATTCCTTCCATCAACGTACCAAACTGTTTTGATGCATAGCTTGATTAGATGGAGGGGAAACATCAATTTACTTTAGATTAAAACCATATGGAACAGACTGTAAGTCTTTGGTGTGACACTGTTTTTACTAGACAATTTGTTCCTTACTGTTGTGTGGTAGCCTGAGCTGCTGGTTCAGTAGAAAATTCTTGTCTCTCAAACATGACTTCTGATGACTACATTCTTCTGATTGCACCATCATTGGACCTTTTCCAAGTGCAAAGATACCGAGAGCACAGCAGGAAACAATCATGGTTAAGGCCTTACCAAATCAAATCTGCAGAATTCTCAACAAATTATATTATTTTGTAATGTTTCAAGGGTCGGAATAGGTGGTAGTAGTGACGGCAGAAATCTGAGTCAAGAAAGAGAAACTCAGCTTGAAAATGCCGAAAAGCACCTTGGTAGCTGTGTGAGAGATAATGGGTACTGCAGATGCTGGAGAATCCGAGATAACAAGGTGTGGAGCTGGATGAACACAGCAGGCCAAGCCGCATCATAGGAGCAGGAAAGCTTGACG
>JAHRHZ010000144.1:48272766-48291614 GCA_024137785.1 Ginglymostoma cirratum | reverse complement strand
TCAGAAATGATGAAGGGTCTAGGCCCGAACCGTCAAGCTTTCCTGCTCCTATGATGCGGCTTGGCCTGCTGTGTTCATCCAGCTCCACACCTTGTTATCTTGGTAGCTGTGTGAGTTCTATTATATTTCTTTTGGGCTCCTTTTATAATGTACTGTACTTTGTACCATGAGATGTGACTTGGGGCATATCCTTGGTTCACCAATGTCCTCTCCTGGGGTACCCTTGCCTTTCAACTAGGGCTGGTACCAGTTACTGACACAGGGTAAATGAAACATGGGGCCTGCTATGGGTTCTATTCACATATACAATGAGTGAGCATCAAAACTGTCAATTTTCACCGCTCATACACCAATTGCGACATATAAGTGAGAAATGCATAAGCGACAGCGTGTGAAAGATGAGGATGGAAATGGCTGCAATCTTAATGTACAGGTAGGAGGCTTACTCTCTAAGACAGTGGAGAAGTGAGAGAGTTCTTGCTCATTTTATTCACAGGCTGACAGGCAAATCACTTACAAGGTCATTTCCCTGGTTGGTGAGAGCAAGAAATATTTAACTCATTCCGAAACAGGCCTGGGAATTCAGGCCAGCGGGTCGTTAAAAAAAATGATCCCTATGCCAGTTATCTTTCATATCCATTGTTCAGAAAGTGCAAATACGAGCCCATGTTTTTGCTCCTGAGGTGGAAAATGCAAGTTGAGAAATTTCCCCATTCACCATATCCATTTCACAAGAAACTGCCCCAAATAGAGTGACCTTGCTCCATGCGATGCAGTTGTAGGATCGACTCAGCCATTGCTCCTGGACGCAGATTGGAGGATGGTGCAGGTTCTGCTGATTGCTGGAAGGGACTGATTAAAAGACACTCCTCACTTCTTTGGGAATGTATCCCCATTGCTTCATCCCATTTTAGACCCTTGAGTCCTCATCCCCCACATCTCCTCATTTTCAACCGACAACCTATGCCACCTCATGTCTGGAATCTCAACCTATGCCATTAACCACTAACATTGGCCTGTACACTCAATGCCAACTCAGAATATCCACAATGGGCAGACCTTGGGAGCCATATTGAGGTTAAATAAAGATCTGAGTGTTTAATATAATCTTCAGTAATTGAAGAAAAAAACATTCACATTTACCAAAGTCTGTTGGAAACTTGTATATCTTCTCAATTTCTAATTCCTTATAAAAATGAAACAAATCTCTATGCATAAACCCACATGAAAAACAGCTATACTTTTAATAACCTATTTGAATATCAATCAAGCTTTGAACTTAGGTCCCCCAATGAGATAATTATGCCTTGTGGAAAGTAATGAAACATTCATAATAAGAGACTGATAACTCTTGGGTAGATGTCCAAAAATAACTAATGTAACTGTCAGGAAATGTTTGTTCACCTCTCACTGATGTAGGCAAATATTACAAAGTTTTAAAGGGCTGGAGATTTAAGTAACTTCTCATCATGTCAGTTCTACAACCTTTGTCTTTCAAACTCATTTATTTCTTCACTAAAATATTGTGACTCTCATACTAGTGTTAAAGGTCCTTTCCAAAGTGAAAATTGGACATCCTTGAAATAAACACTGAATTGAGTTAGCCCTATTGAGTTCAGATTTCTCTCATATGTGAATCATGCCCACTCCTTTTCTCCTACTGACAAAAGTAGGATCTTTTGCAAAAAGGGACAGGACCTCCATATTTGGTTCTTGTCCACCTTCTACAAAATAATTTGAGTGTTTTTTTTCCCTTATTCTCACATGATTCACAGTTATACCACTAGAGCTAAATTTAAAACTTCCATTGTCTGTCATAATAAAATTCCCAGACAGACTCCAAATTTGCATATTGCTTATTATATGTCTAATGTGAAATATTCATCGTATGATACAAATCAATATTCAACGTTAAACAGGGAATGTGTCATGGCCTTTTTGTGAATCTTATGAGATTATAAAACTTACACATCCTATTTCAATATGAATATGACAATGTATCCATGGATAATCTACACCATTATTATTACACACAGACTGACTTGAACTCCCACCAACCTCTGATCATTTTGGACAAACAATCCATTCTGCATTGTGAGTTATACACATTTAATACCTTACACTCCACTAGCTTTAAAATACTCTAAAGTAAATATCCATGATCCTAAAAGATCTCCAAAGACCTTGAAGACTCTGAAATTGTATTCCAAACACATTTTTGGTGTCATTCACATACTGAAGTGACTTTTCCAGGCTTTTGGAGGTACAGTACACGTGTCGCTCTCCATGCTCATTTTCCATGGAAGTAGAGAGCTTGGGGTGAGTTTTCCTGTGGAAAGCCTGCGAGTGCTCAGTCAGCACCTTAAAGTTGTACCAGCACATTATGTTTTAGAGGGCACAGTCTTTGTATTTCATTAGTAATTGAAGGCATGACCCAGAGTTTGGATCAATATTACTTCAGTGTAAGGGGGACTGGAGATAATGTTGAGGAAGATAATGGAAAATAATTGTGCAATCTTTAATCAACAGAGGCACTTTCCTCAACTAAATTTGCTGAGAGCTCTTTGAAAAGAGATGATGAACAGGCGCATGCAGTCTCTGTAGTAAAGAAAACAAGCATTTCAGACTTGTTTTTATATTTTCACAAGAAGTGAGTGTTGCTATCAAGGTCAATATTTATTTTGCTGGATGAGAAAGGGGTGGTGAGCCACCCTCTTGGACCATTGTAGTCCTTCATCATCATCATCATATCATAGAATTCCCACAGTGCAGAAATAGGACATTCAGCCCAACAAGTTCACACTGACCCTCTGACGAGCATCCCACCCAGACCCATTGCCCTACCCTATCCCTGTAACCCTACATTTCCCATGGCTAATGCACTTAATCTACACATCCCTGAACACTACAGGCAATTTAGCATGGCCAATCCACCTAACCTGCACATCAATGGATTGTGGGAGGAAACTAGAACACCCAGCTGAAACCCACGGGGAGAATGTGCAAACTCCACACAGAGAGCCGCCCCAGGTTGGAACTGAACCCGGGTCCCTGGCGTTGTGAGGCTGCAGTGCTAAGAGTCCAGATAATGAGAATAGATTTCTGTAGCAAGCTGCATCCATTCTTTTGAAAGGACTCTTTTTGATGGCTTCCTGATTCTGTGCAGAAACATGGCAATTGGAGTTTCTGTTTACTTTCAGTACTGCATCTGTGAAGTATAGAATCCTCTCTTTGCCCAGATACTTCAATTCCCCTCATTCCAATTACAGCACTGCCAGCCAGCAGCAGCCATCTCTGATTCAGTGCACCTTCCCTTTAAGAGGGACAGATTCTTGTGGGTCATGTTGGACTGTACACTGAAATCATCCAGGATAAAGCACAAAGCCTATGCACTGCCTGCCTCAAAGAGAACGTGCACCTTCGAATCAGGAATCACAATCCCCTCTACCCAAAAATGGACCTTAATTAATTTTTAGCCAATTATGTTTAGCTCCTGCAAATAAGTACAGGCTTTTAACATTGACTCCCTTCATCTCTCCAGCTGCCACATGAAACGAAGATGAGAGGAATGGAAACATGTTGCCCTCTAGGTCAATGTTCCTTCTGCATATCTGCTCGTACAATGATTGTTTACACCTCTAAAAAGTTGACAGCCTATACTTTTTTGTTTGTGACTTGAGGACTAAAATTCGAACCAATGATTTTATCACCATATAGCTGGACATGCCTGAAGTTTTCTTACCAGCCATAGACTTTGAGTTTCAAAATGCTGCAGCTACATTTTAATTCTGATCTAAGCTGGTGCCACCATCTTCCTCATCAAACTCCATTGGCTTCCCATTTTAGACAATAGACAATAGACAATAGGTGCAGGAGTAGGCCATTCGGCCCTTCAAGCCAGCACCACCATTCATTATGATCATGGTTGATCATCCACAATCAGTATCCTGTTCCTGCCTTATCCCCATAACCCTGGATTCCATTATCTATAAGAGCTCTATCCATCTCTTTCTTGGAACTATCCAGAGACTTGGCCCCCACTGCCTTCTGGGGCAGACTATTCCATATATTTTCAGAGACTTAAAGATTGTCATCCTCCCCTTTGACTCTTGCTCAAATTTCAAACCCTGTCCCACTCCTTGTACAATTTATTAAAACCCTACATTCCCAAATATATCCTCCAATTTAATCAGACAAGAGTGCGTCTTCTGTTCAGGCCTTTTTGGCTGAACTTGAGCTATTCTGTCCTCAGAATCTGAAACCTTCTCTTTCAGATTTCCACTATGTCACCTTCATCCTGCCGTAACGATCTCTTTAAAATTATTTTGTTTAATTTTACTTTTGCTCTTTCTTCACTCTCTTCCCTTTGACCCTCATCCTTCATGTCCAGTGAGTATTTATTGCTCCAGAGTACATAAGCATTAGTTGGACATTAGTCATAAATGGATGTTGCAATGCTTGAGATGTTAAATTAGGAGTCAACATCCTTCCATTCCCGTTCATCCTGTAAGTACTGCTAACAGTTAGGGTGGTGATAAAGTGGAAATGCTGTGTGACCTTTATTAGAAGCCTGTACTTCAGTTAGTTGCTCTCCTGTAGTATTCCTGTACACACTTGGAACTGCCAGGCTAACTGCTAAGCTTTCTGGATTTAGGCTAGTGAAGTGTGTCCCTCTGGAAAAAATTCTATCTGCATGGATTCTTCAACAGTTTGTTTTTGAGTCTCTTAAACATGATGGTAGCATTCTGTTGTTAAGGACATGGCTGATAAAGAAAAAGGATATTTTGGACTCATACCTGTACCTGCCTATAATGTGTGCGGGGTAATGGTTACTTTAATAAGAAAATAACTCCTACAATCAAACTGTCAACTCCCTGGAACATTACAAATGCAGCACCAAAAAAAAATCAGAAATAACTTCTGGTATGTAATATTTGTTTGTATATCTATATGATAATGCGATACGTACAGAACGTACAATGCAACATGTTATTTATTCTACTAAACAGTACAACTTCTCTAACCTGCTAAGTTGTGCAGTTGCTGAATAAGCCACACATTCCCATTGTTCCACTTGTGCATATCCCATTTATGAACCATGGGAGGCAACTGCTGCTCAAAATACAAAGCGCACAGCATTGCAATTACTGAAATTAAGTGCACTGTAAAAGATATACATCACATATTAAAATATGTTAAACACAGTATTCTGTTTACTAAAGCACATAGAGTTTGATTAAATTTCACTGTGCCCTCCATCTGTGCCAGAAATTAATCCTTAGAGTATATGTTGCAATACCCATAATAACCACACTTAAATATACACTTATTTGGGGAATAAATAGTCCTCTGTAGCCACGTACATAACAAAAAAATGTGCCCCAGTTGTGACCTACAGGACTTTTTTTCAAACAATTAGAAAAACAGTTTATGAATTGGATTATAAAATAATTCTTTCGGTTTAATTGGAAAGGCTTAAAAATAATTGGTTAGAATGTCACATTGAAAATAATCATCTATTTTAACAGCTCTTGCTTCCAAGAGAAAATGTTCATTGTCTTATCCTCAACAGCATTGTAGGGTAATATTCTATTTAAACAAAAGGAGAGCATTTGGAACAATACAGATGTTTGATTTTCAGTAATGTAAACCTGTTAATGTCTCAGCCTTATTGGTTAAATTTTTAATATAAATAGATGAGTATTCTTTAGGCAAAATAGCTGATCTTTCATATCAGAATGTTCCATGCTTACTGGAATATATGGAAGTTATTCTGTAACATGGTTGACTGTAAAATACATAAAGGCATGACTACCTTATTACAGGATCTGAAAGCAATATCTTCTGTGTACCTTTGTTCTATTCATTTTCACACCTTCTTAACTGTCTGGTGCCACATAGAGACAGTAGATAAAATGGCAAGCTGGAATACATCTTGGTCTGTGGAAACAATATGAACCAAGCTAGATATTAATTGTTATGTTTATCTATGCATCTGCTTTACTAATATAGCCCATTTAAAATAGATTGCTAAATGATTTTGGTTATATAGGACTTTTTCAAAAGCCTAAAGAAATACTTTCTATGAACTATTTTTGAACAAAATGTTCAATTGTTAGGTAAATGACCAATTGGTTCACTTTAACTTTAAATTATAATAATGAAATATTTTGAGGAAATACTTTATTTTTATAAAAGCAAATAGCTTTTCAACTGTTTAATGACCTGCACTCCTTACTGGTCTTTTCTAATATCACTTACTTGAATAAAGTACACCAAGAGGTAATCCAAATGTATAACTCCAGAAGTAGCAAAACTCATTCTGACTGCAGTATTTGTCATCAAGACTCCAAGCAGTTGGCTGCTAATCTAATTATATTCAGAAGAAGTGATTATACTCCATTAGAGAATGTTGTTAAAAAGAATGTAGCAATAATACTTATGTTGACTCACTCAAAATCTTTAAGACAGCAGTTTCTATTTTGTGTTGCTTTATTTGCGTTTTGAGATCTCAAAAGGTACTCTCCAGAGTAAAAGGGCTTTTTCAGATTTAAAATTAAGTGTGACTATGGCTTTGGTTTTCCATAGAAGTAAAAAGAAATACAACATTAATTTTTAAAAGTCTTTTCTTGTGCTTCATTTAAATAGATTTCCAAACTTCTGTCTTCCTTCTACCTGTTTGTAGCAGCCCCTTCTTAACCCTGAATTGACTGATACGGCACAGTTGCAGCTAGACAGGAAGGAATTGCAGGTGTCAACACACAGTTTACAAATATGACATCTCCTCTGGCATAGCTGGAAATATGAAATATTGATTTATGTGCTGTAAAAGGTCTTATAAAAATGATCACATACACATGAGAGATTAATGCGCAGGAGATCAATAGAAATTTCATTCTTGACGCTAGACTGTCACCTATGGTGAAATGCTAAAATACAGAAATCAATATTATCTATGAAATGTCAAATTTATTATAATTATGAGGATGAAAGCTGGCCAAGTGAGTCCCAGGAGGAAGAGAAGGATAGGTTACTGTGCTGAAGCATCCTTCATGTCCCTTGTTCTCTTGCCGCCAATTTGTGAGCAATATTGGAGTGTGGGTTTTCAAGCATTATGTATCACCGTGTAGTAATAAATTCCTCCTGGAATATTTAACTTGTGAATCTGACAATAGCATAAGACTTTACTGCTGCCATAAGCTTTGGCAGTTATTGGCTGATAGTTGAACTATACCTTAAGAACAAGTGATCGAAGTGTTGCAACTTCTTTTCAGAAATATCTTTGCCCCATTATAGGAGCAGAAAAAAATGTTAACTTTGCATTACACTTTACAAATATAAGTTTTATCATTTTCCCAAAATATTTTTATCAGGATTATTTTAAATCATCATAACATTATCACAATATAAACTTAAAATACTAACAGCAGGTACTGCGATTAATTTGTGTGCATTTAGAGGCAGACAGAATTACTTGCTGGTGTCGATCAAGACAATGAAAAGTAAGCTATTTACCAGGGTCACTGAATATCATTGAAGACAAACTTGAAGCATTTCGATAAATGGATAAGTCAGATGGAGTCTGCTTCATGTGAAGAGGACAGTGAAATGTATCATGGTCATACTTGGAGAAGTAGTGGTGCTTGCTGATGTGATAAACATTAAGTTATTGGGTCAATCTGCATAATCAACACAATAATTTAAATCTGAAAGATGGACAGTATTATTTTTCTGAGAATTATGCATTTGTGAATTTGACATACTAGTGTCTTCAAAGGCTACTTATAGAGGCTCTAGTCAGAGGGTGCCAGAAGGAATGGCTCCTGAACCAATCCAGTATTAAGTTTTAATGAACATTTGATTTGAATCTTTATTTTCTGTTTGTATTCCACAAGTAAGAGGATTTTTTCCCCAATTTAATTGTCTTCTTGTGTACACCATTTTGCTATAAGATATTATTGCTCACAGGATAAAACTTGATGTATTAAAAAGCAAAAGCAAAATTCATATTTCTATATTGGGCCGGATAGTGTGAAAGCAACTGGAATGTTGATGATCTTTGCTCTGCTTCTTGTTAATAAAGCAATAGCCTACTGTGGTGTTACTAATAGAACCTAAACAGACATTTCACAAACATGCCTTCTAGTTTGTCAGAGTTTTAGGTCAGATTTGACAATGCTGGTATCATATATTAGCAAAACAAGATTCAACTTGGCCTAGTTTCCATTTGAGTGTCAACAGAGATTTTTGGGATCAAATGTTCATATTATGTAGTCACTTAGATTAATGGACTAGGTTATAATCACTATAAAAAAGTGAAATATAAGACAAAGGAATATTCTGACATAAAACAGAAAACTACAGCCAATTAAATACGGTATAGCAAGGATCAGGGGTCGTCCTTATTCTGATAATGTTGATATCACCAACGGGGATCTCATAGGAATTTCATACACCCACTTAAATTATCTCGAAATGATGTTCAGTGTGAGGCTGAATTTCTGATATTTTGATTCCAGCAGGTGAGATCCCAGTGAGGACTATTAATTGAGAAAACCAACCATGCTTATTTCAGGTTCTTTGGGTTTTGCCTCATTTGAGAGTTTGGCAACAACAATAGTTTATTTAAAACAGAATGAAACTGAGCCACGGTGTAATAAATAAAGTGAGCTTCACATGTCAGTTTCAACCCCAAGTTGGGATGAAGAGCTTTTTCCGTGCTGTATACCTCTATGACTCCACAATTGTTGAATCCTTTGGGAGTCCTAAAGGAGATTTATATGTGCTCCAAGGTCATATGAGACTTATCAGACTTCTGATTTATTATTTTCTTTCTGTTCTGTACAGTTCACTGTATACTAATAAAACCTGTTGACCTTAAAGTTCTTCCAGGGAACTGCCAATGTCCTTTGGGAATTCTGTCAGGACACTGCTAGAAACTCCAGGAAATTGAGGGAGATCCAGTTGTGCCATTTCTGGGTGCTTTCTTAAAGCTTTCTGTCTGCCTCTCAGAACAATGGACAGTGGTTTGTTGAGGTGGGGACTCCCTCAACTAGCAACTCTAGCTTCTGGGCTTCAGTTAGTAGCTGACATGGGAATGACACCTCAGAAGCTGAGTGAATGGGTGTGTACCAGACCACACGAGGGCATTCATGGACCCAAACCCTGAAGAATATGAAATTGAATAAAACAGATTGTCAGGGACTTCCAGGAGCACCAGCAAGGGCAAAAGAGAGGTCTAGAAATTGGATGTCACAGTGCATGAGTGCCTGTGGAAATCTAGTGTTAAGACATGCCCTCACTCACAGCCAACCAAAATGCCTGCAGTGATCTGAGGGGCAGGCTGAAGATACGGAGACAAATAATAATTCCCTGCAGGGCAATTTCCAGTGCTCACTGATTCACAGTTCAGCTTCGCTTTATAGTTTTGAGTAAGGCAACATTGAGATGAATTATTCAGAAAGCCATTCTCCTCACCAATGACTCTTGGATCGCAGGGCTTTTTCATTATGAAAATTTAATGTTGATGAATTCATATAGAAGGTTGATATTGCTGGTTAGTTGACAACCCAAGTAGCCTGCAACTGTCAAAGTTTAATCTAAATTACTGAAGAACTTGTAAGCAGAGCAAAGAAGAGATGCTACTATGACCAATATAAAGTGCATTTATGTGCTAAGGAATGAGAAAAATCATCTAAGGAAAGGTTAGTAAGTTTAGGATGCTTACTCTTATGTCTTTTATCAATGATGAAAGAAAATTTTGCATGTATCTTTCCTTTGTAATTAACTTGAAACAGAATAACAAAGGGGTTCAGTTTGAAATGGTTCATGGCTGGAGTAAGACTCAGATTCGAAGATAAAATGGATCAACAAATCAATTACCGAAACATTTCTAGAATGCAGAGGCCGCAGAAAGTAGGATTATTTTGAGCTACAATTTGTCTGTTTGTTACTCTGTACCTGGGTCTGATTAGAAGAACACACAATAAGCTGCTCATACGTGCAAAAATATTCCCTTGGGCAAATGGTAACTTGTCGTTAAATATTCTGATTTCATTCCCAAGGTTAGACAAATGTTTTATGCAACTGAGCAGAGTCATTTTATACACTACAAGCACCTGCCACGTACTGAAATGTAAAAATCACTGCTTTTGCACTGTGTAAAATATATTTTTATTATGGTGGAAGAATAGACATCAATAAAAAAGTAACTAAGCAATAACACTAATTTATTTGGGCTGTATACTTATTGACACATTTCAAAACTTTCTTCTACAGTGTTTTTTTTAAAGGTAGTGGCTGCCATGTAGAAAAAATATAAATTTAACTATTGTCATTGGGCTGTTAGAAAATAGGCCACTAATTGATAAGTGATCAAAATAGGTTAAGATACTGCTAAAAGTTTATCCCAGGAGTAAGCTCAGTGATATTTGTATTTGGATAGAGAATACGCATATTGCAGGAGGTTAGGCCCAAAGGAGAACGTCAGTCGCAGTGCAACCATGAAGGTCACTACATTTTGGGGTATTGGATAGAGTGTCGAGATCTACTCATGCAGTCACTTGATGGATGGGACAGCAAAATTGTGACTTAACGCTAAAGTGAAAGTTGATAATTGTATTCCTGATACAAAAGTAATAGCTTGAACATTTTGAATACAGCAGGAAACTACTTGCATTCCGTTAGCAAATCCATTATAAATCATATCGAATGATCAGCCAATGGGATCGCTCTCTCTGCTCATGGTAGTACTTAAAAGAATGGTGCATCATTAATTTATCTTGTGCAACTCCAAAACGCTAAAACAATGCTATCTAATGGTGATTAACATTGCTCAACTAATGCTAGTAACAAGATCTTTTTTAATCAGACGTAATATTCATGAAATAAGATATTCTGATATATCTTTCAGTTATTAATAAACACTTTGAACTTTATTGGTTAGCTGTTTTCATGGTGCATTGTCCTCTCAAATACATTTTGCTTTACTCGAATCAGAAGATCTTTAAAATTCAGTTAAAAATCATTAATTTGCAAATCTTTGTATCTAAATCAATTAATAACTTATTTAGCAATTTGCAAAAACAATTGAATGACAGTGTCTAAATCTAATTTATATGGTTATGATTCAGGCTCCTGCATTGTACTGCTGCTGTGCATATAATTTTATTAATGGTTGACCATAGACAGTTTATTGAATGTTCAAAACAGGGACTTATAACTTGTTGGATTTTGGTTACAAAACTAATGTTTGGACGTATCTATAATTGAAGCTAGCAGGAATTGATAGCATATAATGGAACTTTATACATTTGTTTGCATTAAAAATGTAAGAAAAATCAAGGATGAGAAAAATGTATTTCAATTTAGTTGGCGGGGGAGGTGATGGAAATCTGGTAGTATCACTGGTCTAGAGATCCAGAAACTCTGCCTAAAATGGTGGGGATATGTGTTTGATTCCCACCTTGGCGTATTGTGAAATTTGATTTCAATAAAATTCTGGAGTTAATGGCAGGCCAAACGGCAACCATGTAGCCATTGCCGATCATTGTAAAGACCCATTTGGTTCACTGATGTTATTTCAGGGAAGGGAATCTGCTATTCCTACTGGGTCTCACCTGTGGTGACTCCAAGCCCACAACAATCTTGTTGATTCTCAACTGCCATCTTGGCAATTAGAGATGGGCAATAAAGGCTGGTCTAGCCAGTGACACTCACATCACATGAACAAATTAAAACAAAACACTTAAATTCATCTATCCCGAGTTATAGAGTCATTGAACACAGAAACAGACCCTTAAGTCCACCTTCTCCATGCCGAACAGGTTTCCTAAACTGAACTAGTGCAATTTGCTTGTGTTTGGTCCATATCTGTCTAAACTTATCCTATTCATGTACCTGTCCAAATGATTTTTAAATGTTGTAAATGTACCCACTCGACTACATCCTCTGGCAGCTCATTCCATACACATTACCCTCTGCGTGAAAAGGTTTCCCCTCAGGTCCCTTCTTAGTCTTTCCCCTCTCACCTTATACCTCTGCCCTCTACTTCCCCTACCCTTGGAAAAAGACCTTGGCTATTCACCTTATTTATGCCCTTCATGATTTTATAAACCTCTATAAGGTCACCCATCAGCCTCCTACGCTCCATTGTGAAATGTTCCAACCTATCCAGCTTCTCCTTATAACTCAAACACTCCAGTAATATCCTTGGAAATCTTTTCAGTATGCTCTCCAATTTAATAATATCTTTCCAATAGCAGGGTGACAAGAACGTATATAGTACTCCAAAAGTGGCCTCACTTGAACAGCTGCAGCATGATTTCCCGAGTCTAAACTCAATGACCTGACCGGTGAAGGCAAACGTGTCAAACACCTTCTTCGCTACCCTGTCAACCTGTAATACCATTTTCAAGGAACTATGAGCCTGCACCCCTAGGTTCCTCTGTTCGAAAACACTGCCCAGGGCCCTACCATTAACTATGCAAGTCCTGTCCTGATCTGCCTTGCCAAAATGCAACACCTCACATTTATCTAAATTAAACTCCATCTGCCTCTTTTTGATCCATTAGCCTACCTGATCCAGATCTCATTGTACTCTTAGGTAACGTTCTTCGCAGTCCACTATACCACCAATTCTGGTGTCATCCGCAAACTTACTGTCTCTCATATTCTCATCCAAATGGTTTATATAAATGGCAAACAACAGTGGGCCCAGTACTAATACTTGTGGCACACCGTTGCTCATAGGCCTCCAAACAGAATAATAACCCTGTACGACCACCCACTGTCTTTTATAATCAAGCCAAAAAAAATTCCAAGACATTACGTTGATAATTTAAAAGGTAATTAATAAAAATAATCATTAAAATATGACAAACAAGCAGAGCTAACTATGGAAACCTTTCTTTATACTTCTAGTTGAGAGGCAGAGGTTGTGTGGAACAATTGATCTCCAATCTGGTTTATGACAGAAAGGAGTGGGGACTGCGGCCAAGCAAAGAAATTAGCTTTAAGTAAGATTGATCTTACTTGATCGATCTGATGGGGTATGCTCCAAGCTAACTTCCACAGAATGTATACAAAAAGTGGGAGTCAGAAATGGATTGCATTTCAGCCCAAGTTTTTCTCCTCTCTCAGCCTTCTTTTTGGATAGGCTTTTGCAGAGGTGGCTAGGTGTGAAAGGCACATATGTATTCGTCTTAGTCACACTCACACACGCACTCATACTTACCCAGCCCAACAGTCAGTCACTCATTCACCATTCTCCATATTGGCAGCCTCCTTGACTCCCAGTTTACCCCACTCCTGTTGTTGGCCTGCCTGACATCCATCTCCCCCATCACTAGAAGCTGGACTACTATTTTCCTTCTTTCTAAGCTGTCTCCCTGGACGTCTGTCAACCCTGGTCCCACAGACTCACCACCGCATTTCCAGTTCTCAGGCCTTGCACCTGAGCTTATTAGCTGCAATCATGGAAGAGAAACAGCCTCTGATTGAAGGAGCAGCTCCTTGCCAATCTTTCCATTACACTTACCTGAATTTTAATCAGCAGCTTGGCAAGACATGTAGGGCTCCTTAGGAGTCCATACTATGATATGCAGGCTATCTGCTGGACAAGCTTGGTCAAGACAAAGTAGATAGAGAGCAATTATTCCCATTGGTGGAATCAAGGAGCAGAGGGCAATGGTATAAAATGAATAGTAACAGAACAAATCACAACATGAGAGAAAAAAATCTATTTACACAGCTTTTGGTTCGGGTCTGCAATGCACTGCCTCAGAGTGTGGTGGCGGCAGACTCAACCATGGCTTTCAATTAGATCAGCACCGGGAGGAAAAGCAAATTTTTGGGGCAAAAGGGCTAGGGAGGGGAACTAGCTGAATTCCTCTTGCGGAGAACTGACATAGAAATGACAAACCAAATGACCTCCGAATGAAATCTATAATCTAACAGAGGAGGGGAAGGATTTTTGATGGCTTGTCGGGTGCATGGAGTCAAGAGAGTTCATGGCCCTGCAAAGATAACTTTTAAAAAGGGCTGCTTAGATGTCAGGTGTTTGGTCTGGTACGAACAAGTGGAGAACTGAGACTGTTGGCTAAAATGAGAGTGGAGGCTGCTTGGTGCAGAGTTGGAAGGCTGGCTTGGGTGTGTCTGCACTGTATTGAAGTTTCAAGAAAGTACAAGACATAAAACATCCCTCCAATCCTCACCTGTCACCACCCCTCACACAGTTCCCATGCTCTATTCATGCTAATCCACGTTTTGGACAACTCCCATTGACTTATCATCTTGATAAGTGCTCAGTAAAGCGATGGAAGAGGTCATCAACAGTGCTATGAAGCAGCATTTGCCTAGCTCACTGTTGCCCAGTTTGGATTCCAAAGAGCAACTCAACTTTTGACTTCATTACAACTTTAGTTCAAAGTTGGACAAAAAAGTGCTGAATTCCACAGGTGAGGTGAGAATGACAGCCCTTGACATCAAGGCTGTTTGATCCAAGAGTCATCAAGGATCCTGAATGAATCTGAATCAATAAGAATGAAGGGGACAAACTCTTTGCTGATTGGAGTCATATCCAGCATAAAGGAAGTTGGTCATGGCTGTTGGAGGTCAGTCATTTCAGTTCCAGGACATCTCTGCAGGAGTTCTTAAATGTCCATCCATCTTCAGCTGCTTCATCATTGACCTCCCCTCCACCATAAGGTCAGACGTGAGGATGTTTGTTGATGATTGCACAATGTTCAGCAGTCCATGTGCAAATGCAACAAGATCTGGATAATATCCAATCTTGGACTGACAAGCGGCAAGTGACATTTACATTGATACTGGAAATGACTGTCTCCAACAGGAGAGAATCTAACCATTGTTCCTTGACATTTAATGGTATTTCCATCACTAAATTCTCCACTGTCAACAGTTACCATTACCTGCAATGGTCAGGAAGGTAGCTCACCAAATCCTTTCCAAAGGCAATGAAGGATGGCAACAAATGCTGGCCTAGCCAGCAACATTAACATCTCACAAATTGATTTTTAGTAAAAGTAATTTTGACAGGTTTGACAGTTACTTTTGACACTTTTGAAGTTGATTTTGACAGGTCAGTTGACAGTTTCAATGAGCTTAACAGTCAATGGATGTGCGCACATTCTGGCTGTATTCATGCCAATTTTCACTGTTGAAAGGGCACTCTACCCCTCACCACCACAGAGGGTACACACCCCTTCTTATGGATAGGATAGGGTTGTATTCCTTGGAGCAGAGGTGACTGAGAGAGTACTTGCTTGTGATGTATAAAATTATGAGGACACAGACAAGGTAGTCAGGAAGAAACCTTTCCCCTTGGTGGAGGGATCAATGACCGGGGGCCTAGATTTGAGGCAAGGGTCATGAGGGTTAGAGGGTTTGTGAGGAAACATTTTTTCACCTAGAGGGTGAAGGGGATGTCGAAATCATGACCTGTAAGGGTAAGAGAGGCAGAAACCACAAGAATATTTAAAACGCATTTAGATGTGCACTTGTACTGCCAAGCCATGCAAAGCTATGGGTCAAGTGGTGTAAAATTGGATCAGAGTAGTTAGGTGGTTAGTTTTGACTGGTGCAGACTTGATGGGCCAAAGGGCTTTTTTCAATGTTGTAGATCTCTATGACGCTAATGACTGCAAAGATGTCCTAGGACAATGTCCAAAGGGATACTCTACCTCTCCAAAGCTGTGTCCTGGCTATCTAAAAAATGTGGATAAAGTTGACAGCTGGTCCTACCAGGTTCACAGTGTATATTTTGGGATTCGCACTCCTGGGCTAACCAAAACACGTGGGAGTGGAGGCATGGTGCTCTGTGGTTAGCACTGCTGCCTCACAGCACCAGGGACCCGGGTTTGATTCCAGCTTCTGGTCACTGTCTGTGTGGAGTTTGCACGTTCTCCCCGTGTCTGCGCAAGTTTCCTCCAGGTGCTCCGGTTTCCTCCCACAATCCAAAGATGTGCAGGCTCGGTGGATTGGCCATGCTAAATTGCCTGTAGTGTCCAGAGATGTGCAGGCTAGCTGGATTAGCTAGGGATAGGGTAGGATTGGAGGTCTGGGTGGGATGCCCTTCATAGGGTAGGTGTGGATTCGATGGGCTGAATGGCCTGCTGCCACACTGGAGGGATTCTGTAATGATCTAGTTGCTCCATGAACTACACATACAAAACTCCCAACTTAACCCCTTCGTAATCTTATACCTGAGGAAAATGTGAGTGATGTGTTCACATATGGGGCTAACGATTCCTAGACTCATCCACCATTTTCTCAATCAAAATGAAAATCCAAACCTTAGACTTGAGGTTTTGGATCTATACCCTGTTGAAGATGTGCTCTAAATTTTGCTAAATGTGATGGAGGATGTAGGCCTGATAGCTGCAGCAGCTATCCACATGATGGGTTTAGGTGAAGATTATGTCATTTCCTAAAAGGAATACTCACCTAAATTATATTAGTATAAAAAGGAACAGCAATTGATAGAGATAACAAGGTGTGGGGCTGGATGAACACAGCAGACCAAGCAGCATCATAGGAGCAGGAAAGCTTGACGTTTCGGGCCTAGACCCTTCATCAGAAACGGGGGTGGGGAAGAGGGTTCTCAAATAAATAGGGAGAGAGGGGGAGGCGGATAGAAGATGGATAGAGGAGAGAGAGTTGCAGTGGGAGAGAGATTCCCTGAGGTTTGTCCGGAGGGAGGAGGGTAACTTCTTCAGGGTAGGCATCCTTAGAAGAGGCTTCGCAGTGCCTCTGGATTCTCTAGCATCTGCAGCAATTGATAGAGGCTGCTCCTGGAGAGCATTGAGTACAGCAGTAGATGTCTCCTTTCCTTCCGTTGTTGGGTGGGCCTCCATCTTCTATTTAAGGTGTCTCACCCCCTCTTTTGGGGTTGCAGCATTGACTCCACTGCTGGAGATTCTGCTGCAGCACTGGCCAACTCTCCATTCCTGCTGAGAGCTGACTGCGTGAGCAATAATTGCTGACCCAAGAAAGTGACAGTTGGTGGCAGCAAAGTCAGAGTAGGGACTAATGTTGTACTGGACTACCACACTGCTGAATGGGATTTATTCTGAACAGATCTGGCAACCCAGGTAATGTCTGGGGACTTGGATTCGAATCCCGCCACGGCAGATGGTGGAATTTGAATTCAATAAGTATCTGGAATTATGAGTCCATAATGATGTTTGTGAATCCGTTGCCAATTGTCAGAAAAAATCCATCTGGTTCACTAATGTCCTTTAGCAAAGGAAATCTGCCATCCTTACCTGGTCTGGCCTACATGTGACTCCAGATCCATATCAATGCGATTGACTCTTAACTGCCCTCTGGGCAATTAGGGATGAGCAATAAATGCTGGCCCATCTAGTGACGCCCTCATCCCGTGAATGAATAAAGAAACTAGAGACTGGACCTCCATGAAGTGCTGGGGTTGTTTGCAGCAGCGGAACTGTATTCAGCTACAAACTGGTAACTTCATGGCCTGGCTTCCATTTTAAACATTCCTCCAAGCCAGGGGATGAACAACTTCAATGAAGATTGCCGGAGGTGAGCATCTCATGGCCCCAAAAAGGAAGCATCGACCTGGTGAGGTTAAAACACAGAACTGCTTGCATGCCAAACAGCACAACCATTTTGCAATAGACAGGGCCAAGCCCTTCTCCAATTAACATACCAGACCTAAAGTCTGCAGTCCTGACACATCCAGTCATGAAAGGTCTCAGACAGTTAACCAACTTACCGGAGGCAGAGGCCCACAGATATACCCATCATTGCTGATAGGGGGAGCGCAGCACATCAAAGGAAAAGGCAAAAAAGCCCTTGCAAGCATCTTCAGCCAGAAGTGCCGAATTGACAATTTATCGCAGCCATCATCTGAGGTCCACAGCGTCATGAATTCCACTCTTCAGTTTGATTCAGTCTGTGTGGCCCCAAGAAATGGCTGAAGACGCTGGATATTACAAAGGCATCAGAGATAAAAGGTTTTGCAGATGCTGGAGAATCCGAGATAACAAGGCATGGCGCTGGATGAACACAGCAGGTCAAGCAGCATCATAGGAGCAAGAAAACTTGACGTTTCGTGCCTAGACCCCTGCTGTGTTCATCCAGCCCCACGCCTTGTTATCTCGGATATTACAAAGGCTATGGGTTCTGACAACATTGTAGCAATACTATTGAAGACTTGTGTTCTGAACCCTGCTGTGACCCAAGTCAAGATACTTTCACTAATGTAACAACACTGGAATCTATCTGGCAATGTGGAAAGTAGCCCAGGCATATTCTGTCCACATAAAGCATAACAAATCCAGCTGGCCAATTACTGTCCCATCCGTCTACCCTCAATTGTCAACAAAGTGAAGGTGTCAGCAATAGTGCAATCAAATGACACTTCCTCAGCAATAAGCTGCTCACTGAAGCTCAGTTTGGGTGCTGCCAGGCCCACTCAGCTCCTGAAATCATTACAGCCTTGGATCAGGCATGGACAAAAGAGCTCAGATCAAAAAGTGATCAGAGGCTTTCAGCAGGCTTTTGATAAGCTGCCACACATTAAACTACATAATAAGATAAGACCCCATGATACTGAAGTTAGTATATTAAATTCTAGTGGATGGGCTAACTGATAGAAGACATAAGAGTTGGGATAAGGGGGACATCTTCAGGATGGCAAACTATACCATATGGCCTGCAACAGTTCAAGAAGGCAGCTCACAATCGCTGACTCATGGGAAATCAGTGCAATAAATACTTGGAACAAAAACAAAGTTGCTGGAAAAGCTCAGCAGGGCTGGCAGCATCTGTGAAGGAGAAAACAGAGTTAATGTTTCGGGTCC
>JAHRHZ010000144.1:48236583-48272366 GCA_024137785.1 Ginglymostoma cirratum | reverse complement strand
TCTATCCATCCTCTATCCGCCTCCCCCTCTCTCCCTATTTATTTCAGAACCCTCTTCCCCTCCCCCATTTCTGATGAAGGGTTTAGGCCCGAAACGTCAAGTTTTCCTGCTCCTATGATGCTGCTTGACCTGCTGTGTTCATCCAGCCCCATGCTTGTTATCTCGGATTCTCCAGCATCTGCAGTACCTTTTATCTCTGGGAGAAACTTAATTCAGTTTTCAGCGTTGACCTTCATGGAACCATCACCTCATTAACATCTCCCTCAAAGTTTTATTCCCATAATTCACTTTTATACTTTCATGTATATAATTACATTTGCCACTAACTCTACCTCCAAAGCCTCTGGCTTACAAATTCAGATGTTCTAGAGGTTTTACAAATCTTCCATGGTGCGTTTTTTTTGGGTTTAGAAGATTGGTAGATCCTTTGCTTGATGACTGTCAACTTTAATTCTGTCCTTGAATATGTGTGGCCTGTAAATCATTGTTGTTATTACTTTCGTCATTGAGTAAATCTCAATCAATCACTAGGGAAGATTGTGTTGTAATGAGAACTTCCAGCTTTATTACTTTATTTTCTACTTAAAACTAAGAATGTGTCACTGTACTATAATGACTACAATGTTTGACTTTTAACTTTTTCTTTCTACCTTGCTCTTAAGATTTGTACCTAGGTACTTGTACCCAAGATAGTACTTTGTGTGGAGATATTATACACTTTTCACTGTACTCCCGTACTTAAGTACACATGACAATAAAATCTAAAATCAAATCAAATCAACACAAGATTTTTGTGGTTACTTGGAACAACTCATTTAGTAGCACAAACAGTATATGATCACCAGTGGTCCAGCACCTTTTGAATGACAGAGATAACAAGCATGGGGCTGGATGAACACAGCAGGTCAAGCAGCATCATAGGAGCAGGAAAACTTGACGTTTCGGGCCTAGACCCTTCATCAGAAAATGACAATGTTTTTCCTGTTAAGTTCTTATATCTGTGCTCTTTGCTTTTGACTCAAGTACGTCAAATGTCATCCACACAGACACCCCTTACAGTGGCTAGCCTTCTGCTCCTGGTAACACTGTTCCTTATTATTTGCATTTTCATAGTCAAATAGACTTGTGGAATCAACCTCTTTGGTAGGACAGGCAATTGAGTCTTCGGTTTTCTGCTCATCAGCAACTGATGGTGATAAGCCAAACTGGTGTTGGTTGGACTAGCCGTTTAACAATGCTGTCGGCATTATTCTTCAAAAGTGACTTGTTTGTCTGGACCTGGAACTTGGCTTCCTCTTCCGCTGTGGATATTTTGGCCAGCTTTTGGCTGCAGTTCGGCTGAAAGATTTGTTAACAAACTGTGATCCGTTATCAGACATGGCCACATCAGGAATCTCATGAGTAGCTAATATTTCATGCAAAAGCCTGGTTACTGTGTCTGTGGTGGGATATCCACCATTAAAAAATTGACAACAGTAAGATAAGAGCATGCACCAAACATAAAAATGTCTGTTCTCACTTGGTCCCATGGTTTTGTGGAGAACGTGATGGGAGTGAGTGGCTCTTGCTGCTCAGGCCTGTGAACAACATAAATTTTGCAGGCAGCTTTGAGATCTTCAATAATTTTTGAGATATTTGGTCATCATACTGATGTCAGAGCCCAGGCTGTACACTTGGTCATTCCAAAGTGCTCCTGGTGAATGGTGTCTAGAACATCTTTCCACATTGAAGCTGAAATAACCAATTTAACAAACATCAATAATTTGTCTGCAATTGTGAAATGTCTTTGACCTGGTGAGGAAAGGCAATTGACTCCTTTTTGTTAACCCTTTATCAGTTGGTCGCAACCAGTACTTTTATTTATTTTTGGAGCTATTAGACTGCCATTAAAATGTGATTAATACGATCAAAATGAAGGAGCAAAATTTAAAAAAAAATTCTTTGTGAAAACTTGTGAAAAAAGAAGAATTTCATTACTACTACACCCAAAAAAGTGACAAACCTACAAAAACACAGATAATTAACTTAAAAAGAAGTGGGGGATGGTGTCCAGTGGAGTCATACAGCATGGTAACACACACTTCGGTCCAACTAGTCCATGCTAATCAAATTCCCAAACTAATCTAGCCCCATTTGCCTGCACCTGACTCATTACTCTCCCAGCCTTTCCTATTCATTTACTTATCTAATGCCTTTTAAATGTTGTATCTGTACCTGCACCCACCACTTCCTCTGGCAGCCCACTTCACACACTAACTGCTGTTTTAAAAAAAAAGACCTCTCATGTCCTTTTAAAAACTTTCTCTTCTCACCTTAAATATATGCCCCTTAGTTTTGAACTACACCATCCTAGGGAAAAGACACTCGCTATTCCCTTATCTATGCCCCTTATGATTTTATAAATCCCTTTAAGGTCATCCCTCAATCTCCTCTGCTCCAGTAAAAAAAATGGTCCCAACCTATCCAGCCTCTGCCTATAAATCAAATCCTCCAGTCCTGGCTACATCCTGGTAAATCTTTTCTGAACCCTGTCCAATTTAATAATATCCTCCTACAACAGGGCACACAGCACTCCAGAAGGGGCCTCATGACTCTCCTATAGCAATTGCAGTTTAAAGTTCTGAGAGTCTTTTGAAGTGTTAGATCTTAAACCTGAGGCCAGTTGTTTAATTGTTAACTCATACAGTGCAGGTGAGGTTTGAGGATACCCTTGAGTTCTTGGTGAATAGTTGATTTCCAAAGTCAGTTTTTCACTGGGCAGTGACCTCAAGATTGAGAAAAGGAGGAAAAGAGTGAGACTTCTAGTGTTTGTTTGCAAAGCCATTTTTTTTCTTGCCTTTGCCCTGCTGTTCAAACACAGCTGTCAAAATATACTTCAGTTTAGTTTCATTGGGCAGAATCTTACAGGGATCTGAGTGATGTATGCTATGGTTAGATGTGTGGAAGAATTGTTTGAGAAGTCCAATTAGGCCCATCTCAGCATCGACAGCAGCTTGCATCATCTTTTATGGTTTTGACAGGTGGCATGGTGAGAGTCTCATGAGGCAGTGGCAAGTTTCCAACTGATAACTATTGCTTATTAAATGCCTTGTTGATGGCACAGTCACCTCATTAACATTCAGCCTCTCATCATACGCTAGAGGGCTTTTATGCCGCAAGGGTAGTGTCCATCTCTATGTGCCAGGAGGGCCCAGGTTCAAGCTCCACCTGCTCCAGAGACGTGTAATTGCATCCCTGAACAGGTTAATTAGAACTTATTTACCAGGAATGCCAAACAAGTTAGCCATCAGGCAACCTTGACAAGGGAACCAGAGTATGTACTGGCAGATTGAGCTTACCACTTGCTCCAAATGTCCTCCATGTTGCCTATGGCCAAATTGCAGCCCGGGGCACAATCCACAGGCACCAGCTAGATACATCCTTCCTCCATCTGGCATCTCCCCAATGCACTAGCAGTGCAAATCGGAAACACAAGCTTTAAAGAAGAGTAATTCAAATTTAATCAGTCCAATTCCCTCAGTTCTTGCTGTTCCCAGAGCTTTGAACGTCTCACTTCCCAGTATTGGTGATACTTTCTGCTGGCTTCCTCCAGCCTCCTCCTCTTTTCAGGGTTGTCCTTTTTATTAAAAAAAGAGCAGGTAATATTTTGCTGCTGGCAAAAACCATTCCCTGATAAAATATCCTTTCCTGCCAGTGACAGTCTTGGGCAAAACCCACTGTTTCTTGATCTAGACTAAAAAGCATTGTATTTGCTTTGAATGCAGACTGATGTTAAAAGACAAAGTTAAAGGCACTCTCTAAGGTTTTTGAGTAGATTTCTAGCTGGGGTTGTGGATGTTGTGGTTGGTTGGCTCACGGAGCTGGTTCATTGTTCTGCAGACATTTCATTACCCTGCTGGGTAAGATCATCAGTGCAGCCTCCAATGAAGTGCTGTTGCATTTTCCCGCCTGTTTTTTAAACACTGGTGTCTGTTGAGCTGGGTTACCTTACTTCTGTTTTTCCTTCACAATGGAGTCTATATGGTATCTAGCTCTATGTGTTTGTTGATGGCCTTCTTAGTGGAGAACTTGGCCTCTAGGAATTCCTGTACTTGTCTCTGTTTGGCCTGTCCTAGGATCCTGGTGTTGTTGCAATCAAACTGGTGGTTTTCCTTATCCAAGTGGATTGAGATGAGCGACTATTGGTCGTGTCTTTTTGTTGCTAGTTTATCTTCATGTACTCTTGTGGCTAATCATCTTCTTGTCTGTCCAGTGTAATGTTTGTTGCTGAGATAAAAGGTACTGCAGATGCTGGAGAATCCGAGATAACAAGCATGGGGCTGGATGAACACAGCAGGTCAACAACTCCCCCTCCCATTCCTCAGATGGCGCTCAGTTCGCAACAAACAACTGCACCTCCCAGTCGCGAACCATTTCAACTCCCCCTCCCATTCCTCAGATGATATGTCCATCCTTGGCCTCCTACAATGCCACAGAGATGCCACCCGAAGGCTGCAGGAACAGCAAATCATATTCAGCCTGGGAAACCTGCAGCCCAATGGCATCAATGTGGATTTCACAAGCTTCAAAATCTCCCCTCCCCCAACCACATCCCAAAACCAGCCCAGCTCATCTCCACCTCCCTAACCTGTTTTTCCTCTCACCCCAAGCCACACCCCCATCTCCTATCTACTAACATCATCCCACCCCCTTGACCTGTCCGTCCTCCCTGGACTGACCTATCTCCTCCCTACCCCACTACCTACACTCACCTTTACTGGCTCCATCCCCGCCTCTTCGACTTGTCTGCCTCCTCTCCACCTATCCTCTCCTCTATCCATCGTCTATCCGCCTTCCCCTCTCTCCCTATTTATTTCAGAACCCTCTTCCCCTCCCCCATTTCTGATGAAGGGTTTAGGCCCGAAACGTCAAGTTTTCCTGCTCCTATGATGCTGCTTGACCTGCTGTGTTCATCCAGCCCCATGCTTGTTATCTCTAATGTTTGTTGCTGTCTTTGCAGGGCATCTTGTATATTACGTTAGTCCGGTCTATAGTGGGTCTTTGGTTCGGGTTAGCAGTTGGCATAGGATTGATGTGGATTTGCGTGCAACTGGGCATCAGAGCTTGCTTACCCTCATTAACTAAAGCAATAACTGAGGAAGACAATGTTCTTTCTGATTTTTTAAAAAGGATCTCTAGTCTTTTGGGTTCTTTACCACATAGTAGGCTTTTACTTCTGTTTTTATGCTGTCCCGAACTCCCACCATCAGGCATGGTTGCCTTCTGGCTTTAGTATGTTTTTTCTTCCTTGGGAAGGATTTCTGATATGTCTCCCAAATTACCCCCCAGAAACCCTATCCATTGCTGCTCCTTTTTCTTCCCTGCTATGCACACACCCCTACCCTTCCAATCAACTATGGCCAGCTCCTTCCTCATGTCTTTGTAGTTACCTTCACTCAACTGATCCTAACTCCTCCCCTTCAAAATGCAGGGTGAATTCTATCATATTATGGTCACTGCCTCCTGGTGATTCCTTCACCTTGAGCTCCCTAATCAAGTCTGCCTATTACACATTGTCAAATCCAGACTTGTCTTTTCCCTAGTCTGTCCTACCACAAGCTACTCAAAATACCCACCTTGTAGATATTCCATGAGTTCCTTTACTCAGAATTTGCTACCAACCTGACTTTCCTAATCTACCAGCATATTGAAGAACCACCATGGTTATTGTAATAGTGCCTTTCTTACATGCATCAGATTTATTTTGTCTCAGTTCTTGACTACTGGTTGGGGACCTGTATGCAACAACTATCAGGGATTGTTCTTCCTTGGCAGTTCCTCAACTTGACCCATAGATTCTACACCTTTTGACTATAAATTGATAGCAAAACAAAAGGTCATTTCTTACAACCAGCGTAACCCTACCCAACATTTTGAGAGGGTATGTTTCCTTGGATCTTCAATTTCCAGCCCCAATTCCCTTGCAACTTTTGGGATACCCACAATTTCATACCTACCTATTTCAATCTGCACTGCAAACTGACTTACCTTGTCTCCTACATTGTCTGCATGCAAGTACAACACATTTTGATCTACGTTGACCACCCACCCCTTCTGAGAGCTGTCCCCTGATCTGTTCTGCTTAGATTCTGGACATTTTCTGTACCGCATCCTATTACTTGTTCTAGAAACTTTAACCTCTCCTGAGCCCTCCACCCCTGCCACTCAACTTGCTTCAAGTCCTCATGACCACTATTTAGCCTTTCTGCTAGGATCCCAGTAGTACAGATCCCACCTGTCCCAACACTGACACCAGTACCGCACAAAATTAACCCATTTTTCCTCCCACATCACTCTTTTAGCCATATGTTTACTAATTTTCTTTGTCAGTTTGCATGCAGCTCATGTGATAAAACAGAGACTACACCTCTTGAGGTCCTGCTCTTTAATTTTGTTCCAATATTCCTCAGAACAGGAACTCTTGCTTGCTCTTGCCTATGTCATGGCCCACACGGAGACCAACAACTGGATCTTCCCTCTCCCACTCCAATACCCTTTCAGGCCAGTTCAAGATGTCCTTTACCTAGGCACCAGGCAGGTAGCTTGTCATGTGGGACTCAATCCTGCTTACAAAATTTGTATTTGTACCCCTGATTATAGAATCCACTTTTACCTTTCTTTTTGATCCCCCTGCTTGTAATGGCCCCTTATACCACAGTGCAATGATCAGTATGCTCACGTTTAGGGTCTTTTTTTTCCCCCCCTCATCCACACAGAGAACAAGCACCTCATGCCTGTTGGACAAGGTCAACAGCTGAGGCTTCTCCAGCACAAAATTCGTGATCCCTCTACCTGCCTCACATGTAGTTACACCCTCCAGCCCCTGACCACTGGCCAAATTTGAAATACTTAACCTATAGGGTAGGTGACTGCCTCCTGAAACACCACATCCAAGTAACTCTGCCCCTCCCTAATATGCTAGGGTGTTCAAAGCTCAGATGCCAACTCATCATCATTGACCCAGAGTTCCTCAAGCAACTATTACTTGCCACTACAAATCAGTGTGGTCCACAGCATATTTCACCTGACTAGGCATCTCTAAATTATTCAATTAGTTTTTAATTTGAATTTAAGTTTCTTACTAGTCTGTAATCTCCAAATCTCCACCCGCCGACAGGAGCTTCTCTCTCTCTCTCTCTCTTTCAGCTTCCAACTGAGTGCTTAGGCCTTGAACCTCGGACTCAATTTTTATTTCATGTTCAGTGTCAGCGTCCTCTCCCTTTTACCCCAAATTCCCTAAGACTTACTTGGATATTGAAGAAAAGTATTCACTAATGAGAGAAAAAGAGGAACTAATCACCACCTCCCTCTAATACACTGTTTCACCAAACACCAGTTTCACTTTCATACAACAAACGGCATTCCAAAACAAAGATGGGAGCCCTGAAAGAGACCTCCTTTTATGGCCCCTAATTCAAAGGCTTCTGCAATCGGATTAAACTGGTTGTTTAATTAACTAGTCTCAGCTGAGAACCCATAAATTTCTGTTTTAAAGCTGCAGTTAAAATTCACCCAATAAAAAGAGCAATTTCTAGATAATTGTTTAAAAAAGTTCAGACTTGACTTTAGATATAAATTACACCTTAAATTAATATAAAATTCTTAAAACCTACCTCTTGAGTCTCCCGGTTCCAGGGAGAGTTTATAAGAAGGTTGGAGTTTCAACTAGCAGAGTTATATGCTGATGGTTCATAATAGTTTATCTGTATTTAGAGTCTACCTATTTGCAAAACGTAGTAATTCTATAATTCTTAAGCATACAAACCTAATCTATGCTTTTACCAGTGTGGATCTGAAAGACAGGTAAATTGGAGAATTTGATATCCTTTTATAAAATCTTCAACTTTTGTGATGATTCTGGGAATACCAGAGTTTGACTTCTAGAATGCTATCCTAGTGAGGTGTAACAGGTACAAAAACCAAAAAGAGGTCAGTCAACTGTGTCTAAGAAAGGGAGTTGAGGATCATATAAGATTATATGAAAAAGCCTATAAGTTGCCAAAAATCTGAGGAATGGGAAGTTTTTAGAATACAGCAAAGCTGGACCAGGATACTGATAAGGTGAATAGAATATGAATGTGATCTATCAAAAAAAAAACTAGACTGTAAAAGTTTGTGTAGTTGCGTTAGAAGGAAACACTTGTCTGAAACAAACATGAGTACATTACAAGCAGGAATAGAGCAATGATCTTTAGAAGCTGCATGTTTCATGCACATCAATTAGTGCGTGGACTCAGTGAATGTTGGTTCTGAAAGTTCCTACCATGCATGGCCCTTGGAGGTACACCCATGAAAGGAGAAGTTGGAGGGCACAGAGATCAGGTAATTCCTATTAGGAATAGAGGAATTGTAGAGAAGTTAATTGATTGCATTGTTTCTGTTTTCACTGAGGAATACTAGAGATGCAAGTGGATAGGATCAGTGAAGAGAAGATTGTAATAAAGAATGTAATGGGGCTGAAAGTTGATAAATCCCCAGGACCTAATATCCTATATCCTAGAGAGCTGAAGGAAGTGGCTATGGAGATAATCAATGCATTGGTTATCTTCCAAAACTCTATAGGTTCTGGAATGTTTCTGTAGAATGGAAGGTAACAAATGTCAGCCCACTGTTGAAGCAGGGAGTGAGAGAGAATACAGGAAACCAGAGCCCTGTTGGCCTTCCAGCAATAGTTGGGAAAATATTGGAATCTCGTACGAAGGGTGTGATTTAAAGGCCACTTAAATCATAATGATCTGATTAGGGATAGTCAGCATTGGTTTGTGAATGGAAATTTTTTTTTTGATGAACTAGTTCAAATTTTTTTTGAAGATGTTACTAACAACATTGATTAAGGAGAGATGATGGATGTGGTAGACTTATATTTTCAGAAAGTATTTGATAAAGTATCCCACAGGAGATGCTTAGAAAAATTAGAGTGTGGGATAGAAGGTAGCGTACTTGCATGGATCAATGATTGTCTAACAGACAGAAAACAGATAGTTAGCTTAAATGGGTCATTGTCGTGTTGGTAGGCTGTCGCTAATACGTTATTGCAAGGAATAGAATATGTAAAATTGATTTGGAGGTGGGAACGAAAGGAATTATTTCCAATTTTGTGAAGATACAAAGCTAAATGGGAATGTTTGTTGTGACGAAGACATAATGAATGGACTGTCTAGCCTCAAATAATGCTGATCTTGCTAACACTGATCTCGCCCAGCTCATGTCTTGTGCAATATAATCTGTGTGCCTCTGTCTAAGTCTTTTTGATCTGTACACCCTTGCTTACTATGATCTCTCTCTATGGTTCGTAAACAAAGCTTTTCACTGTACTTTGGCACACGTGACAATAAAGCAATCAATTCATCAATCAATCAATTTGGCTTCAGGGGGGTTTGAACTGGCTTAGTGAGTGGGAAAGAACATGGCTGATGGAATATAATGTGGAAAAATGTGAGGTTATCTACCTTGACATGAGAGCGATCTCATTGAAACTTACAAATAATCAAGGGAATAAACAGGATAAATGTAGGTAAAATGTTTTCTCTCATTTGTGAGTATAGAACGAGGATGCATAATTAAAAATTTAAAAGGATGCCACTTAGATCTGAGATGAGGAGTTTTGTTTCACTGAGAGGTTTATTAACATTTGCAATTCTCTGCCACAACAGTGAAGGCTCAGTCTTTGTGTATGTTTAAGGTAGATTCCTGATTACAGATGGTGTACAGGAGGTGGAGTGGGTAAAAGGCTATGAAGCATTTGATTGACCATGATCATATTGAATGGTAGGGCAGATTCAACAGATTGAATGGCATACTCCTGTTCGAAAGTTCCTATCTTCCTTTTCTGTTTAAGCTAGTAATACAGAGCCAACTTGGTCTAAAGATGTCAAGGGAAGCCATGAGGTAGTCTGAAAAGGTGCTCTCATCTCAAGTAAGATGTTGTTTATTACATGATAGCAATTAAGCACACGTTACAGCAGTATGAAGGACATTTTATTATGAGTAACGAAAGACTTGCAAGCTAGTCTGTAAGCTTCGAGATCCAAAGAGTTTCTCTGTTTTCCCATCTAAGCCCTTATGGTATCATTGGATTTGATGGAGCTTCAGCATGAAACCTTTCAGAACTATTTCACACTGCTGATGTGCTTTTGTTTCAGTAAGTGGAGCAGTGTAATTATAGATTCTTATTTGTCTAGTATTTTTGGAAAAAAGCAACAAGGAAATTTACTAAACCTGTTACTAAAAGTGAAAGACATTACTAAAATCAGAGGTAAGCGAAGTGGTGATTGTAGAGGTCCTGAATGTAGATCTTTTTAACAAAAAAAACTAATTTTAATGTTGAAGAATGCTGCCTGTAATATTGTTTCTTTGTGAAAGCTGTGGGTGTTCTCTAGGCTTAATCATCTATGAGTTTAAATAACTTGTATGCAAGGAGAACATGATTATGCTTTATCAAAATAAAGATGGCACTTATAACTAAATCTACAACTGGTAAAAAGGAGCTGTTGTTTTATTTCAATAATGTGAGGTTTGTTCTTCAACTGTTGTCTGTAAATACTAATGAGGGAGATTACACGACTAACAATTAACCCAGCCAAAGTAGATGTAATGCAAGAGGCCAATTCTTCCCAATGAGCTAAATTTACAGATGTATCAAGAACACAACAAATGGTTCAGCAAGTTTAGTAAGCTAAGGAAACAGGCAGTGCCAGACATACAGATAAATATTAGTTTGCAGAATTGTCTGTTATATTGGCTGGAATTCACAAAGCTTTACAACCACCCAGCTGATAAAGGTTATAAAATGTGGCATGCAGTGACAGAAACTACTGCAAGAGGTTTACTTTTTTGTCAAACATCAATGTTGTGATGATGATTTGACAGTGAATCCACTGCAATACTTTGTATGGTAAGTGGAATTGCTTTGGACACCCGGATTGAATAATGAGTAACCACACTGCTTACCTTCACAGATGACAACCAACCCAGTGGCTGATGCCCATTTCATTATTGGTAATCTGGTGGTGAGTCAGTCCTGGAATGTTTTGCTGGTACAGTGGGTTAATACTCAAATGGATGCTGGAACAGCTACGTGAATAAACAATGTTGCTGATGATAAATTTAAGGTAGCATACTGCTCTCGTTCTGTGATTTATGATAAAAATACAATCATCAAACAAGTTCCCATGGTGTAAACCACATAGCACACTGGTTTATTACAGTAAGACTAAGTGTAAGAGAATTCAGATGATTGTTTGATAGGATGCTGTGTTTCAAGTTAAGCAGGTGGCATAGTGAAAAATAAAAGCCCTGTCAAACGCAGAGTTTTCATTTCCTAGTTTATGCCTGCAGGATATGTATTATTAAAAAAAACATGGAGCAAGGGCTAAAGTAACATATTCTGATGTACGGAGATTGTGCTCATAAATAACCATGCAAATAAATTCTAAAATGGAACATATACCATATTTTAGACAGTACTCAATGATAGTCTCAAAGCGGCATTCTGAAAACTAGAAAACAAAATGTTTGTGTACCTGATGTCTGAGAGATCAATTACCTTCCACCAAGGTACCAGCAGGAACTAAAAATTAAACTTTACTTTCATGTCCTGTATTTTTAATTTATTCTGAAGAATCATATTGAATGTTCTGTAAAGAGGAATTACTGAGAAAAATGAAGTGCAAGTACAATCAAAGGATGTACAAACACTTTAAGGATGTACGAAGGACTTGGAGCAAGAAATTCGAGATATAAAGTATGTGGATCATGGTTTATGACTTGCACACGCAACTTCAGATAGAAACAGACTCTGCTGGTATACCCATCATAATGTGCATGATTGCAGTCTCTAGAAATGAGAATAAGTGGCCAAAGAGATCAATTCACAGAATCTGGTCTCAAGGATCTAAAAGAAGTCTAATGACCTCACACAGGTGGTGAAGCTCAATTAATGCATCTTTATATGATATCATGTATCCAATGCATTACCTCATACTTCTCATATATTACACAGCCAATAGCATTCCTTGGCTCTGAGGAAACAAACCTGACACCCAGAGATGACAGCTCACCCTTCTACAGTGACAAGTTCTGTCAACTTCACACTTGTTCATCAATGCCTGTGCATCTTCCAATTCTTCAGCCGTGGCAGGCACAGAATCCAAAAACTGTGACTAACACACCTCTCCTGCAGGATAATGCGCCTCACAATTGAAGACAGTAAAGCAGACCCAGCATAGGACAAAGATCTCCCCAGCCTCATAGGCAAAACGGCTCTCAGTCTCATGAAGCTGGCAATGATCAGGCCCCAGTGTCACTGAGAACATCAAGAATGATGGTACATTCCAGCCTTTGATCTTTCTTAATTTATAGCTCATTCTTATCATACCCTCCAGAATGATGTGTCAGCTGCCACTGTTGTGGCCAAGCACCTCTTGCTTTATAACCCGCATCCATTCCCTCACACCAACCTTCTCATTCTCAATTCTTGCATTCAGCTACTCCAGCCATAGAAGCCTAAGGTAATAGAGAGGGGAATGAAGGACTGATCAAGAGGTCCCAGCATTTGACCTGAAAGAGGCAACCACAAGCTCAGATATGGGAATTGCATGCGTACTTCAGGCTAGCATTGAGTTGCAGTCACCACATGGTCAGTCATAAATGCATTGCAGCCATGTTGGGAGTAAAGGACGATTAATTGGCAGCATCTCGAAGTACGACATCACAGATTTTTACACAGTGCTTTCAGATGAGAGAAAGTATTAGGAAAACTACAAGTTTATTAGTACCCTGAACCCAAAAGCCTGAACCTACAGTCTTAAAAGAAATGACTGTAGACTGCATCGATAGCAATCTTCCAAAATACCCTAGATTTCTGGAAGTATCCAGAACATTGGAAAAGAAAGAAGGGAGGGAGAGAGAAAACAGAAACTATCAGCCAATTAACCTAACATCTGTCAACGTGAAATGGTGAAATCAATTATTCAGGAAACATTAGCAGGACACTTAGAAAATCATAATAGAATCAAGCAGAGGCAAGATAGTTTTGTTAAGAGGAAAGTGATATTTGACAAATTTGTTGGAGTTCTTCATGGCTTAAAGGTAAGGTTGATAAGGGGGAACTAATGTAATGCATTAAAACTTCCAAAAGACATTTGATAATAAGTTCAAAAATAAAAGTTGCTGGAAAAGCTCAGCAGGTTTGGCAGCATCTGTAAAGAAAAAAATCAGAGTTAATGTTATGGGTCCCAATATTAACTCTGATTTTTTTCTTGACAGATGCTGTCAGACCTGCTGATCTTTTCCAGTCACTTCTGTTTTTGTTCCTGACTTACAGCATCCACAGTTCTTTCAATTTTTATTTAATAATTAAAGGTTTCTGCCTTTTCCACCTTTCAGATCCCATCCCCTCCCATCACTCAGAGCTGATCCCTTCGCACCCACCCCTTCCCAGCCCTCAGATGACATCCTTTTCTGTTCCTCAGAGGTCAATCACCCTAACCCCAGCCCTGGCTGTGTTTTCACCATACCTCCTGACCTTCCCCTCTCTGAGGCTAAAAATACCGTACTCCACAAATGACTCCGCTTCATACACTTATGCTGCCACCTTCATGAATTTCGGGTTTGTTGTGATATTCAGCTGTTCTTCCACTGCTTCCATCTCCACACTCACTTCTTCGGGCAGGAATGCCCCCCACCTACCATCCCACTAATCCCTTCATCCATATCCATTATTCACCATCCACTTGGAGCCTTTCCTCTGGCCTCTTATCTGCCCTCTAACTCTTCCTTAAAAACCGTCAGTATGACATTGGCCGTCTCAATTTCTCTGCTCCTCTCACTGCCTTAACCTGCCCCCTTCTGAAATTGCCACATTTTACTCTCTCAAGTCCAACCCTAACTTTGTTATCAAACCAGCTGACAAACGTGGTGCCATTGTATTCTAGCTCACTGACCTTTACCTTGTGGAGGCTTAACGCCAACTCTCGGACACTTGTTTCTACTGCCTCCTGGACCATGACTCCACATCTGAACATTAAGCCATTGTTGCCAGGACTGTCACTGCCTTCATTACCTATGGACATCTTCCCCCCACTGCCTCCATCCTTATAGTCTCCAAGTCCCAGACAGCCCGCTTCTACCTCCTTCCCAAAATCTGCAAACCAGGCTGCCCCGGTAGGAGCTGTACCTGCCTCAGTGAGCCTATTTCTTCCTACCGACTCCATTCCCTCTCCCCTTGTCCAGACCCTGCCTACCTACATCCACGATTCCTCTGATGGCCTTCACCATATTGACAATTTCCAGTTCCCTGGATCCTAACTGCCTTCTCTTCACCATGGATGCTCAATCCCTCTATACTCAGTTTCCCACTAGGAAGGTCTGAGAACTCTCGGCTTCTTCCTCAACCAGAATCCTGAACAATCCCCCTACACCACCTCTCTCTTCTGCTTGGTTGAACTTGTTCTCTCACTGAACAATTTCTCCTTTAATTCAACTCATTTCTGCCAAGTCAAAGGAGTGGCTATGGGCAGGCGTTTGGGTCCCAGTTCTGCCTGTCTCTTTATAAGGTATGTGGAACAAACCTTGTTCCAGTCTCATACTGACCCCCTCCCACAATTCTTTTCTCAATACATAGACAACTGTTTTGGTGCCACTTCACGCTCCTGCCTGGACCTTGAAAAATTTGTTCATTTTGCCTCCAATTCTACCCCTCTGTGACTTTCAATTGGTCTATCTCCAACACTTCCCTTCCTTTCCTTGACCTCTCCATCTCCATTTTGGGGAATGAACTGTCCACTGCCATCCACTACAAAGCTACTGACACCCACAGGTACCTTCACTACAGCTCTTCCTACCCTACATCCTGTAAGGATTCCATCCCATTCTCCCAGTTCCCTCACCTACATTGTATCTATTTGAATGATGCTGATGTGGCTTCCTTCTTCCATAACCATGGTTTCACACACACAGTGGTCGACAGGGCCCTCAGCCTCATCTGACCTGTCATCCGAGCTTCTGCCCTTGCCCCTACCCATCGCTTACAAAGGCATGATCGGGCTCCCCTCGTCCTCACCTTTTATCTCACCAGCTTCTGCATTCAAAGGGTCATTCTCCTCCATTTCAGACAACTTCAGCAGAACACCACCACAAAACACATCTTCCCCTCACTCTCCCTGTCTGCATTTCGCAGGGATCATTCCCTCCAGGATGCCCTAATCTATTCCTCGACCACAAACGCCACTCCCTCATCTTTCCACAGCAACTTTCCATGTAACCACAGAAAGTGAAATATCTGCCCCTTCACCTCCTCCCTGCTCACCATCCAAGGGCCTAAACAGTCTTTCCAAGTGAAGCAGCATTTCACCTGTGCCTCCTCCAATCTTGTGTATTGTAATTGTTGTACCCAATGTGGCCTACTGTACATTGGAGAAACCAAACGCAGACTGGGTGATTGCTTTGCAGAACACCTCCAGTCTATGCATAAGCATGTCCCTGACCTTCCTGTAGCTGGTCATTTTAACACAGTGTCCTGCTTGTCCGTACCCAGCATGCTGCAACATTCCAGTGAATCACAGCACAAACTGGAGGAACAACATCTCATCTTCAGACTAGGCACTTTATAGCCTTCTGGACTTAATATTGAGTTCAACACCTTCAGATTGTGAATCCACTCACTTTCCTTTCCTTTCCTTTCTTTTAGTTTTACTTGTTTATATCTCCTGTCACTATGTCCTCTATCCCCTCAACACTCCCATTCCAGTCTGTTCTTTCCAGTCTGACACCGCACTGTTCTGCCATTCTCACAATCCGATCTCTTAGTCTGCACTATCAACACCCTTTCTCTGCCAGTACTCCAAGCCCCCTCACTATTGGATAAATGCTGCCCTCTCCACACTTCACGTCAGCTCTGATGAGTCATCTAGACTCAAAATGTTAGTTTGCTCTCTCTCCATAGATGCTGCCTGACCCACTGGATTTTCAGCATTTTTGCTTTCAGTACAGATTGCAGCAAGTGCCGTAATTTGCTCCTAATGATAAAGGTTATTGTGCATGATGAGAGCCTGTTGTTTAATAAAATTTAACATTTTCAACCATTTGAAGACTTCTAGCATGTGATATTCCCACTTTGAACAGTGACAGGATGTTATTTCATGCTGGATGTTAGGGATTGAGTACCATTCACTTAGACATCATTCCAAAATAGCATGGTGCTAAGGACAGGTAACCTGTGTAGCATCACCTGTGTAGAATGTGGAGCATCATTCTTGCAGCTGAAGTTACAAAGAATTTCGATCAAAGGGGCAATGTTTTAATGTGTTGTACATTTATGAAGGCAAGCTTGGATTTGCAATGGACTGTCACCAATGCCACCTTTGTGTCCTGCGTTTGATGTACAGTTCCTGGCAGGCAGAGCTCGACATGGTGCACAGACGGGCTTTAAATATGGTCCTGATGACAGAAATGTAGACGATCTCTTCAGCGGCAAACACACTCTGCTGCTGATGAATGTATGATAGCCTGAACGTTGTGCCGTAAAGGTATGGTGCATACATAATGAGCTGACCAGCAGAGAATTGTATGAGAGAACTCACAATAGCTCGTGGAGAGAAATCCTCCATGAAACTTCCTCAAGTTGTCGCTCAGCCGATTTTTGTTAAAGAAATCAGCTCAAAACATCGACAAAAGGACAGACAAATTAAGTAAGCAAGCAAAAATTAGTAGATGGAGTATAATGCGGGAAAATGTGAGGTTGTCCACTTTGCAGGAAGAATAGGAAGTAGAATATTATTCAAATGGAAAGAAACTGCAAAGGCCATGCATTGTAGATGGATCTGAATAGTTTTGGACACGAATCACAAAATGTCAGGATGCAGGTACGATAAGTAATGTGGAAGGTAAGTAAAATGTTGGCCTGCTGTTGCAAGGGAGGATGGAGTAGAGAAATGAGAAAGTCCTGTTAAAACTATCTGGGGTAATTGTAAGACCAAATCTGTGATACTGTTTGTAATTTGGGTGTCCTTGTTTAAAAAGGAGTTTACATTGGAGTTATTCTGAGAAGGTTGGCTAAGTTGATTCCTCAGATGAAGTAGTCATCTGATGGGTAAGTATGTTAAGCGTATTTAACCTCTACTTACTGATGTTTCAAAAAGTAAGAGAATTTCTTCAATATAGACAGGATAATGAGGGATGTTGACATGCTAGACACTGAGAGGATGTTTCACCTCAAGGGAGAATCATGCAGGTCGCTTCTAGTGAATAGCAAGTGAAAGTGGGGAGCAAAGCTCATTGTGGACACCATTAGCACTTGTCACCAAGTACTATCCTAGAATCTGCAGTATCCTTTTATCTTGCACTTCCCAAACAGCTCGTTTCCAGCAATTCCTCTCCCATGCGTGTTGAAACCCATTGCATAGAACTCTGCTTCCAACTTTTCTCTTTGCTCTCCAAACTCCAGAGTCCTGTATGCTTCCTCCATGGATGCCACAATGATAGTCATTGCCAATGACCTTCCCTCCTGTAGCCTTCCATGCCCTCCCATTCTACATGGCTTACCCTTCCATTATAGCTTGGCTTTCTCCCCATCACCGCCCTTCCCCTTCCCTGCCTTAAATGCCTATAACCCCAGTCAGTCCTTTGCTTTCCCCGCCCGCCAATCCCCCCGTTACCACCCCAGACCCTCCATTCCCCCTCTCCACCACTCAATTTATGGATCCCAGGACTGATTTCTCTCTGAACCAAATACCAACTTTGATGAACAATCGAGAAAAGGATTGAAAGGATCGGCTGCTATCTTTGCAACTTCTTTACTGCTGCTGATGGCCATACAGCACTGAAGCTGGCCCATCTTCAGACTGTAGTCAATGAACCATGGTCTGTGATAACCTCAAGTAGATGACTGACTGTGGTTCAGTTCTTGGACTGTGTATGGACTCTGCCCTTGACTGAGAGAACTGGGATCCTCTGAATAACAGCAGTCCTCCTTACCTTAACGGAGAACCTCACCCCACCACCCCAATTCTTTGAGACCTGGCCATTTTATTGAAACATCATACAGTGTATGGTGTTGTTCAGGTAGCTAGTACATACCATAGGTGTAAGTTTGATGTTTCAGTGTGACCTTCAACAAGATGTCTACTTCCTGGACTGATCACGACTGGCAAGCATGGCAAACAGCTTGACTCTGTATATGCACTAAACAGCAAACCAGTATGGCAGAACCTTAAAGCTCTGGCTGAAGCACCTTCGTGCTGAAAGGTATGGTATAGCAAGGCACGTCAAGGCAGAACAGGTAGGTGCTCAGTAAGTGAGCACTAAGAGACCAAGTAAGCAGCCCTGAGGTAAGTCTATGCGCTGGGAGCCTAACCCTGTATGCAAAGCCTCTTTCAGCAGCATCGTGGTGCTAGTTGCTGGTGCAGCCTGAAGTGCAGCTTTAAAGTGCAGAAGCAACTTGCAAATTAATTATAGAGCCATGAGAGTTCTGAAATGCTGGCAGTTATCCAATGCTGGTATCTGTGGACATGGAGTGCATGCAGCTGATAAACTGGAGTGTGCCCTGAAGTGTTGTCGCTGGGTGCCCAAGGTGACAGCCTGGAGGAACAAGTGATGAGATGAAGGCACTAAGTACCCACTATGACTTCCATGTTGGACATCTAATTTCCTCGCTGTGGGTGGTTAAACAGGACGATGAATAATAATGTGGTGAATTTTGTTGTTAATGACCCTTTAATCAAATTAAGTCCACCGTGAAGCAGGTGGTATCTCAGGGGTATGTGTGGGGAATCCTCAACCTCTGTCAATAAAATTTCTTAAAGTTATGTTTTGGCATTTGTTTAAAGTGTATCTATGTAAGGGATTTGTAAAAGAATGACAGCTGGATATCGTGTTCAAAGTAAGCTGTACTCACCTGTGTCCATCAAATACATTGACAAAAATGTAGTTAAAACACTTATAAGTTGAAATCTCTTTTAAGAATGCAGAGAATATGCCATTTGCTCACCTGTCTTAGTAATTAATTGCTATCACTTCAGCATCATATCCCAAATCTGTAACCTCACCACTAAGGTCAAGGGCCAGGCACATTGGGTCAACACTAACAAAAACATTCTCGAAAAGTTACAGTTTACAAGATTTACAGAAGTAACACTATTACGTTAAACCATTGAGTAAAACTTCTGCAAATCCTTCACCACAGCAACATTCTCGGTGTTCCTTCACTTCATCAACTACAGTGTTTAAGAAGAAATTCCATCATCATGGGAGAGACAAACCATAATTGCCTGACTAGCTTGCAGTGCCCATATCCTGAAAATTAATTTTTTAGAGTATCAATTACATATCAAAACCATTATTTAGGTGTCATATTTCAACAGCATATATCCATCATAAGCCCTCTAACTCTGTTTATGATGGCGGATGACTTTCACTCAGATTAGAGTATGGCTAATAGAATTTAGGTAGCTCCTCCAACATGGTCAGAAAACCGTAGGGTTGTCTACACATGGTGCTTGTTGGATGAATATTGCCCCACTGAGCCCTTCTCAGTGTCTACAATTTGGCTACAATACAATCCATTCTTTTCATCCAAGTCATTAATGCCTATCATAAATTGTTCAGTCCTCAGTGTTGATCCTTGTGGCGATATATGCATTAAAACGCTTTATTTATCTTCATCCTATTTCCTGTTGGTTTGTCAATCTTCTGACCATGTTAATATGATTAGAATGCCATGAGCTCTTATCTTGTGCAGCAATATTTTACAATGGCACATTATCAAATACCATCTGGAAATTTCAAATAAGCCCCTGGCCTGAGATCAGATGATGCCTTTGCTTTACTGTGCCAGAACCCCGTGATGGAAGGCTGCGTCCTTGACCTGACTGAAGACTATTGCCCTTAGAATTTGGATCATGACCATTTGGGTGAAAGCATATACATTGTGTTTGCTGCAAAAGCTGCTGGCCTATGAAGCATCTGTGAGATTGAAATACCATGGTGCCAAGCAACAACATGTCTACCCCTTTGACTAATCACTGCCAACAACCATGACAAATTGCCTTGCTTTATGGTTTGTGCTTGTGCTAAATAGGAAGATAAGACAGAAGTAATGTAAGCCCTTAAACTTTGAGGGATCAAAGCCTAAAAAGGCAAGGCACAGGTGCTGTTGGCATCCAACAAGGTACAAATTGAGTAAGAGCTAAGAGAGCGGCCAAGGAGCCCTGAGATGTACCTGGTCCATTCCAACAGTGGGTTACCTGTCCCCACATGCAAAGTTCCTTGCAGCAGTGATGCAATGAAAGTTGCTGTTGTGCTCCAAAGTGCAGCATTAAAGTGCAGAACTATATTGTAAATGGATCAGGGATGTGCCATGAAGATGCAGTGATGCTGGTATGTGGCAGATGAGAACCTTCGTGGATGGGGTGTATATAAGCAGTTGCTGTCCAAGGAACATGCCCTGGGATGTTGGTGATTGATGTCCAAGATGGAGGCCCAGAGGAGCAAGTGGCAAGATGGAGCCACTAGATACCTGCTCTGACTATTATTTTGGGAATTATCATCATCTCGTTGCTATCTGCATGTTGGAGAATAGGAAACTGTATATTAGTGAGGTGAAATTAGGTTATAATGACATGCAAATACATGCAAATAGATGTAAATAGGCCTCTTGCCATTCACTAGCAAAACTCATGGTTGGAGAATTAGACTTTTGTCTCGAAGTTGAGGATCTCAATTCTGCTGATTTTACCCTACTGTTTCAAGGATTCACAAATGCCTATGTCATTCAGAGACTAGGAAGATTCCACCCAATGTTTCTAGAAAAGGCATGAAAACCATAATTACGAACTGCTGCCATTAAAGCAAAAAGGAGACTGTATAAACAAGAGTTAAAGGAAGAAGGAAGCAAAATGGGAGGGAGGGGAAAAGATTAGTCTGAAATAACTGAACTGCATTTTAAACATAGAAAGCTGTAGGTTGTCTCATCAAAACAAATTATTTCTAATAATTAAACTAAAACTGAATAATTAACAGTAGTATTTTTTCATCCTATCTTGAAACTATATCCTGCACCCCCACCCCCGGTTCAGCCTCTTCCTATTTTCTTTTGTCACTGTTCTGATGCCTTTCATCATTCCAATAGTTTCCATTCTCCCAGCTTAAACCTTCCCCTCCTCACAATGGCCACGCAATCCCTCATCACCCATCAGAATGGGCTGACAACTCTGTTTTTTCCTTGACCAGATATCTAGTCAGTCTTTGGTTCACCACCGTCCTTCTCTAGCTTGTCTGCACATTGGAAAAGATCCCAACTCCACTCACTTCCTCCAAGTAAAAAGTACCTATGTATATCAGCATGAGTCATAGCCAAACCTGTCTTTACTTCAGCTGCATTGATAAATGTGTTGAAACATTTCTTGCTCTCATCCAGAACTAGAAATTTTAATTAATTTTACTTACAATTCTTACTCTTTCTTTATCTTTAAATTGTCTTGATGCCAATTCTTTCTTTCCCTTCCTGAAATTCTTAATTTACTTCTGGTGATGGGCTATCAATGATTATTAACTAGAAGCCCATTAACTCCCACAGTTACTTTGACTGTACTTCCTCCCACCATACTTCCATTCCAATCTTCAAGTTTCCCTCAGGCACATCTGATCTGGTGATGCAACATTCCGTAACAGCACTTCTGTAAAATACTGCAGACACCAAAAATCTGAAATAAAAATAAAGTGCCAGGAATATGTCATGATTGGCAGCATCTGTGGAGAGAAAATCAGAGTTTGCATTTGTATTCAATAACTGTTCTACATAAAAAGACAGGCAATACTGGTGGATCAGTATCCTTTATGGATACTGATTACAACACACTTAATTTGCAGTATGTCAGAAATAGCACCTGATCTTCCCATTAGGCATGTCGACAAGAAGTTGAACTCTTCTGGGCTCAACATTTTGTGATGGCCCTAGTGGTATTATCAGTGGACTGTTAATCCAGAGACCCAGATAATGTTCTGGGGATCCGAGTTTGAATCCTGCCACGGCAAATGGTGGAATTTGAATTCAATAAATATCTGGAATTAAGAATCTAATGATGACCGTGAATCCACTGCCGATTGTCAGAAAAACCCATCTGATTCATTAATGTCCTTTAGAGAAGGAAACTGCCATCCTTACCTGGTCTGGCCTACATATGACTCCAGACCCACAGCAATGTGGTTGACTCTTAACTACCCTCTGGGCAATTAGAGATGGGCAATACATCCTGCCTAGCCAGCGACACCCTCATCTTGTGAATGAATAAAGAATTTTGTTTAATAATTTCATATTATATCCTCAATTACCATTGTTCTCCATTTTCTTTGCAGGCTTCATATTTAGGGCAGTTTCTCTCTTGTTTTTGTTTTTAATGGTGTCTCTTGTATTCCACCATTTGCACTACTTCTAAACACTCTTTTCTTTCATTTACTTGTCCTTATTTCACATTTTTGGCCCTGAACCACCAATTCCCAGGTTCAGGATGAGAGGGCAGAAGTTTATGGGAGAAATGAGGGAAAATTTTTCATACAGTGAGTGGTGGGTAACTGGAACACACTGCCAGTGGAAGTGGTGGAAGCAGGCACTTTAACAAAGTTTAAGGTATATCTTCACAATCACATGAACGGGAGTAAAACAGACGGATGGGTACCGCCGAGATAGTAGGTACTGCAGATGCTGGAGAATCCTGGGCAAAAGGTAGCGGGTCTAAATCAGGATTGGGAATTGGTGCAGGCTCGGTGGGCTGAAAAGCCTGTTCCTGTGTTATATTGTATTGTATTTTATCCACCCTCTGCTCCACCCTATCACAGCCCATTCTTTTGTTTTCTTTTTTCCACCTTCATCCTTTCACTGGTTTAAAACTAATTAAATTTCTAACATTTCCCACTTCTGATGAAAAGTGCCATTTACCTGAAACATTAACTCAGTTTCTCTTTCCACAAGTGTTGCCTGGTTATTTGAGTATTTACATTTTCTATTTTATTTCAGATTTCTAGCATCTACAGTATTTTGCAATTAAATCAGTCTATCTGGCATTAATAGTGAAAAATGTCCATGGATGGAATGCAGCTCTACTTTTCTTTGTTATTGCCTTTCCACGTGAACAGTCCCTTAAATCAACTAATACTTACTAAACTTTCTTCCTCATGTTTTGTCATTAATTTGTTACCTAACTCTGTTCCTAATTCAGACATATTCTCACAATTCTAATTTGTCTTCCACAGACTGTCGCACATACTGTTCTCCTGCTCGCATTTTTCCCCTCGCTTTCTCTTTTTAAATCTACTAATTGGCAATGATTCTTTTAAGCTACTGTGAAAACACTTAGCACTCTGTAACCTGAACTTATTAATTGTACAACTGCTAGGTATTTAATCGTGTGTATAAATTTTATATTTTGTATATTCCAGTTAATTTACATTATTTATTGCTGTCCATTGTATTATAATCATTGTTATATGTGTTCCTAAACAGCTATTCCATCACTGCTTTATGAAAGGTGCCCTTTAATCTATTGCCTGTTCACTGCTAGGTTCATCCAGTACTGAATTTTCTTTTCCCTGTTGACTTGAATTGTACTGAAGGCAAATAAATAAAATGGAAGAGTGGAAGCAAACAGTGCATTTCCACAACATATTTCAATTTATATAATAGATTGTTCCATTTTCTTTTGTTTTTTTAATGAAGGGTTTATCAGTTTGCATTTGCTCTCTAGTTTCGCTACCCACAATCCATATATTCCCTGTGCTGAATTCATAGAAATGTCTCAATACTCAGTTGTTTAGTTAAACTTTAACTCGTCAGTGATTTTCTTCTTTTTTTTGTATTCTCAAACACCTATCAGTCACACTTGGTTAACTTCTTATGTAGTGACATATCTTGGAGTTCCAATCGATTATTCCCAAAAGTGGTGCATTTTAACACATGATTGACCACAGCATTAAGGCATTCAAATCAACATACTGTTGGGACTGAACTTGATCTAAAATTTCAGGCAATTTGCATCCAAAATGTAAATGGAGCATCCAACTTAAAATATCCTGTTCAATTGGTAAGTGAAGTTAAGTAAGGTAACCTCTTAAATAAACCATGGACCTGAGTGAGCAGCACTCAGGTTCCAGGTTGAATCATAGAACATGGAGTGCATTAAGATAGTGAAAGAAAACATGAAGTGACTGTAAAGAAGGTAAGACTGTAAAGTTTTCAAACTTTTACATGTAATGAATTGTCCAGACCTTTGCATTTTTGTTAATGTAATTTATTTTACAGCAAGAGTGGAACATAATGTAATCAGATATGGAGAAAACTATTTACATCAAACTTTGTGGGCTAACTGCTTTGGGAATTTAATGATGTAAGATTTTGAGGCCTGGCCTCAAATGTCAATGACTTACTTTCCCATTTTCATAGCTGATTTCTCTAACCAGAGGCACACACACAAATCCTGGGTTCACATATATAGAAGGTCAAAGTTGGTCAGTGAGCCAAGAAATACCATATCAAGGTTTCTTTCCCATCCAATCCAGAGAAGTATAAATTGTGGAATTAGTGTATTGATTGAATGCTACAACTTCAAGCAATGGGCTTTACTGCCTTGACAAGATTATTTTATCCTACTTTACTTTTATTATTATGTGTGTATCTGAGCCATCCTTCAGGCATATGAAGTGACAGTTTGAATTTACTCAATAAAATCTACCAGTTAGGGAACCTACTGAGCCGAACAAAAGATGAAAACAATTGTGTGGGGAAGGTGCACAGCTAGTGTACACAAGCATGGCACTATGTGGGAAAAGAATATTAACTGAAATTACTTTCTGATCGATGTATTTCTATGGAAACAAACAATAAATGTGTAAGATCTACTCACTCCAGCTGGTGTGTAGATTATACTGTCTCCTGAAAATCTTTAGGACCGGAAAAAATTACGAGAAAAACAATACATTTGCTAATGATTTTTCTCAATTTGCCTGCAAATTTATAGAAAACAGATCACAAGTGGCATTTTAGATTTGAAAAGGTTTCAGGACAAATAAGAAGGAACAACTATTCCCTAAATGAAAAATGGATAACAGAAAATTAGGTTTATTTTAATCTTTTACATTTTTCAATACAATTCACCCTGAAATCTCTTGTAATTCATTTTAAAGGGTGTTTTGCACCGATAGGTCAAAGGTACCCTTTGACTGACTCAAGCACAATTACTAGGTATTTATTATTTATGTTTGACATTGTCTATTGTCTTAGTTCTTGTTCCCCCTGTAGTTTGTTTTCCAGCTACGCCTGCCTTGTGCCACGATCCCCTCCCCCTATCAATAATAATAATTTGTAGACTTCTCTCTGGCTGCAGCCTCTGCCACTCCATGGTTAGCTGGTAAGAACTGTATACACAGCAGGGTGAAGTGGACATCAGCGATCACACTTTGGAATGAGGTGCACTATTATTAGTATTCTCGTTTACTGGGTAACTACAAGTAAAGCAAAACCTCAACAACATCAAACATTGCAAAAGGGTTCAAAGGGCAGGGATTTAGACCTGTGACCATCTTAAAGGCAGTACTACAATAATTAAGCTGCAGACCTTGTTTGCTGTTATCATTCAGTTGAGAAGTGTTTAGTTTTCAATAACATTGATAAGTCAGGTTTATGTATGATGTATCATATATTAACATGTATGTTAAATCATAAAATGCCATTGCTACACAATTAAAAGATTGATTTACTAAGTGGTATGACATTGTTCCGTACTGTTGTGTTGAACACTGAATTCACGCTCAGAGGACAGGATGCGAATGTAAGGTGTGCGACTGTGAGTGAGGAAGAGTGGAAATCACTTCTTAGGTTGCAGTTCCAAACCTGAATGTGGCCGATTCCTTTCAATCTGTCGACAGTACATATGATGAATTTTACTGGTTCTCTGTTTAGCCTTTTAATGGAACATCCTACCACAATGGGAGAGAGGAGTAATCTGACACTTCAATGAGATGGGGGATGGGTGGTTGATTTATTTAGCTAACCCACAAAAGTGACACAAATATTAGAAGCAGCACATTAGTGTATGAGATACATTCCTGGTTGAAGGAGTGCAGTATTGATGTGGGAAGTTAAAAAAAGAACAGAAGCAAAACCGATTACAAATGCCAGAAAGTCTTGTGCTAATACATGCACGATAATGTTTGTCTGGCTTTTTACACGAAAATAATGGTGGACTGAGATTTTTCAACAGGCTTCTGACAATTCTCAGCCAAAACAATTGGCAACCACAGAACCTTTTTAAATCAATTTTTTAAACAAAATAATTATTTCCTAAGCATATGTAATATAAAAAGTAAAATTTAATTTAGGGTTTACAGCCTCCTAGTATTGCCTTGGAGTGTCTAGGCATTGAAGATTAAGATTCTGGACACTGATATGAGCCACTTAGAGGAAAACATTTAAAAAACAGTCTGCAAAATTTGAACTTCCTTCCACACTTCTGTTCATTAGTTCTGAAAGTTTTGCAAATGAGGTTTCAGAAATAGTGGCTGGGCAATAGGGGACATGAAATCACACAATGGAACTTCCATGAAAATATCCAACTGGACCTGACAGTCCTAAAACAAAAACACAGTTGGTTGGATTTTCTGCCGTTCCTCCCTCGGGGATCATAAGTGGATAGGATCTAGAAATAGCAGTTTTTGCGGCGCTATTCCATCTGTGGGTTATTTATGTAGATCTGACGTTGGTGCGGGCCCAGATATCTGCTCATCATACACCTCATTGAACCCAATTAAGGGAAGGTGACTGGAATTTTCTTGTTACCTCCAATTTCCTGGATATGGCGGGAGAAGTGGTGTCATTTAACTGTCTGGAGGTAGCCTCCCAGCACTGACTCTTGGGGATTAATAACTCAAGGAAGGTCTGCTTGTAGAAACAGCCTGCAGTGGTGGCTGCACAATGTATCTTTTCATTTGTTTAAAAACATTGGAGAGAGGGTGCCTCCATCTTGAAGTGCCCTCTCTCTTACTGACTTTCCATTACATTCTGCTATTCTTCTGAAGCTGGAAGGCCTCTGATTGCCTTGCAGCTTCAAACGCACACCCAGTGTCCTTTATTGCATGAGAAGTTATGAACATAACAACAAAGGACTGCCTTCCCACTCCAAGGGGTTTGGGCAAGTGCCTCAAGTTCTTAAATTGATTTTTGTTAAACAATGCTGATTTGCTGGTTCCTTCGTCAGGTGAAGTGAGGGAGGAGTACACAGAGCACACAATTTATGGACAGAGAGATGTAGGGCAGAGAGATCAAAAGATCATACAAACGGTGTGAGTGGAGTGCCAAATAATAAGTCTATGCAGGTGATCAAAAGTGTCAGATGGTGTGAGTAAAGTGCCAACAGCTGAATAATGAGCGAAGGGATGACCTATAATCCGATTAAATGAGGTAGAGAGATAATTTAAAAAAAGTTAAAAATAAGGTGATGCTCGAGAAAAACCCAAATGACTGGAATTACATAGGCATCATATACCGAGAGTCTAACAAAAGTAATAAGTAATCCAAAACTGTACAAATTAATTCAGGTAGAGAGATCATAACAATTTATCAAGGTGTTGGTGTCAACACAGGACAGTAAGGGAGATTTTGCAGATACAGAACAGTGTGTGGTGGGGTCATATGTAATGTGACATGAACCCAGATCACGGTTGAGACCATCTTCATGGGTACAGAAATTGGCTATCAGTTTCTGCTCAGTGACTCTGCGTTGTTGTGTATCTCAAAGGCTACCTTAGAGGATGCTTACCAGAAGATTGAAGGCTGAATTTCTTCTCGGATGAGGAGGAACTCGATGGAGACCTAAAGATTTTGAAAGACACCCTGAAAAGAACAGGATATAATGCTCAACTCATCGATTGCCAGTTTCGACGTGCCACAGCAAAAGACTGCAATAACCTCCTTAGAAGACAGACACAGGATACAACCAATAGAGTACCCTTCATCATTCACTACTTCCCAGGAGAGGAGAAACTACACCATGTTCTTTACAGTCTTCAACATGTCATCGATGCTTACGAGCACCTCACCAAGATCATCCCTGTGCCTCCACTTCTCACCTTCAAACAACCGCCAAACCTTAAATGGACCACTGTTCACAGCAAACTACCCAGGCTTCAGGACAACATTGACCACTGCACCACACAACCGTGTCATGGCAACCTCTGCAAGACATGCCAGATCATTAACATGGATACTACTGTCACATGTGGGAACACCACCTACCACATACAAGGCAGATACTTATGTGACTCTGCCAACATTATCTATCTCAAGCGCTGCAGGGAAGGATGCCCCAAGGCATGGTATATTGGCAAGGCCATGCAGACACTATGACAACAGATGAATGAACACTGCACAACAATCGCCAGACAGGGGTGTTCTCTCCCAGTCGGGGACCACTTCAGTAGTCAAAGACATTCAGCTTCCGATCTTTGGCTAAGCGTCGTCCAAGGTGGGCTTCGAGATAATCAACAACACAAAATTGCCTAGTTTCATGCCTATGAAGAGAGCCTCAGCCATGGTCTTAGTTCTTGCTGTGCTACATGTGACCCCACCACACTATGTCAGTAAAATCTCCCTTACTGTCCTGTTTTGACATCATCACCTTGATAAATTGTTATGATCTCTCTACCTGAATTAATTTATACAGTTTTGGATTACTTGTTACTTTGGTTAGACCCTCGGCATGAGACTTTTATCCCTATCATGTTATTCCAGTCATTTGGTTTGTCTCCAGCACCACCTTACTTTTAATTTTTTTATAATTGTCTTTCTGCCTCATTTAATCAGATTTTAGGTCATCCCTTTGCTTGTTATTCAGCTGCTGACACTTTACTCACACCGTGTAACACTCTTGAACACCCGCAGACACTTATCATCTGACACTCCACTCACACCAATTGTATGATCTTTTGATCTCTCTGCCCTTGATCTCTCTACATAAATTCTGTGCTTGTGTGCTTTTCTCTCACTTCACCTGATGAAGTGGCTATGCTCCAAAAGCTTGTGATTTCAAATAAACCTATTAGACTATAAACATGGTGTTGTGTGACTTCTGACTTTGTCCACCACCCTCCAACACTGGCACCTCCACATCCTGACCAATTAGAGCCAATCTGCCTTGTTTAAAATTTAAACAAAATCTGACTTGTTAACTGTCAATCAACATTAATGGGTGCATTCTTCATGGCAAGCCTCTACCTATCAGAGTCAAATTGCCAACCAGTCAGCACTCTCCTTTCATGCAATATAGTTGTTGGTTTCCCCTTGATTTGGTATTCTTGCACAATGTCCTGATGAGTGGAAGATGAAAAGCTTTGATGAAATGAATCTTTTTTCCAGCAAATTTCTACCTTCAGTTCTATTAATGCATCATTTCTACCCATACTAACAATAATCCATTTCTCCTCCATTCCAGTTACAGGAGTACCATCATCCATAGATTATAAGTTTTCTCTGTGATAAATTATTTCCAGAATTCTGTTTATTTTTTTTTGAAAGAACAGATAAAAGAGAAACAGTTCCATGGAATTGAAATAACTTGTCAATTATTGTCCACTATCCAGTTTACAGCTTTGTTTTATCGTGCTCTTGAAATAAAATGTATTGCGGCAACAAGTGATTTGATCCATTTTCCCACGAGTGATCTCTGCCTCTGCCTCCTCTAGAATACTTGGCTCCATGGTCGTGGATTCTGAAAATATTCAGTGCGAACCTGTGCCATTATGGACTTATCTTGGGGATCCATGAAGGGAGAACAAGAGGAAATCTCTGGGCCATTCCTGAAGAAGGGTCCCAATCCAAAACGTCAACTTTCCTGCTCCTTTGATGCTGCCTGACCTGCTGTGTTCCTCCGGCTCCACACTGTGTTAATTTATGACAGGTGAGTGTCTGAAGTTGTGAGCAAAATTTGATGTTATAGTGGGCAACTTAAACTGTTGAAACCATAACTAGGGAATTCTAATTATTTTTATTTCCCACTATGCTCATTAGATTGATATTTGTCATCTGATGTGTTGCTCTGTGCATTAGAAAGAGAAAACAACAGAAGATTTTTGTAAAATCTTTTCGCTACTGTCAGAGATGTAGGAGGACAATTGTTTGACCTCCCGTAGCAATGCCATTATCAATAAAATCATACACTAAGTACTCACAAGTTTGTCAATTCCATTATGAAATTACTTACGAAAGAGGAACAAATCAATACTGCATTTAAAAAACAAAGTTTTATTTTCAGAGATCACTTGATAAAGGATGATTTTTGAACTATTGTAGAGTTAATCTTATAAAAATTTTTACAATTAATTCACATTACAAAGGAATTTTTCAGCTCTTATTTTAAAAATAAATTTAAAAGTAATAGAAGTAGATAAACCAATTCTAATCCAAAGTTTAGATTTACTCAGAACCCAATAAATCACAACCTTATCAGCTTCAGACCTAATAGGTGAAGGCAAAACTAACATAAACTAACTTGTGCAATTAAATAACACACTTGTTCAATTTTGTCAATATATTTCTATATTTGGGAGTTTCCAGTTTTCATGTAACTAGTCAAGTTATTTTTTGAAAGGCTTCTTAAAATCATCATGGCATAATTACTTCCTATAGCCATCTGGCCAGAAGAAGGTGCAAAGTATTTAGTATGCTGGCTTGCCATCTCCCTCCAGATGTTTAGCTACAGGGTAGCATTATCACAGCAGTTTGTGCAGCTGTTTAAGGGAAATGGAACTGAATATATAAAATATGGTGTATCACTAGATGCTGCCATGAACCATGTTAATCAGTTCATAGAATCCATACTAATTATTTGATTTACATAGATTAAACGCATATTTATTTTAAATGAAATTATATGCTGTATAGTTGCAATGTTTTGTATACCGTGTGTGTGTGTGATATATATTAGGCTTTGAAATGTTTTAGTACTATAGATTTCAATGTAATCACGTATATACAACAGAATAGGATTTTACATCACTCGTTGCATAATATCCTGAAGACGGATCAATGGATAAGGCACCACCAAGTTGTCATAGCTTTTTAATTATAATGTATGAAGGTTTTATTCCTGTTATTCTTTTCATTTCAAATGGTGGCAACATTGAAATGCAGAATGTAATCAGTTGAATGCAATTAGCTGTATAACACTAGCTAAAATATCATTTTAGATTATTTTGAATTGAATAACTTCATACTTTTCAATGCTCATTCAGCAAAATTGCATTCAAAATTGTATGCACCAACAAATGTTTCATCAGTGTATTGTATGGATGGTAAAAACATGTAATTGTACTGGTAATGCCTTTTACCAACCTCTGTAGAATATGTGTCAACCTTCCACCAGCATTGCAGCACCTAGATTGATATGCCTTGAGAAAAAATATCCCCTGTACAACATATAGTGGAGTTGCTCTATATGCAGTACTTATGATGTATTAAAAATGTTGTTTATGTATTTTTTTCTGCAGCTTTTGTAAATCATCGCAGAATTTGCCATCTATCCTTGTACTGCAGGCCTCGTCCGATCCAAATGTAAATAACAAAGGTCACGGTCATTTGAAACGCCTTGTGGTTGAACAACTCTAATTATATTTACTCACATTATCTGACAGTCTCTCTTGCTGCCATTTCATTTGTGCATAAAGCTCCTCTTTCCAATTCCAGATTGCTAAGAAATGGTACATTATTACATGTGCAGAGACAGGTATGGATATTTCCAGCTACATGGCAAAACTCACCTGCACGAGCTAGTGAATGTCCTACCTACTCTGAAGGCAGACTAGTTCTTCCTAGGTTGCTTTTAATAGGTATGAATACCTAGGATTTAAAACAGAATGAATTAAACTTTGTAACATTTTGCTTTTGAATGACCTACTCTGTGAAATTACAACGGCAAACTAATCCTTTAGGACCAAGGGCTCTATCAATCTTTGGATTTTTCTAATGTGGAAGCTACTCAATTGCATCTCAGAAATCAGGGAGGTAATTACTCATGCAGACAGCACAAAATGAAAGAAAAAAAATGCAAGTTCTGCTGAGTATCCCTTTTAGAACAAGCTGCGGACTAGTCTACGCAGCCACTATAATCAGTCAAATTCTTCTACTAATTTTTCAGGTGTTGAAGGCAATAGTGAGAATACATGCTGCGAAAGTTAACAAAGCAAAGCAGACTTAATGGAGATTTGTTCTGTAAGTGAAGTACCTTTCTCTTGTAAGTACTTTCTATGCAAGATCTGTTGAAGATCTACTCCACAGAGAAAAACCACTCCTTGTTTGCAGTCAAATCTAATGTGCCTCTCCACATGCATGTGTTATGTTTTACAATATGTGCGTTGTTAGAAAACAATCTTTCCTGACTCGTTTTATGGTTCAGACGTAGATAATTTGTCTATTCTTTGCACTTTAAGAGCTTCATGCTTTTGTATAAATAGATTTGGTTGAAATAATTTCGAGATTATGATATTCACATTGGATGTAATATTTTAATCTTTTTTCCATGATTGAAATCAAAAATATTTTAGTTAATTTAAATTTAAAAAAAAATTTTGGTCAAATTATAAGACTTAAATGCCATTTCCCTGAGAGATAAAATTGAGCAAATGCACTTTGAAATAGTGATTTCATATTAAAATGTAATACTTTGTAAAATCCATAACGCAAGTGAGAATGTTTTACATAGTTTAATATTATGTAAACATTGGAGATCCTAATAAAGCAACGTGGAAAGCTGTCAGTTAGCAATTTTAAAAGGTGTGTGATTTAAAGTTGAGGACTAGTATCATTTTGGACAAAGGGTTGCGGGCGTGAGATAAAAGCAGGTATAAAATTAAGGATGTACTGCGAAACATTTTCAATACAAATACGAATAAAATTAAATGACAAGATAGTATTTATCAAAGTTGAATATATAAAACTAGCAATTGAAAGACTGTTTACAATGATTACATCCAAATTCATAGATGTTAATTAAATAATACAAATAAATATTTTTGATAATTCTTTCCTAATTTTACTTTCTTAACATTTTGTAGAAAACTGTAGAAATAATTATTTTCTTTATAATCCTGCATATTTGTATCAATATCTTTTAACCCTAATTCAACATCGAGAACAATTGTGATACTTTCACCCAAATGATTATATGGCAGAGCTCTCATTTTTCATAACTTCATTAAGGTATTCCTGCTAATTTTCATGATGAAAGTTCCAGGTTCAAATTTTACTTACTCTTGTGCCCATAAGGCTGACTGAAAAGGTTTGCTAGGGACCGCAAGCGATTTCCTGAGGACAGTATGCGTAAGTCTCTCATATAATAACACAATGGAAACAGGAACTCTTACGTTATGAAAACTGACAGTATGGGCCATTGTTGGCAGGCCTGGTAATTCGCCTGCTTAGAGAAATAAATGTCAAGTGAGCAGTGAACAATACCAGCATGAACACATTAGGTAAGTTTTTGCTTAATTTATTTGTTATTTAAGGGAGCTTTGAATGGGTATCATTGACAACTGTGAATGAAGCCACAAATGGAAGATGCAACTGAATTTTCAGTTCTGAAGAAGAGACATTAACTCTGATTTCTCTCCACAGATGCTGCCTGACCTGCCGAGCTTTGCCAGCAATTTCTGATTTTGATTTTGTTTTCTGATTTCCAGCATCCACAGCTCTTTTTTGGTTTTTTGTGAACTGAATTTTTAAATCCTACCTAAATGAATTATAAACATATTCAAAGGAGTCTTGGGATGCACATTTAAAAAATGTCAACAGTAATTCTGTAGATTAACAAATCCTTAAAATTGCAAAGCATTGTGGCAGAATTGAATGATAGAAGTTAAGTTAAATTTATATAGAACCTTAGTTGGACCACAGTTATAAGTTCTGTCCACGACTTTGGTCTCCAAGTCACAGAAAGGATAGAAGAGCATTGCAGACGATGAGCAATTGTCTTATAAGGATTATAACAGAACTGAGATGCTACAAGTACCAGGAAATAATAATCAGACTAAGACACTTCTGTTTAGATTCCAAAAAGACTTAGAGGTGACCTGATAGAAGCACAGATGTTTGTTCTTCTTGGGAAATGTAAAACTGGGAATGATAAATATGAGATGGTCATAATCAATCCAATAAGTAATGCAGGTAAAACATTGTTACTAATTCATTATAACGTGGACTTCTATCAGATATAGAAATTGAGATGAATAGCATATATGTCTTTAAGGGAATACTAGATAAGTCCATGAAGGAAAAAGGACTAGAAAGGTATATTGGTAGAGCAAGATGCAGTGAGATGGGAGGAGGCTTATGTGGAGTCAAATCATTGACCTGTTGGGCCAAATGGTCTGTTTCCATGCTGTAAATTCTATGTGGCACACACATCCATACATAGACATTCCTGTACTGCTTGAATTTAAGCCAAGTAATTAGTTATGTTAAAATACTTAATAAAAGTTAATTAACTCATGATAGAAAAAGATTAGTTTCAACTTTAACACTCAGAAAATGCTATTTCTTGATGGCGGATGGTTTATTTTCAATTGAGTTTTTGCTGCTTGAAGAATTACTAATGTTATCAGAGTGATGATGCAAAAATGTCATCAAATATTTATAGCTGCTCAAAATAACTGTTGTGCTTGGAAACTGCTTTCATCTGACCTCAAGCTGAATTTTAAAAGAGAGTTCCTCCACTTTATAGCATCAATGGCACACAGCTCTAAGTAACTTCAAACAATTGTATAATCACACCAGGAAATCCATCCACAAGTGTTGACTATTTAATTTTTTCCTACTTATATTTTTCTTCATTTTACAGCAGCATAAGAAATAGAATCAGTGATTTTGGAATGATTGGATGGACAAAATAATCCATTTGTGATGACTTAACAAATAAGATATTACAAAATCTTGCCATCCTTTGTGCTTATGAATTATGCAATCCAATTCTACACTAATCATTTGGTATATTACACTACTCCGCATAATCTATTATAGATTATGCTCTTGTGTTTGTGTGTTTTGCCTGTTATAAAACACAATGTCACAACCAACGATGTGTCACATATTCCGCCATATTTCCATCCTATTTGTGAGCTTCTAATGTGAATACAAGGTCTCCATACTTACTAAGATAAGCCTTTGAGATGGCAAGCATATTGGGCATGCCACTGTTACCCCTCCTAATTCTGTCTCCTATGGCTGATAAATCCAACACTAGATGGTGCTACAGGTAAATCTCATTGAAAATTGATTGCTTAATCTTTGTTTTGTTTCCAATTACAATTTGATTCACATCCAGTGATTGTATACGCAATTGAGATCTCTGCTACCCTACCTCCATGAACCTCAAATCGTCGCCATTTTATTTCCTATTCTTGGTCTCAGGCTATTAATCCTTTACTTAACCAGACTATAAGATTTCTTTTGCAGTTCTTGGGACTTCTGCAACATAGAGACATAGGAGGAGGATGTTTAGTGCCTTAGGCCAGGTTTGCCAGTCGATTATGCCTAATTTACAGGTAACAAGCATGGGGCTGGATGAACAAAGCAGGTCAAGCAGCACCATAGGAGCAGGAAAACTTGACGTTTCGGGCCTAAACCCTTCATCAGAAATGGGGGAGGGGAAGAGGGTTCTGAAATAAATAGGGAGAGCAGGCAGATGTTCACCTGCACATCTGCCAATGTGGTATAC
>JAHRHZ010000144.1:48224287-48226583 GCA_024137785.1 Ginglymostoma cirratum | reverse complement strand
TTCCTGCTCCTCTGATGCTGCTTGGCCTGCTGTGTTCATCCAGCTTTACACCTTGTTATCTCAGACTCTCCAGCATCTGCAGTTCCTACTATCTCTGAAACGCTTTCAACCATTTGAATGCTTTCGAACATGTGGTGGCCCCACATTGAACAATGAGAATGTGGTTGGCTACATTGGGCATTCCCTTAGACAGAGGTCTAAAGTAGAATGATGCTAAAGTTGGATAATCCATGTAGCTTGACTTTAAATAACAATAAACATAATGAATATGTACTTGCAATTGGAATTAGCTATCATCCACGCCACCTATCTGCCCAGAGAAATGTGTGCTTTTGTTTTCCCTCCCATTGTGTGTAAATTGAAGAGCGGCTCCAGACTGACAAAGCTTGGCCTAGTGTTGACTGGGCTTTAAAAATGGCACTGGCCCCAAGAATACATGAAGGGTCAAGACATGGTGAGTACTTCTGTTGTGGTGAGAAGGTAGATAGGATTAGCAGGGTGCCGTGGAGACATGGTACATAGCAAATGAGGTGCTTTTTAGAAAATATCCCGAGAAATCTCGCTAGGGCTTGTGGAGAGAAACCTTTCATGAAGCTTGTCCAAATTGAGGCAGCTGATGCTAGTAAAATTCAGCTCTCGGTCTTGTTGTATTTGTTCATGATCAAATCTCACAATAAACTATTTTGCATGATTGTATGGAAAGGACATTTTAATCACATTTACATGAATCAAAATGATCCAATCTTCAGTTAACTGAGTTACAAATTCTCATTTGGACAATAGGGAAAACGAGAACAAAAGCAGAAATTGCTGGAGAAACCCAGCAGGTCTTGCAGCATCTGTGGACAGAAAGCAGAGTTAACTTTTCAAGTCCAGTGACCCTTCCACTCTGAGGAGGTTTCCTCAGCAATTTCTGTTTTTGTTTCATATTTCCAGCATCTGCAGTTCTTTGTTTCATTTTAGGGTAAAGGGGAATGTAATTTTGATAGCCTTGAGATCTAGCAGTTACACGATAATATCAAAGAAAATAAATCTATATACTCCAATTGTTGAAACACAGAATATACATTAGATATAGAATTCAGCAGTTGCTTGAAAAATAGCACTAAAGGATGTGAGAGGCAGCAAGTAAGATTAAACCAGGTGATTCAAAAGTGAAAAACCGTAATACCACACACTGATGGGCTTAATGTGCTGTGACTTTCTCTGATTACACTGATCAAGTTGAAATGAATAAATTCAAAGAAAAAAAATTTAAGTGCTGAGCTCCCCTTCCAATTTAAAAATTAGATTGAAAATGGGAAGATTCCCAGCAGTAATCATAGTTGTAAGTATTTTGAACATGATATGCTTACATTAAATAGAAATCATTAGAAGTGCTCCAGGGCTCAGTGGGTAACTATACCACTCAATATGGTACAAAGCCAAATCTATCAGGAACCCTAGGTGTGACTTCTGCCTTGTGCTAAGTAAGTGGGTGTTGGGTGGATTAGTGATAGAACTGAGATAATTAGCCTTTGCACTCTTGGGATAGAAAAGGCAAAATAAACTAGGGCACTTTCTTCTGATTTTGCACAGTAATTCATGCTGAAATATGAGTATGTGCATGCATGAATATGTGTCTGTGCTTTCATGCATCTGTAGAAATCACAGAAAACCGTGAAATTTAGCTGCATTGTGCACTTCCTCTCCCTTTGCATCCCCCTCAAGTCTTTGTTGCTTGATACTCATGCTCATGCTTGATACTCTGCTCTTACACTTGAAACTAACCAGAGGCCTACCTGAGGAGCTGTAACATAGGATGCACCCTCATTTCCTGGAGCACAGCAGGGAAGTGGGAAAAAGAAGTGAAAGTTTCTTTCGATTTTAAAATTGATGACTTGTTCCAAATTTTTAGAATCAGTTTGAAATGTTGACAAAATCCTTCTAAACAGAAGAGTTTAAAGTTGGAGCCCACAATGTGAGTAGTACACAAATGTCAGATGGAGCAGCAAGCTCTGTTTTCTGTCTAACAGATTGTGGCCAAATTCCCTTATCTGTCAAATCAGCTCCTTTTGTAGACCATCAACATATTCACTTAGAATTAGATATTTACACTAAATACCAGGAATTGTGTACAATTGTAGCAGCGTTTTATTCATGTTACCATTTATGAAATAATATATCAGTCTCTGTAGATTCAGAATGTGTATTTGTTTTATGAACTATACTTCGTTTGTGCAAAATAAGAATTGTTTGGTTTATTGTGAAATGTGTAAATATTTGTATTATGTCTTGCTGGATTTCTTTTCAATAA
>JAHRHZ010000144.1:48104287-48221787 GCA_024137785.1 Ginglymostoma cirratum | reverse complement strand
AATTTAAAATTGTACAATTGCAGTTATGTGTTAATTCAAAATTTGACTATTTTATGGTTACTGCAGAAAATGATTGACTTAGTCATGAAACAAAGAGGGGAAAGTAACGTATTTAAGCTTAAGTATGTCATTGGTAGGATGTTAGAGGTCAATTCACCAAAACAAGCCATATGAATATATTATTGGCACAAAACCATAATAGATAAAAGAAAGACTTAAGAGTATTCCCCCTGTTTCATCATTATTATTTTTGCTTTCCTTCCTTTGTCATACACTAAGACAGCCAGAATGCCACCTGCTCGGAGGTCTTTTCCAAAGCAGTTTCAAACCAAACATGATATTGCCAAGATGCAAAATGGAAGAAATTATCCTTTAATTGTCTATTTATTTTCTCAGATTCAATTTATAATTTCCTTGGACAGATTAGTCAGAAACAGTTTTTGTTTGTTTTTTACAGCTAATAGCCTAAAGATTGTGATTCTAAAAGTGAATTGTTTCCCTCCTAGTCTTTCTCTCACTAAAATTAATTAGCAGAATTCTTACTAGCAGTTTAATAAAACTGAGGAGTTTACTAGATCACTACAGAGACCACTTTAAGGGTCAACCACCAGTATTTGAATGGAAAGGTACAAGGCCTAGTCATGATCACATTTTTACTGATGAATGTCAACAAATTATGATTAGAGCAAAAGCTATTCTGCCCAGAAATTCCACTATTTACACCAGAATTGTCCCTACCTTAAAATCTGCAATAAGGAAAGATACATTGCCTACATGTCCCTTTCATACATTTTGTTGAATATGTGAAAGTTATGAATTTTCTTATTCTTCTCTTTTATTAGCTGAGCTGCAAACAAAAGGTGTAATGTGCTATCTCTTAGCAATTTTTAGGCAGCCACATCTCTTGCTTTCCTGGCTAAGTGTCATCACCACACTTAGCATGTGGTCAATCCCATGTGTGTGTACTATCTATGTCATATTAGGGGAGACTGATCAGAAGCAACGGGGAACAAAGGAGTACCCATGAAAAGAGTACATTAATGAAGAATACCTGGTATGTACCCTACTCGCAGAGACTATGGGAGATCCTCTCTCATTCGCCTGAACTCTAGCAAAAACAATTCCAACCTAGTGAACAAAAACAAAGTTGCTAGAAAAGCTCAGGAGGTCTGGCAGCATCTGTAAAAAAAAAGAGTTAATGTTTCAGGTCTGGTGACCCTTCCTCAGAACCCAACCTGGTGAATCTCTCCTCATACATGAGTCCTGCCATCTCCGGAATCAGCCGGTAAATCTTTGCTGCATTCCCTCAAGAGCAAGAGCATCCTTCCTCAGAAAACGATACCAAAACTGCACACAATATTCTAGGTGTGGCCTCACCAAGGTCCTGTGTAACTGCAACAGCACATCCCTGCTCCTATACTCGAAATCCCTCGCAATGATGGCCAACATACCATTTGCCTACTTTCATGCTTACCTTCAGCAACTGGTGCACAAGGACATGCAGGTCCCACAGCACACTCCCTTCTCCCAATTTATAGCCATTTAGGCAGTAATCTGCCTTCTTGTTTCTACTTCCAAAGTGAATAAATTTACATTTATCCAAATTATACTGCATCTGCCATTGATTTGCCCACTCACCCAACCTGTTGAGATCATGCTGAAGGATCTCTGCATCCTCATCACAGTTCACCCTCCCACCCAACTTGGTATCATCTGCAAACTTGAAGATTCCCCTTGTTCCCTCATCTAAATCCTTAATATATATTGTGACTAGCTGGCATCCCAGCACCAATCCCTGTGGCATCCCACTAGTTACTGTCTTGCTAATTTGAAAAGGATCCATTAATTCCTACTCTTTGTTTCCTCTCTGCCAACTGGTTTCCTATCCATCTCAATACACCTCCTCCAAATCCCCAACCCCATGCGTTTTAATATTGCACCTTAATCTTTTATGTGGGACTTTGTCAAATGCTTTCTGAAAGTCCAAATATTCTACATTGACTGGCTCCCCCTTGTCAACTCTACTAGTTACATCTTCATAGAATTCCAACATATTTGCCAAGCATGATTTCCCCTTCATAAATCTGTAAAACTTCCAAGGGTGCTGTGGGAGGCAGAGACAATGACTTCATTGTCTGTCAAGTAATTACCTCAATGGACACTACTGAGTACAATGATACATTTCATGGTTGATGTAGGTCTTAGTGCAGCAGGCACTCTCTTGTTGGAGTGATATGTTGGTCACTTAGATGGCACAGCACCTTCACCAAGTTGGTGCAAATGCTGATGCTGAAGCAGAGGCAGAGGCTGAGGCTGAGACTGAATGAATAATGGAGACATGGCCCATGACTGACTCACATTGTGAGTGAACCATACGCTCCAGTCGCCTTCCGTTTATGTAAGCTGCAGTCCCCATTCAAGGGATGTTGCATCACTTGATTGTAAGTTGCTAGATATCCACTGTGAAAGACTCAGGCTAAAGACAATTGTGAGATGGCTTCTTCCTTCACTGATAGTAACCATCAGATCCTTGTGACCTAGTGGAGGGCAGAAAAGTGCTAATCAAAGGGTGGGAAGTCTTTGAGGCCCACCCTCTGAAGGGACTGGGAGGAATTCACAAGGATACTAGTTATTTACAGTCATTCATTGTAGACTTAACAGCAGTGGCAAGAAAAGTTTACTGGTTCTATTCGGGTGGTCAATGTGAGCACTTGTGTCTATACAGTAGATTTCAGACTCACCACCTCACTCAGCTCTGACTTTGCTCAATGCAGCATACCTTTGTCACTTACGCAGCAATATACCTGGCACTCAGAGCTCATCCCTACTGTCTTTATACAATACTGTCTTTACACTTTACCTGAACATCTCTTCTAAACATGTCAGCCAGACACACATCTCTTCATGCCTTTGCATACCTACAATGATATAACTATAACAATTGAAGATTTTCCTTTCTACAGAATATGAATTGGTAAAAGTCACATGACTTAACTTGGGCACCATTGTGCAAAGTCATTAAACTGTGTTTTGTTGCAATTATTTGGATGGTGAATGTTGCCCACATTTATTCAGCTATCTCACAGTGTCTGAACTAATATTTTAGTATTTTCAGTGCAAAGTCCAATTAAAGTTCTTTTTTTAAAGGCTGTGCGTACGTGTTATTTCTTACAGAATAAGGTCTGTGTGGTATCTTCCAAGTTATTGCATCGACATGGACCCATACAGCTTCGCAGGAACACAGGTTGAAAGAATTTTCTTATGAAGCTTTCTGCCATTGATGCTGAAGCATCTGTCCATTTGATGCTTCCTTAAGCCAGTAAAATATTAAGAAGACATCTGTGTTCTGGGAGTTCTTTCTACTATTCCCCTCCCTCAGGAAAGACTACAGTTTTTCAATCTTTGCCAAGAAATTGTTTTCAATTCAATGGTACAGGTGGGAATGCTCACTGTTATTTATTTGAGTGCACTACAGCAACTTCAGACAATGAAGGATGCACATTCAAATATGGAAATCCAAAACTTTTGTTTGGAGTAGATATAATTTTGCGGAAACAAGGCCTGCCTCATCTGTAAAATGCATTGAATAGCATGGAATTCCTGTACCAGCACAGTAGAAATAAACTCCTCATGGAAAGTAAAATCAAGTAATTTCTAGTCTAAATACTTTTTAAATGACTGTTTATTTATGAACAAAGAGGAAGAGGAGACCATCTGACCCTTCACACCTGCTTTGCTATTCAATAAGATCATAGCTGATTTAATTCAAATCTACATTCATGTATACCCCTGATAATCTTTCATCCCCTTGGTAATCAAGAATCTATTTCCCTTTGCCGTAAGAATATCTAAAGATTTTGCATTCACTGCTTTTCAAGGAAGGGAATTCCAAAGACTCACAACCTCCTGAGGGGAAAATGTTTATTCATTTGTGTTTTAAATGCATGCCCCCTTATTTTTAAACCATGTTTCCCAATTCTAGATTCTCTCAGGTGCTTTCAACATCCATCCGTTAAGTCCCTTCAGGATCTTAGATGTTTCAGTTAATTCATCTCAGACTGTTCTAAACTCCAAAGGATATAGGTCTAGTCTGACTCACCTTTGCTCAGAAGGCAAACAGATCATTCCAGCTATTAGCCAAATAAACCTTCTCTGATCTGCTTCCAATGCATTCACATCATTTTGTAGGTATGGTGATCAGTACTGTACATTGTATTCCAGATGTCATCTTGCCAATGCCCTGTATAAGTAAAGCATAACCTCCCTACCCTTGTATTCAATTTTCCTCACAGTGGAACATAACATTCTTTTAGCTTCCCTAATTACTTACTGTACTTGTATCCTAACCTTCTGTGAATCAAATACTAGGCCATCCAGATTTGTCTGTACCTCAGAGCTCTTCAAGGTCTCACCGTTTTGATTTTTCGTTCTTTCTGCTAAAATGGACAATTTCATACTTTTCCACATTTTACTCCATTTTCCAGGTATTTGCCCACTCATTTAATGTATCTATATCCACTTGTAGACTCCTTATCTATATTTTAAAGACAGTCAAAGACTTGGCCTCAACAATTTTGTGCAGCAATGAGTTCCACACATTCACCACTCTCCGGCTGAAGAAATTCCTCCTCGTTTCAGTTCAAAATGGTCATCCCTTCACTCTGAGACTGCATCCTCGATCCTAGTCTCTCCTACTAGTGGAAACATCTTTTCCACATCAACTCTATCCAGGCGTCTCAGTATTCTGAAAGTTTCAATGAGATTCCTACCTCATCTTTCTAAACTCCATTGAGTACAGACCCAGAGTCCTCAAATGCTCCTCATTTGATAAGTCCTTCATTCCTGAGATCATTCCTGTAAACCAACTTCCTCTGTCCTTTTGCATGAATCACAAAAAATTGGTTTGCAGGTGCAGCAAGTAATTAAGAAGGCAAATGGAATATTATCCATCATTGCAAGATGGATGGAGTTTAAAAATAGGGAGATTATACTGCAGCTGTATAGAGTTCTGGTGAGGCCACATTTGGAGTACTATGTACAGTTTTGGTCTCCCTACTTGAGGAAGGATGTACTGGCACTGGAGGGGATGCAGAGGAGGTTCACTAGGTTGATTCGGGAGTTGGGGGGAGTTGGCTTATGAGGACTGGAGCTACGCTCATTGGAATTTAGAAGAATGAGGAGGGATCTTATAGAAACATATAAAGTTATGAAGGGAATAGATAAGATAGAAGCAGGGAGGTTGTTTTCACTGGCAGGTGAAATTAGAACTAGGGGTTGTAGCCTTAAAATTAGGGGGACTAGATTTAGGACTGAGTTGCGGAGGGACTTCTTCATCCAAAGGGTTGTTAATCTGTGGAATTCCCTTCCCAGTGAAGGATTGAATGTTTTTAAGGCAAAGATAAATAGATTTTTGAACAGTAAAGGAATTAAGGGTTATGGTGAGTTGATGGGGACATGGAGCTGAGTCCACAAAAAGATCAGCCATGATCCTACTGAATGGCGGAGCAGGGTCGATGGGCCAGATGGTCTACTCCTGCTCCTATTTCTTATGTTCTTACGTTCTAACCATCCTTTGGCATCCCTCCAAAGCCAGCACATCCCTCCTTAAATATGGGGCCCAAAACTGCACACAATATTGCAAACACGGTCTGACCAGAGCCTTATACAGCCTCAGCAGTGCATTTATGCTCTTGCATTCTCGCCCTCTTGAAATGAATGCTAACATTGCACTTACCTTCCTAACTGCCAAATTAATTTGTATGTTAACCTTAAAAGAATGCTGAACAGGACTCCTAAGCTACGTTGTGCTTCAGATTTCCAAAAACTTTCACCATTTCAAAAATAACCTGTGCTTCTATTCTTCCTACCAAAGTGCACAACCTCACACTTTCCTACACTGTATTCCATCTAACACTTCTTTGCCCTCTCACCTAGCTTGTCCAATTCCTTCTGCAGCCTCCACACTTCCTTGACACTATCTATCCCTTCACCTATTTTTGTGTCATCTGCAAACCTAGCAAAAATATCCTCAGTTCCTTCGTCCAGATCATAAATGTATAATGTGAATAGTTGTAGTCCCAGAATTGACCTCTGCAGAACCCCACTAGTCACTGGCTGCCATTCTCAAAAAGATGCTCTACCCATGCCAATACTTTGCCCCTAACACCATGGGCTCTTATGTTATTTAGTAGCCTCTTATGCGGTACCTTGTCAAAGGTCTTTTGAAAATCCAAATAAATCACCATCCACTGGCTCTCCTTTGTCTAACCTACTTGTCACTTCTGCAAAGAATTCTAACAGATTTGTTAGGTATGACCTCTCCTTGATGAAGCTGTGTTGACTCAGCCCTATTTTACCATGTGCTTGCAAGTAGTCTGCAACCTCATCCTTTATAATGGGCTCTAAAATCTTAGCAATGACAGGGATCATGCTAATCAGCCTATAATTTCCTGTCTTCTGCCTCCCTCCGTTCTTAATCAGGGATGTTACATTAGCCATCTTTCAGTCCTGTGGAGCTCTCACTGACCCTGTAATGCCTGACAGATCACCACCAATGCCTTCACAATCTCTTCAGCTATTTCCATCTCCATCTGAGGTCAGCCTATCTGGTCAAGGTCATTTATCCACTTTCAGATCTTTGAGTTTCTCCAGTGCTTGCTACTTAGTGATGGCCACTGCAGTCACCTCTGCCCTCTGATTGTCTCAAAGTGCCAGTATGTTGCTGGTGTCTTCCACCATGAAGACTGATGCAAAGTACTTAATCAGTTCCTCTGCCATCCTTTTCCTCCCTTTTACTACTTCTCCAGCCTCATTTTCCTGTGGTCCAATGTCCACTCTTGCCTCTCTCTTACCTTTTAAGATAACTCTTGCAATCTTCTTTTATATTACTAGGTAGCTTACTCTCATGTTTCATCTTCTCCTCCTTTTTTGCATTTTTAGTTGTCCTCTGCTGGTTTTTAAAAGCAGCCCAATCCTCTGGCTTCCCACTAATCTTCATCACATAGTATGCTTTTTATTTTGGTTTTATGCTGTCCTTAATGTCCCCTGACAGCCACGGTTGCTTCGTCCTCCCTTTTGTGTGATTCTTCTTCCTTGGATGAATTTCTGCTTTTCCATTTGAATTACCCCCAGAACCACCTGCTCTTACTGCTCCAACATTTTCCCAGTGAGGCTCCCCTTTCAATCAACCTTGGCCATCTCCTCGCTTGTGTCTTTGTAGTTACCTTACTCAATTATAATACTGTTAAGTCTGATTATAGCTTCTCTCTGTCAAACTGCAAGGTGAATTTCATCATATTATGGTCCCTGCCCTGTATGGGTTCCTTCACCTTAGTTCCCTAATCAAAGCTGCCTCATTGTACATCACTAAATCGAGAATTGCATGTTCCCTAGTGGTGTCCACGACAAGCAGCTCAACAAAAAAATCTCGTTGACATTCCATGAATTATTTTTTCATGGGATATGTTATCCACCTGCATATTGAAGTCCTTCATGATTATTGTAATAGTTTCTTTATTACATGCCTTTTCTATCTCCTGCCCCTGACGATTGTTAGGGGAGTTAGTGTACATAACTCCCATCAGGGTCTTTTTCTCTTAGTGTTTTCCCAACCCTCACAGGTTCTACACCTTCTGACCCTATATCACTTCTTGTTATTGATTTCATTTCATGTCTTACTAACAAATTAACCTAGCCCCCGTCTGTCTGTCTTTTCAATAAGATACATATCCTTGGATATTTGGTTCCCAGTCCTGATCCCCTTGCAGCCATAACATTGTACCCTCCAATTTCAATCTGCACTACAAGCCGATTTACCTCATTTTGTACACTGTCTGCATTAAGTACAACACTCTGAGTCCTGTGGATCCTGTGAGGGATCCACTATATCCTTTTCCCACAGGGTCTTGAGGATGCTACATGCTGACCACTTCCTGATGGACTTGTGGTCAAAGGTGTTTTTCTTTGCAAACTTCTCCGTGAAGGGCAGGTGATATGGAATGGTCCCAACTACTTGGAGCATTCTGTGACAACATGACCAGTCCCATTCTTGGTAACACTGGGAATAGGTAGACCTCAGTACATAGTGACACTTGGTGTTTGTGTACCAAGTGTCTACACACAGCTGAGTGTAGCCACACTCAAAGGCGGACATCAGGATGAGGGCTGCATCGGGTATGTTCTTACCCCCTTATCCAGTGTTATGTATATGGCGTACCTGCAGACACAGTCCATCTCAGACCTCCAGATGAAGTGGAAGATGGCTTGGGAGACTGCAATGGTGTAGGTTCTGGGAATGGGCCAGACTTACACCACATACAACAACAGAGAGAGTACCTCGCACCTGATGAGCAGGTTTTTACAAGTAATCAAGAGGGAGCGGTGCTCCCAAAAGTCCAGTTTCTGCCTCACCTTGGCAATACACCAAGGTAACTCTCCGCCTCCCTAATGTATCGTAGTGTTTTAAACTCAGAGTGCAGCTCATCAACTCTGAGCTGAATTTCCTCAAGCAACTAATACTTTATACAGATGTGGTCGTTATAAATCACAATGGGGTCCACCAGCTCCCACTCCATACGGGTACAACACATCACCTGCCCCTGCATTTCCAAATTATTTTATCAGTTTTTACTTTGTGTTTTTGAATTTCCTACTTGTCTTTAGTTTTTAGTCTGTAAAATGTTTCTCCAGTTTACTTTTAATGTGAAAGCATCTTAGAATAGGTATTGAAATTAGCATTTACTTACCAACCAATGAAATTATGACATTTCCTGTGACACCACTCTGTTTAGTTTCCCTGCTGGCTCCTTGAGCTCTCTGTCCAGGCTCCCAGGTAAGTGTATAGACCTTGATTTTTATTTCCTGCTTGGTCTTAATGTCCTCTTCCACTGACCCCTCCTTCCCCTTCTGCACCAAATTCCCTAAGTCTTTTCCCTCTGTTATTGAACAGCAGAAGTAACCACCAATAAGAGGAAAGGAGGGACTGATCACCTTCTCCCTCTTACATCTAACTCCCTGTTTCACCTAACTCTCGTCACACTCTAATGCAACAAACCAGCACTCCAATGCAGCACAATTTATCTCTTCAAAGAACTCCAATGTTCTGACTATTCATTACTATTTAACTTCTTTAGCAGTGAAAATTAATTAGAACAAATGCAAAGAAATCTTTCAGATTTCAATACTGGCAATTTTTAACAGAAATAAACCTTTTTAACGTTCTTCTTTGCAGCTCTTTTTCTTCTCTCTATCCTTTTTTTTTACTTTCCACCCATTTATTTTTCTACGTTTTGATGTTGAATGGGCCCATGTTAATTTACCTCTAAGATCTTGTTCACTTCACAGTGTTTCAATCTAGTTGATTATGTTGATAAACAACTAGTTGCCTTCTTCATTCTAGTCCCAGACGTTTTGTGGAGAAGGTCAAACTATTTCCAGCTCACATTTTTAGCCCCTTCCAGGGCATAACGCTATAAATACTGCAAGAGCAAGACTAACAACTCATTAACCTGCAGAGCAATATTTGGGCTATTGTGATTCATGCTCTCCAAAATAAAATAAAATAATTTTGCTGTTGTGTTATGAAGATTTCTGCAACATATTATTTCCATCATTCCCAGTGCCAGTAACCGATTGAAGTAGTGTTACTGGATAAAAGCTGTACACACACATTGTCAGAGCCCCGTGAGGAAATTCCTGTGTGTTCATGTTTGAGTTCCTTCTGCAAATGAAAGTCCCACCCTGGTTGTACTCTGCCAATCAGAGGTAAATCCAAACTGTTGTTTCTGTCAAGAGATTAAGTAGGTTTGAAAAAAAACACTGACAGAACAAGCTGTACGTGGTCAATGGAGGAAATAGAATCAATAGGGTCGATTGGCCTTTCTTCATTCCATGTTTTATGCTCTTACTTTTCCGTGTTCCAAGCTGTTTCCAAAAGGCTATAAATGTCATATTCTTGATGCTTTTAAGATGTTGTAGGAAGATTATAAACCAACACAGTTTTAGCTGAGATTCAGTTGTAACGTTCTTACCAGTGAGTCAGAAGGTTATGGGTTCAAGCCTGCACCAGTGATTTAAGTCAGAACTTACATTTCAGTGCTTCCTGAGCAAGTGCAGCACTGTTGGAGATATTCTCTTTCAGGTGGCACATTAGCCATCACTTTTTCTATCAGGTTGTCATAAAGGATCCCCAACCTGCATCTCAAAAGCAAGTTATCTGGTCATTTTTCTCAAAACAATTTATGGGACCCTGAAGTGTTCAAATTGGTTACCACATTCCTTGCATTATAACTACACCTCAAAGCTGATTAACTGGCTGTAAACTCCTCTGAAACCGCCTGAACCTATGAAAGGTGTTATGTTAACGAAAGCATTTTTACACTCAAACTGTTAATGAGGAGCTTTTTCTGAAGAAATTAGGCCACAGAAGTTGGACTTCTACCTGCTGATCATGTGCAGTATGGTGGCAGCTGTAGAACACAACATCAACTCCTTTAAATAAGCTTTGCTATTTCTGCAGCACACATCTGCTGTAGACATGACAGTGTACTGATGAAGGGGCAGAACTATCGGTACAACCTTTAAATAAATAGAAATAGATGTAAGATTCAGTCAAAGGCTCTGGAAATAGCAAACCTGACACAAGACTGAGTTGACTGTCTGGTAGGGGGAATAGAGAAGTAATGTGAGGATTTGTAGTAGTTTTGGAGCATTTGCTTTACTGAAGGGCATTTTGAGAGTGGGAGTAATTAAGCATAGACAGAAACAAAGAGCGTAAAATTTAAGTAAGGCCAACTTTCAGGCAATACAAAATGAAATTCAGCAGAGGAGAGAGGCACTGCTGCAGGAAGACACAGGAAGATGATTCATATGCCTTGTGAAGGAAGGTGGTAGGAACAGTCAGTGCCATCTTCCTCACTGCTCGAATTACTGGTCCATATCTGAAATAAGAAAAATGATCAGTCCTTTTTGTTTATTCATTCAGGCAATGTGGACATCATTGGCAAGCTCAGCATATATTGCCATTCCTGGTTGACTTGGAGAAGTTGGTGATGAGCTGCCAGCTAGAACTGCACAATGCTGATTGGGAGAGGTCGTGAGGTTTTTGTCCCAGTGACACTAAAGGAACGCCAATATATTTCCAAGCTAGCATTGTCAGTGGCTTGGATGGAACATGCAACCATACAAGAAAGGAACAAGCATACGTCAATTGTCCATTTGAGTCTGCTCAGCCATTTGATAAGGTTATGACTGATCTGATTTTAACATCAACTGTACATTCCTGCATGTCCCCAATAATCTATCTGCCTTAAGAAACATTTAAAGATTCTGCCTTCATTACTTTTACAGGAAGAGAATTCTAAACACTCACAATCCTCTGAGAGAAAAAAATTGTTCTCCTTATCTCCATCTTAAGAGGAAACATCGTGCCAACATCTACCCAGTCAAGTCCCCTCAGGGTCTTATATGTCACACTTAAGTCATCTCTGATCCTTCTAAATTCCAGAAGATACAGGCCTTGCCTGTCTAGCCTTCCATCATAAGGCAATCTGTTCATTCCAGGTGTGTTAGGGCTGCCCATAACTAATACTGACAGTAACATTTCTTATGGTTGCTGAATGTGCAACCATTCTCGCAAGAACATAGATGATAACATGTAACATTTGATAACAATAATAGCACTGTACATAGCAGCTAACAAGTCAAGGTGGCAGAATTAGTTGTCTTTCTTGAGTTATTTAATCAACCTATTATGTACTAAAAAAGAAACACTAAAAGATTTGTATCAGTTTCATACAGTAAAAATGTATCCCCCACCACTCCCACCCCAAATTAACATTGCGCAGAGGAATGTGGATTGAACAAGGTTGTTGACTTGCTCGCCAAGCTGGCTTGTTTTCATCACCACGCAAGGTGGCATCATCAGTGGAGCCTCTGATGAAGTGATGTTATTCTACTCCGTTTGGAATTTATGTTGTCTGGTCCGTTATCTTGAGTGTCATTTCCGGTTTTGATCTGTATGGGTTTGTACATAGGGTCCAATTCTATGTGTTTGTTGGTTGCATTACGGGTGGAGAACCATGCCTCTAGGAATTCCCGTGCATGCTTATGTTTGGCTTGGGCTACTATGGTTACTTTGTCCCAGTTAAACTGATGGCCTTCATTGTCTGAGTGTACCGAAATTAAGGAGGGTTCGTCATGCCGTTTTGCTGCTAATTGATGTTCATCTATTATGATAGTTAGTTTCCTTCCTGTCTGTCCAATATAATGTATGTGGCAGTCATCGCATGGTATTTTGTAAACCACATTGGTTCTGCATGTTGTGGGAATGGGGTCTTTAATCCCTGTAAGTGTTTGTCATATAGTGGCTGTGGGCTTGTGGGCTACCATGATTCCTAGTGGTCTTAGGAGTCTTGTTGTCAGTTTCGATATATTCTTGATTTAGGGCAGTGTGGCCAATGTGTAGGAGTGTACTGTGTCCTCCAGTTGTTGTCTATTTAGTAGGCATCTGTGGATGAAGTTGCAGGGATATCCATTTATAGCAAAGATTTTGTATAGGTGCTCTTCTTCTTTCCTGCATAGTTCTGGAGTGTTGCAGTGTGTCCTGGCCCGTTTAAATAGTGTCCTAAAGCAGCTTTGTTTGTGGGTGCTGGGGTGGCTGCTGTGGAAGTTGAGAATTTGATCCATATGGGTTGCTTTTCTGTATACTGAGGTTTGGAACTCGCCGTTGATCATACGCTCAACTTTAACATCCAGAAACGGAAGATGATTGTTGTTTTCTTCTTCCCTTGTGAATTTAATCCCTGTGAATACGCTGTTGATGAGGTGGTGGGTCTCTTCTAATTTGTTACGTTTAATAATGACAATTGTATCGTCTATGTACTGGATCCACAATTTAGGTTGAAGGCGGGGGAGGGTGGTGTGTTCTAGTCTTTGCATGACTGTTTCTGCAATGAGTCCTGAGATGGGTGACCCCATTGGTGTACCGTTGATCTGTTTGTATACTTGACCATTAAAGACGAAGTGTGTGGTAAGGCAGAGGTCTAGTAGTTTAATGTGGATTGAACATTAAGATAAAGGCCACATAACTTTGTTGGAACTGATAATTTCTAATTAATTGGCAGTTCTAGCAAATGTTACTTGAATACCGTAAGTCTCAAAGAGAAACTTAAGAGAGTATATCATGAAGGACTGTGATTGGGCCATAAGCCTGTCTATCTCAGTGAAAATACTGTACAAGACAGCCAATTATAAATAGGCAACTCTGAACCGCTGACCAATAGTACTCAAAGGGGATGTGTGCACTTTGAGCTAAAATATATAAGTTAAATCATTTTAAAACTTTGTATGCCTTTATGCCTTTTTTGCTGTACACTGCAACTGTGCTGTAAATCACAAATAAAGGTCACCTGAATCCACACCGTGATCTTATTGAAAATATGAGATCTAACAATTTGGTATAGGCTAGCAGGATCGCTGAAGGAACCCAGACCTCTCTGTAGATTAGGGATCCATCTCAACACCCACAGAGGTCAGCTGTCTAAACTTGTTCGCCTCTCCCTTTATATTATTCGGAATTCTGGTGGGGTACGCAAGCTCAAGCTCCCTTAAGTCTGATGTCTGGATATGGCGGAGCTGAGGCAATACTCTCCCGTTCAGGTGGATATGGCAGAGCTGAGGCAATACTCTCCCGATCAGGTGGATATGGCAGAGCTGAGGCAACACTCTCCCGATCAGGTGGATACGGCAGAGCTGAGGTAGTCTCCGACCGAGCCTAGTTAAGGACAGGACTCAAGAACTAAAATTATCACGATGCCAAACGATAAGAATACAGAACCGCCAACTACTACCAAGGGTGGCCTGGCCCCACCTGACAATCAGAAGATGAAACTGTACTGACACTAAAGGGATATATAGAACAACAATTTGACCTACCTAAAATCTTGGTGAAAATTAGGCAGAAGTACAATATCTCCATGACACAATGGTCCCTGGATGATATTAAAATGGTCTGGGGAAAAACAACACATTTGAAAGAGAAAGAACAAGTAAGGTGATCCCTTGACATGATGGGACAGGTCACAGTCAGTAAAACAATGAGAAAGTACAGAAATCAAGTCATGATAGGAAAGAAAAACAGTTGAAAAGCCAATTAAAGGCTGTTTGTGAGAAATTGAAATGCACCAAAAAGAGCCAGGTAGAATAGGAGAAGCCTCCTGACAAAATAATCCAGATCCCCGAGCAACCCTTCCTAATTCTCCTATCTCGGAGCCTGGTAAAAGGCCACTCTACTCCTCGCTAAGCTAAGTAGAAAGCAAAGTACAAAAGGGAGAGAGAGCCGAATCCTCCACTGACTCCAGCGATGATGAAGGGCTCTGTTTAACCCCCTTATGTACCAAGCAATGCAAAACCTGGTCCCAGCAAAAATAACTGAAAAAGAGGGGTGGAGGGGGAATGAAAACAGCTGAGTGATATTTGGTTAGCACTTTGCGACCAAGAAAGAAAGTCTTTGGTTAGTGGCTATGTGTCACAGCTGAGATTTATGAAGCTAAGCTCTCTAATTTTGACTTCTGAAATGTGAAACGACAGTACGTCTCATTCTGTTTATGAGCATTATGAGCAAGGAATAAACAAAAGGCTAAAACCAGAGATAGTGAGAAAGTCAGTAAACGATTATAAATGAGAGAGAGAGGGAGAGAGAGATCGGCTTTCAGTACTGCATTCACTGAACTAGGTGTTAGCTCTTTTTGATCTGGTTTGAATGCACCTTTGTTCATTCATTGTTAAACAACGTCTAGTATAACATTTATGTTTTCATTCCCTAGAGCTCGAGATCTGGGAATGCTTTGAATTTAGTTTGCATTTTGGGAATCTATGATGATTGGAAATTAAGATGCGTGACTGTATCAGTGTGGTTAATATAATGTCCTTTTAAGGAACTATCTGTGGTTGAGTAAAGCAAAAATCTGTGATGACATGTTGATTTAAAAATTTGGTTCATAAAACTTGGTAAAAATTTATTTCTTGGAATTGGAAATTACCATGTTTAGAATTTCATTTTCTGGCCAGAGTGAATTTTCAAATTCTGTTTTAACACATGAGTAAATCTTTAATGACGGATGATAAGATTTCCTCATTGCAAATGTACTTTGGTGTTAAGGTATCCAAGTAATAAGAAAATTGGAATTTTGGACATAGAACATAGAACACTACAGCGCAGTACAGGCCCTTCGGCCCTCGATGTTGCACCGACCTGTGAAACCAATCTGAAGCCCATCTAACTTGCACTATTCCATTATCATCCATATGTTTATCCAATGGCCATTTAAATGCCCTTAAAGTTGGTGCGTCTACTACAGTTGCAGGCAGGGCATTCCACGCCCATACTACTCTCTGAGTAAAGAACCTACCCCTGACATCTGTCCTAAATCTATCACTCCTCAATTTAAAGCTATGTCCCCTGGTGCTAGCCATCACCATCCGAGGAAAAAGGCTCTCACTGTCCACCCTACCTAATCCTCTGATTATCTTGTATGTCTCTATTAAGTCACCTCTTAACCTTCTTCTCTCTAATGAAAACAGCCTCAAGTACCTCAGCCTTTCCTCATAAGACCTTCCCTCCACACCGGGTAACGTCCTGGTAAATCTCCTCTGCACCCTTTTCAATGCTTCCACATCCTTCCTATAATGCGGCGACCAGAACTGTATGCAATACTCCAAGTGCGGCCATACCAGAGTTTTGTACAGCTGCAACATGACCTCATGGCTCCGAAACGCAATCCCTCTACCAATAAAACCTAACACATTGTACGCCTTCTAAACAACCCTATCAACCTGGGTGGCAACTTTCAGGGATCTATGCACATGGACACCGAGATCTCTCTTTGAACAAAATTCCAATGATATGTTCTAAAATCTGAGAAAATTGATATTGAGGAATTAAAAGTGGAGAGTACAACCTAATAAAGGAGGTGGACTTTTCCTTTGTTAATTATAACACACTTGTTTTTGTACAGGAGAGAGAGAGAGAGACAGTTGACATAATTACATCCAGGAATTTTCACCCCTTAAACCACTACTAATTAACCCATTCTGCCTGATGTGAATGGATGGATGTTGTTTGATTTTTCAGTAGCTGAAAGATACTGGAGGTTTTCACCGATGGCTATGAATTCTGAGCCTGCCTGCAGACTTTCAACATCGCAACACTGTGATAGACGAGATGCCATCAACCCATCAAGCTATTCGTTAACAATACATCTCAGCATTGTGAAAGCATTAAATGAATTGGGTATCAGGAATTTCAATGCATAAAAATTGTTTGTGACTTTGAGGGAGTAAACAGAATTTTGAATTCAGACAAATTTACGTTGGAGATATATCAAATATCTGCAATGAGCTATCAAGTAACTTTAAAAAATGCAGGTCATCTTAGAAAAAGAATGAATAAAGTGTGTTTCGCCTGAATTAAACAGAAATGTTTGACTTCTGTTTTAAAATATTGTAAGACGATGTTCCATGGACTACAAATCTCTCCAGATCTCTGGAATTAGGTAGGTGGTAATAAGTTAAATTGCAAAATTGGATGAGATGAAGTAATGAGAGATGGAGAGTACTGGCTGAAGAAAAACAAATTAGAATAGTGGTTTGAAGCAGCAGTTGAAGTTAACATGCATTTTAATGAAAAGGGAAGTTTAGGAAAGAGTGCTAAACTGATAGTTTTCTCTTGGTGATACTTGCATCTTTGTCTTTCCTTTCACGAGAGCTGAACTTGGTGATTGAGCCACTACCTGAGGCATTGGGACTATACATGGAGAGACAAGTAAAATCTAATAGATCTTTGGACAGGGTCAAAAGAGAGTCAAGAATACATGACACGGTCATGGGATACTGATGAAAGTGTACAAAAGTGATTGTTACCTCGGAGGTAACAGACATGAGAGAATGCATGGCAAAAAAAAAATGCACGGAGAATGTGTCTCAGACAAGTACACATACTTGAACAACAAATTAGTGTGGCTTGGAAGAGCACAAAAAACATGGTTTAAACAATGAGACACTGACACATAATCCATAGAGAAACTGACTTTAAAACAGTGATAGTGAGCTGGAGTGAAAGGGCCCAAAATGGTGACGTACAGATACCTCGGAAAAAGAGAGGGGAATGCATCGGTAAATCGGTAGATCAGTATTGTTTGAGACCATGGACATTGCAGCTCTGAGGAAGTGCTTGCATGGGGAGGTAGTTACCACTCAATGACACAATCATTCATAAAATTGGCAAGGAAGGAAAAATATTGAAGAAGCGTCATCAAGATGGATACAGATAAGAGAACTGTGGAATTTCGAGTCCACATATGATGTTAACGAGCAACCAGTAATGAACTTGAAGCTTGATATGAACTGTAACGTTTGATCCAAAATGTATAGGCTAAAGATGCTCAGGACTTTAACACCTGACCTCCTAAAGGATATGCAGAGTTGATGATCCCGAGAGAAAAAAATTTGGACTTGGATTGAGGCAGAAGTTAAACTGTGCGACGAGGGTACCTGGAGACAAAGATAGACAAACACATCACCATTACCAAACACACATTAATGTCCTTTTTGGCCAAACAGATCCACTCAAGGGGACATATAGCTTCACAACAAATGATGCCACGTTTTCAGGTGGGGTTAGGGTTTTAAAATAAAACACGCCCAGGTGATAGCAGACAGTAGCAGAACTTCCCAGAAGAACAACCCAGACCCATCATAGCCATGCCCCAAGTGAGACCCCGTCGTCCCAGCAGGACCATTCCAACACCTACAAGTCGATCACATATCCCTCCCACCATGTCGAGGCCATATGAAGTCTTAGTAACCAGCCAATCATACAGCTGAAGTTTTGTGTAAGAGTTACATTCCTGGGTGGGGAGTCCTGACCAGCATAGACTCGGACCAGGGGACAAACTTGAGAGGTGCTGTCTGCCAGGTCATTTGCAGGTTGCTAAACATTAAATGGGACCTCCACTGCCCTCATCACCCCCAGTCATCAGGGCAAGTGGACCGGACCAACAGGACAATAAAACAGAGGCTCGCTAAGCACCACCAAGACAGAAGGCCCCGACCACACGCCCTGTCAATAGTACAATTCAGCATCCAGGCCACCCTAATCGGACAACAGGACTAAGCCCTTTTGAAGTCATCACCAGAAGGCCTATGTCACTGCCAGGAACGACTGATTTCTGGAAAGCCGATTGACATTTAATGAGTGGGGCACTATTGAAGTATTGTCAAGACCTAACCAATGTTGTCAAGTCTGCTTCTCTACAGGTGTCGGCTGCTTGGCGTGATCCATCAGAGGGAGGACACAATATCATGCCGGGAATGTGGATCTATGTAAAGAAAATCCATAAAGAACTGCTAGGAGCCACGTGGGAAGGACCCTACCAAGCGCTGCTGACTACCCCACTGGCAGTAAAAGTCCAAGAGAAGAAAACATGGATCCACACATAAGAACTGTTGCATTTAGCTCATGATGGGGAAATTGACTACATTACTAACTGTGTGTATTTTGAGTGTTTGCTTACCAGTAACTTGCCAAACCCCTGCACCAGATGGGAGAAGAAGAAAAAAGAATTGCATGTAAATACCCTTTTGTATATGTCCTACACCTATGCCAAATTGAGCTAATGTTATGTGGAGCATACTTATTCGCTCAAAACAGAGCAGCCTCTTAAAACCCATCCCTTCTAGTGCATCCAAAATGGCAGAATGGGTAATTCACCAGGACGCCTCCTCAAAGGATCCAGTATGACTGGCATGGCAGTCCTCAGCAGGGACATGTGTTTTTGGATGCGCATGGCTGATCCCCAAGAGCAGCGGGAGTCAGTTACAAAATGACCGTGTTTGCGGGATGGTTATCAGACAAATTACAACACCTCACAATAACACCCGTTTATGGCCCTTGCTAACGCCTCTGGAATGGGAAGACCATCAAGAGGGATATGTTTATGTAAGACCCAGATGAGAGGGCAGGAGATGGGATACAGCAAGTGTTCCCGATGTTGGAATGTAATCTAGGGTATTGACTCCATCCTTTTGACATACCGAAACCTCACCAGCAAAGGTACTTTACCTACTTTGTTTGCAGCCTTAAAGCCTAGGCCTGTTTACCGTCATCATGGTGCTGGAGTTATGTTATCCCCTTTGCCCACCACTCGTTTGCCGTACCTGAGATACCCCACTAGCGAAGATTTTAAAAAGGGCCATTACAGAGACAGAGAGATTCTATACCATCTTGGTCCCTTGGTATAGGACCATAAAACCGATGAGGGAATCTATCACCATGGTGGATGTCCTAGAACAGGTGGCCAATGACACTGCAAAGGCCTTGAATAAAATAAGTGTGAAATGGTGGCCATCTGTAAAACAGCACTGCAGAATAGAATGGCTCTTGATTGTATACTGGCTGAAAAGGGAGACACTTGTGACCTAATTGGGCCCAAATTATATCCGAGATAACTCAGAAGCAAGCACCGATTTAGCAACACATATACAAAAAGAGACAGACAAATTAAAACAACTCCCATCCTCTACTCTGTGGATTTGGGCAACTGGCCGGTTGGGATCCTTGGGAACTTCCCTGGTGTTATTCATTGTATTAATTCTCATTTTATATTGTTTGCTTTTGTTAATCAAATGTTTTTGCCAACAGGTGGCTTCTGCCATAGCCATGCAGGTTAGGGTCCTGAAAAATAAGCAACCTGCGAGGCAATCGTTCTTGCTTACAAGTCCTATCTCATACGTGTAACTATATATTGCATGCTTTGTGATTTGCTTAAGAGGGAATTAAAGAGGGGATTGTTAGGGCTGCCCAAAACTAATGCTGACAGTAACATTTCTCATGGTTGCTGAATGTGCAAACATTCTCGCAAGAACATAGATGATAACATGTAACACTTGATAACAACAATAACACTGTACATAGCAGCTAACAAGTCAATGTGGCAGAATTAGTTGTTTCTATTGAATTATTTAATCAATCTGTTATGTACTAAAAAGAATCACTAAAAGATCCAAACCAATTTCATACAGTAAAATTGCACCCACCCCTTATCATTGAATAGAGGAATGCGGATTGAGCATTAAGGTGAAAATCACATAACTTTGTTGGAACTGAAACATTTCTAATTAATTGGCGCTTCTGGCAAATGTTACTTGAATACGGTAAGCATCAAGAAGAAAGATAAGAGAGTACATCATGAAGGACTGTGATTGGGCCACGAGCTTGTCCACCTCAATGAAGGTGTTGTACAAGACAGCCAATTACAAAGAGACAACTCCATTCTGCTGACCTATCATAATCAAAGGGGCAGGGTGGGGCGGTGTGCTCTGAATTCAGATGCATATGTTAAGACATTTCAAAGCTTTGTTTGCGCCTTTGTGCCATGATGCTTTTTTATGCTGCAACCGTGCTGTAAATTGCAAATAAAGATCACCTGAATCCGCCCCGTGACTTGGACTCTCATTGAAAATATGAAGTTTAACAAGGTGTTACTCTATTAAACTTCATTGAACTGCTTCCAATGCATTAACATCCTTCCATAAGTATGGTGACCAGTTCTATACTCTGTACTCCAGATGCAGTCTCACCAAAGTCCAGTTTAGCTGAAGCATCATCTCCCTGCTCTTGCATTCAGTTTTCCTTACAATGCAAAATGAGATCTGACAAATGATAGATCAGTCCACGCCTCGTGGAAACATAGACTGCTGGCCCAGTGGCTGCTGAGGAGTATTTAACCAGGACAAATACACCAACTTTAACCTACTTGGCATTGAGATTCAGGCAATTCTCTCTCAGGGCTTTCAGAGTCTGGAAGCAACCATTAACTATTTCCTGGACAAACAAGCCCAGGGTTCAGCAAAATAACAATGTGTAGGTGATTTTTTCTCTTAAATTCAGAGGCAAAATATTATGATTTGTTGACACGATCTCACACTAAATTCAACACTCTTAGTCAGAATTTTAAACAAAATAGTTTCAATTAATTCAAAGTTGCCTCTCAGGTGGTCAAATTGAGATGACTAAGTCACATCTTTGAAATTTTCCTTCTTGGTTCAGTGAAAGTCTTAGTATCAATATGTATCTTTTCTCTTGTTTCTTCGAGTGCTACTATTAGGGATTTTTTTCAGGCATTTATAGGTGGAATACAATGTGTGAAACAGCTCATGACAATACCCTTCTAAACGTGAAGTGGTTAGTTAGGTGCATGATTGATTTTTGGTTGTTCAACATATTCCCAAATTGTCCTGCACTGGCTTAGCCATATGAGCAGTTTTTCCTCTCCCACTATGGTTAGCTTTTTGGTTTTGAACAATTTGCTGCAATTAACTGTTAAACATGAATTTAAATTGTTCTATTTAGTGTAAACCTTTCTCTTCAAATCGGGCCATTTCATGATTGCATACCCATACTGTTTAACACAGCAAGCACAGCTCTGAGCTTTTAGCACATCAGTTAATCTTTCCTCGGAGTGAAATTACTTGAGCTTGCAGCCTTTTAGGATAGTAACATATACCAGGCATTCAACTTGTCTCATAGACCAGTGCCATGCGACTAACATGTAAGAGATACTACCAGGGTGTACAGACAACCAGTCAAGAAAACCAGCAGCAGCACCCTTCCCAGTCCAAGTTTCCATCAAAAGAACCAATCTTAGTTCCATAAATGTTTTGTAGCACAAGGGAAGAAAATTGTCTTTGGTGATGCTGGTCCTTTGGTTGGAGTTAAGAGGATCACTTGAATATAAGAGAGAAATGCATTTTCATTCACTTTGTGTAAACAGTTTTCATGATGCTTTCTTTCATGATCTTGTCCCTGTAAAGCAGGTAAGGTCAGGAATCTCAGTGAATGAGCTTTTTGGTTTGTAAAGCTGTATAGGACTAATCAAGCTACCATTACATGGCATAACATTGAGGAGCATACTGCAAAGTTCTTTTGCATTCACCAGGGCAGGATGTTAAATGCTGATAGCAGTTGATTTTAACCAGTGTCCCGTAGAAAGGTCAAAAGTGTGCTGCAAAATTTTCTGGAAGTAGCTTAACCCGAACGTCACAGCCATGTCTGTGCTTCTGATTTCCTCCAGAACCTCAGTGTCTATTATTGAAGGCAGTATCTGCTGAAACCAGGTGCCCCTATCAACTGCGCATGCACAAGCTGCATGCGTAGACTGCTGATGCCACACATGTGGTATGAAAATTGTGGGTGAGCTGTGGAAATGTCTGTTTCATTCAAGAGTGCCTCGGTACTGAAAAGGTTGGGGATCACCGGCTCATTGTAATCTCAACTGAAACTAGTATAGAAGCATGTGTCTTGTTTTACTACTACTCAGCTGCTGTCCCTGTAACTCACAGATGTGTCTTTATCCATGGTTACAAAGGGTATGCCGTGTCATCCTTTGTTAGATGTGTCACAGACAAAAGGGGAATGGAGGTGAGTTTAAATTACGATTGCTTTTCCCCTCTTATGTCAGAGACGGAAAGGTATTTTTTGATTTATTCCAATCCCTTTTTACTCTTAGCTCTTACAGAGGTAAATACATGGGTGGTCTCAAATCCCTGGCTTTCAGATTTCAATTTTTGAAATAAACACACAGCAAAAAGCCATGAAGGTAACATCCAGGATATGGTTCGTTAATAAAGCGTTAAAGACACAAGGAGATGACGTGCTACACAATTCACACACACAAGCTCTCATTAAATTAAAGAATATAGGACAGGAGACGAGGTAAGTTATAAATTGCAAGTTTTGGTAAATAAGAAACATAGAAATGGTTATAAAACGAAAAAAACACTGTGGATACTGGAGATCTGAAATAAAAACAAAAACAGTTGAGTTCTGATGAAGTCACTGGCCTTGAGTGTTTTCTCCCCAAGATGCTGCCAGAACTATTGAGTTTTGCCAATAATTTCGGTTTTTGTGTTGAACTAGTGGTTTGGTAGCACAGAACTTGGGTATTTTGGAAAAAAGACGCATTTTGTCAAAGTATTTCATAAACATGCCTGCACAGTAAACTTACTTAAGCAAGGAGAAGTTTTGCAATGCAATTAATGGTGCCATTAAACATGCACTAAATGTTTCTGGCCATATACTATCTAAAAGTGCAAGTTTCGTTTGTAATGTGCCTTCATCCCACAACAAACAAGATAAGGTATAAGCTGACTTTGAATTCCTGTAATCCCAGATATTTCACCACAAACCAGCGACCACCACCAGTAGATGGTGAAACATTGAAGGGATACATACCCAATCTAATGCACATATATTGCGCGATTCCAAACAGCTTACCTGGTTTTAATGGGCTGAATGTCTGACTGTCTAGCAGCATTGTGATGCCTCAAGGCAAACCTGGGCAAACATGTCAGTAAACCTGACTAAAGGACTCGAGTAGTCATCATTAACAAGTGTGACAATATCCACAAAATGCATACCATTCTTAATAACAGGTTCTAATTTGTATCCTTTGGACCTGTCTCAGCATGACCAGACAATCTAACTCAATAGCAAGCCAGTAAAGTATTTCACTCAGAGATAGTAAGAACTGCCAATGCTGGAGTCAGAGATAGCACAGCGTGGAGCTGGAGGAATACAGCAGGTCAGGCAACATCAGAGGAGCAGGAAAGTTGACGTTTCGAGTCTTCATTTTCTGAAGAAGGATCCCAACACGAAACGTCAACTTCCCTGCTCCTCTGATGTTGCCTGGCCTGCTGTGTTCCTCCAGCTCCACATTGTGTTACCAGTAAAGTATTTGCTTGGAGATAGCAGGAACTGCAGATGCTGGAGTCAGAGTCGATACAGTGTGGAGCTGGAGGAACACAGCAGGTCAGGCAACATCAGACGAGCAGGAGTGTCAATGTTTCAGGCCTAGATCCTTCATCAGGACTGCATTTGTTTGACTTGTCTAAGAGAAATGACCTGCTGAGTGATATGTACGATAAGGTTCATCCTCACAGCTCATTGCATCTGCATATGTGTGGGTAACCAAGACACACAAAAGTGATGTAATTTTACACCCACTCTATTTATGATTGCTTCTGCACAACCCGTATCGGCCAAGTGGTTGGGTGAATTGCTGCAATAATCTTTCAGTCACTTTTCCACTTACATATTGAAAGGTTCCTTCAAATTGCAAAAACCATGCATTTTGTATATTGATAGCAATGCAGAATCCATGTGCTCATTAGATGTTGCTAGCCTATTCACTCAAGGAAGACATAGACATTTGCGCTGCAGCACTGTGTCATGACAATCTAAATCCACACTCACCATTGCACAGAAACCTTCCTTTATTAACAAAGCAACCCACCTCTGTTTCCTTTCTGCCTAATTTTTTGGAACACTGAATACTTTTGAACATTATGTTCTGCCTTGGTCTCTCCATAACTATTGCTCCGTTATAAGCTATCAAATCATATTCATTAATTTCTATTTGGCTCATCAAGTCATCAACTTTGTTACAAATGCTGCCTGCATTCTGAGAAAACGTCTTAAAGTATGACTTCTTATCAATTTTACTCCCCCTGGTTCTAATTTCTGCTGTACTCTTCTGCCAATGTCTTCCACATCTACCTGTCACAGTTTGATTATCATTTGCTTTTTTCTCATGTCTTTTCCAGTCTTTTTTAAAAAATTGCCTTCAATTGAACGCTCCCCACCAACTACTTAGTTTAAACCCTATCTAAAACTCTAGTTATATGATTTGCCAGGACATTGGCCCCAGCACAGTTCAAATGAAGCCTGGCCCAACCAAAGAGCTCTCTCTTTCCCTAGTACTGATACCAATGCCCCATGAAACAGAACCCTTTTCTCTAACTCCAATCTTTGAGCCACACATTTATCGCTCTAGTTTTATTTACCCTGTTCTAATGTGTACATGGTTCAGGTAGTAATCTGCAGATTATTACCTTTGTGGTTCTGCTTTTTAACTTAGCCTCAAGCTGCTCATTGTCCTCCCTCTTTCTGAGTCTGTCTTATGTCATTGGTACCTATGTGGACCATAACACTGGATCCTTCCCCTCTCATTCAAAGTTGCTCTCCAACCCAGAAGAGAGGCCCTGAGCCTTGGCACCAGGTAGATAACACAGTCCTCTAGAGTCTCTAGAGATAGCAAGAGCTGCAGATGCTGGAGTCAGAGACAACACAGTGTGGAGCTGGAGAAACACAGCAGGCCAAGCAACATCAGAGGAGCAGGAAAATTGATGTTTCAGGCTGGGACCCTTCTTCAGAAATGGAGAGGGGGATGGGAGCTGGGAAATAAATAGAGAGAGGAGGGGTGGGGCTGGGGAAGGTAGATGGGATGGCGATAGGTGAGTGCAGGTAGGGAGTGGTGGGGATTGGTCAGTAGGAAGGGTGGGGCAGATAGGTGGGAGAGAAGATGGACAAGTTGTGTCAGGTCAAGGAGGGGGGAATGAGGGGGAGGGTTGGTCATGGGATGAGGCTGCAAATAGGGAGACAAACGACAACACCTTCTGGTCGCCAAACATTTTAACTCCTCCTCCCACTGCCTGGGTGACATGTCCTTCCTGGCCTCCTCCAGTGTCACAATGACACCACCCGCAAACAGGAGGAGCACCACCTCATATTCCACCTTGGGAGCCTAAAACCCGATTACCCCATAAATCGAAAAGACAAGAAGGTGGGCAGAGGGGCTGGGGTTGCCTTGTTAGTTAAGAATGAAATTAAGTCAATAGCACTGAATGACATAGGGTCAGATGATGTGGAGTCTGTGTGGGTGGAGTTGAGGAACCACAAAGGCAAAAAAAAACACAATGGGAGTTATGTACAGACCTCCGAACAGTGGTCAGGAGCAGGGGTGCAAGATGTACCAGGAAATAGATAGGGCATGTCAGAAAGGCAAGGTCACGGTGATCATCGGGGACTTCAATATGCAGGTGGACTGGGTGAATAATATTGCCGGTGGATCCAAAGAAAGGGAATTCATGGAATGCTTACAGGATGGCTTTTTGGAACAGCTTGTGATGGAGCCCACAAGGGAGCAGGCTATTCTGGACTCAGTGCTATGTAATGAGCCAGACGTTATAAAAGATCTTAAAGTAAGGGAACACTTAGGAGGCAGCGATCATAATATGGTAGAGTTCAGTCTGCGGTTTGAAAGAGAGAAGGCAAAATCAGATGTAATGGTGTTACAGTTAAATAAAGGTAATTACAGGGGCATGAGAGAGGAACTGATGAAAATCGACTGGAAGCAGAGCCTAGCGGGGAAGGCAGTAGAGAAACAATGGCAGGAGTTTCTGGGTGTAATTGAGGACACAATACAGAGGTTCATCCCAAAGAAAAGAAAGATTATCCGGGGGAGAATGAGACAGCCATGGCTGACAAAGGAAGTCAGCAAATGTATCAAAGCAAAAGAGACATTTTATATAGTGGCCAAGAGCACGGGGAAATCAGAAGATTGGGAAGGGTACAAGAACAAACAGAGGATAACAAAGAGAGAAATAAGGACGGAGAGGATCAAATATGAAGGTAGGCTAGCCAGTAATATTAGAAATGATAGTAAAAGTTTCTTTCAATACATAAGAAACAAACGAGAAGCAAAAGTAGACATTGGGCCGCTCCAAATTGATGATGGAAGGCTAGTGATGGGAGATAAGGAAATAGCTGAAGAACTTAATAAGTATTTTGTGTCAGTCTTCACAGTGGAAGACATGAGTAATATCCCAACAATTAAGGAGAGTCAGGGGGCAGAGTTGATTATGGTAGGCATTACAAAAGAGAAAGTGTTAGAAAAGCTAAAAGGTCTAAAAATTGATAAATCTCCTGGCCTTGATGGGCTACATCCTAGAGATCTGAGGGAGGTGGCTGAGGAAATAGCGGAGGCATTGGTTGTGATCTTTCAAAAGTCACTGGAGTCAGGGGAAGTCCCAGAAGATTGGAAAATCGCTGTTGTAACCCCCTTGTTTAAGAAAGGATCAAGACAAAAGATGGAAAATTATATGCCGATTAGCCTAACCTCGGTTGTTGGTAAAATTCTAGAATCTATCGTTAAGGATGAGATTTCTAAATTCTTGGAAGTGCAGGGTCGGATTAGAACAAGTCAGCATGGATTTAGTAAGGGGAGGTTGTGCCTGACAAACCTGTTAGAATTCTTTGAGGAGGTAACAAGTAGGTTAGACCAGGGAAACCCAGTGGATGTTATCTATCTAGACTTCCAAAAGGCCTTTGATAAGGTGCCTCACGGGAGGCTGCTGAGTAAGGTGAGGGCCCATGGTGTTCGAGGTGAGTTACTGGCATGGATTGAGGATTGGCTGTCTGACAGAAGGCAGAGAGTTGGGATAAAAGGCTCTTTTTCGGAATGGCAACCGGTGACAAGTGGTGTCCCGCAGGGTTCAGTGTTGGGGCCGCAGCTGTTCACTTTATGTATTAATGATCTGGATGAAGGGACTGGGGGCATTCTGGTGAAGTTTGCCGATGATATGAAGTTAGGTGGACAGGCAGGTAGTATGGAGGAGGTGGGGAGGCTGCAGAATGATTTAGACAGTTTAGGAGAGTGGTCCAGGAAATGGCTGATGAAATTCAACGTGAGCAAATGCGAGGTCGTGCACTTTGGAACAAAGAATACAGGCATGGACTATTTTCTGAACGGTGAGAAAATTCATAAAGCCGAAGTACAAAGGGATCTGGGAGTGCTAGTTCAGGATTCTCTAAAGGTTAACTTGCAGGTTGAGTCCGTGATTAAGAAAGCGAATGGAATGTTGTCATTTATCTCAAGAAGGTTGGAATATAAAAGCAGCGATGTGCTTCTGAGACTTTATAAAGCTCTAGTTAGGCCCCATTTAGAATACTGTGTCCAATTTTGGGCCCCACACCTCAGGAAGGACATACTGGCACTGGAGCTTGTCCAGCAGAGATTCACACGGATGATCCCTGGAATGGTAGGCCTAACGTACGATGAATGGCTGAGGATCCTGGGATTGTATTCATTAGAGTTAAGAAGGTTGAGGGGAGACCTAATAGAAACTTACAAGATAATGCATGGCTTAGAAAGGGTGGATGCTGGTAAGTTGTTTCCGTTAGGTGGGGATACTAGGACCCGTGGGCACAGCCTTAGAATTAGAGGGGGGTCAATTTAGAATGGAAATGAGGAGACATTTCTTCAGCCAGAGAGTGGTGGGCCTGTGGAATTCATTGCCACGGAGCGCAGTGGAGGCCAGGACGTTAAATGTCTTCAAGGCAGAGATTGATAAATTCTTGATCTCGCAAGGAACCAAGGGCTATGGGGAGAGTGCAGGTAAGTGGAGTTGAAATGCCCATCAGCCATGATTAAATGGTGGAGTGGATTTGATGGGCCGAATGGCCTTACTTCCACTCATTTGTCTTATGGTCTTATGACCTAAACCTGGAATTCACCAGTTTTAAAATCTCACTACGCCCCCAGCCTCATCCCACATTTAGCTCTGCTTCTCATCCCAGCCTCCTTGACCCGACACAACTTGTCCATCTCCTCTCCCACCTATCTGCCCCACCCATCACACTGACCAATCCCCACCACTCCCTACCTGCACTTACCTATCACCATCCCACCTACCTTCCCTAGCCCCACCCCATCTCTCTCTCTTTATTTTCCAGCGCCCTACCCCCACCTTCCCCTATTTCTGAAGAAGGGCCCCGACCCGAAACATCAACTTTCCTGCTCCTCTGATGCTGCCTGGCCTGCTGTGCTCCTCCAGATCCACATTGGGTTGCCGCTGGAATCTTTATCTTTGCTGCAGGGAGCAGTATCTATTCTCCTAATTATGTTAACCCCTATTATTGCTATATTTGTCCTTTGTCCCCATGCTTGAATGGTCTTTGGCCCATATTCCTGGGGATATCTCATTCATTCTCCCTTCAGTCTGTGCCCTTGTCGACTCTGGGAGCAAGAATTTCATAATAATTGGATAAGAGCACTAGTTTCTGTCACAGTCACAAACCCATGTCCCAGACCACAAACCAAATTTGATGCAGTTAGCCTAAGGAGTGTGACTGCCTTCTGAAACATAGTGTTGTAGAACACTACCTGATGTGACACAGTACCTGCTGCTCAGAATCTAGCTCATAAACTCTGGGTTCAAGTTCTTTGAACAGCAAATACTTGCTGTTGATCTGGTCATTGTGGATCATATGGGTGTCCACCAATTCCCACATACTACAGCTACAATGCATCATGTTCCCATCAACCTCTATTCTGTTCAACTAATTAACTTGCATGTTAAGTATTTTAAAGTTGAATTTCTTAACTGTACTTTTCTGCTGTCTCATGATGAAACCATTTGGCCAATTGAGAGACATGGAAAAACATCTACTTATTTTTCTGTGATGTCATACTTTGGCTCTTCCACTCAAGAACGAATTGAATGTGCTTTCCGTTTTTATTTCTTACGTCACTGCCCTGCTCATATCTTTATGCATTTGCTGTCCCTGCTCACTTCTAGTGCTATTTTGGAAACACAGGGTTCTCCTTTCAGTCACTCAGTTTGCTTCCCAATTATACTGACTAGCTGCACACTTCTCCCAGTCCTACTCACAGCGTAGCTTTACCTCCTCCCTCATTAGAGGTGATGAGGTACAAATAAAAACATGAGGAGTCATTTTGACATCATGGATCTTGATATTTGCATTTGTCCAGAGCTCACTGGAAGCAGATGGCATAGCTCTAACCTCCTTATGACAGTGTTAGTTGGAATACCTATGCAATGTAAGGGTGTTCATAAGCAGCAAGGGATAAGACAAAATGATTAGTCTTGGCCATTGTATGAATTCAGTAAGGATGTCCATTTTTAAATGTAATACAAAACATAGTAGAGGATGCAGTTTGCTTTGGGATTTCTCTTCATGTCCTGTGGACATGACAAATGACTCTCTTGCAGATCTCAGAAAAGACGAACTACGGAAACAACTTCCAAATCTGCGCTTCAAGCATGCTAATTGAATTTATTTCTCTAAAATTCCTGATAAATACATGCCTAGGTAGCATTCTGGGACAACTGTAGTCACTTGAAATAAGCTGGAGGCTCTACCATGATCTTATTGAATAGCTGTGCAGGCTTAAAGAACCCGATGACCTCCTCCTATTTTTTATGTTTCTTATGAGTGACACAAATGTTGAATTGCCTGGCCCAGTGACCAGGGAAGGTGTGGGTGGTACTCTGAGGGACTTGGAATGTTTTATCATATCACATTTTGCAGACTGTCATATTTATTGATTTCTTTCAAATTGCTGTACCCATGGACTATTGTGGCATCTAGGGATACTAAAGGCAGAAATTCCCAAAACACTGATGTCTGAAATCTCCTAAACTTCTTGCAAGTTTGAATTATCAATGATTATTACAACACAACAGCTACACTACAAAGTAAGTTAGAAGAAGCGGAAGATCTTTTACGACTTACGTGATTTTGAGTTTCCAAATTGAACTTTGGAACAGCTAATTCCCAAAATAATTGGTACTATTGAAGATTTTCTACCATTGCATTTCAAAGTTCAACCCTAGCATTCCTAGACATTTAAAATGACCATTTAGACTGAACAGAAATTCTTTCCGTTTCAATTATGTCTTTTATGAGCTATTTAAAAGCTCTCACTGAATTTTACCTTATTTCATCCAATCCTCAATTTACTTGAGAAAATACATGGATGTGTGGAAGCTATTTCTTTTCCTTGTCATTCTAATACACTGTCAGTTGTGTCTTCTCTGTAGAATGATGTGAAGCATTTCTCACTGTATGGTAAGATTTAACTTCTTAGGCCAGGCTCTAACTGTTTGGTTGATATCTTAATAGCATCTTTCGTCCAGAGTAATTTTCTGAGTCATAGCTTGCTTGGTTGATTATCTTGTCTGTCTGTTGTTTTCTCTATTCTCCTATCTTCTATTGCTTATTGTAATCTTATGGCATCATATTTAGCTTGAATTGAATACCACACAGTAAGAAATAATTTATTCACTTCTTAGCTATATTGCTAGATTGACCGAGGAATACAAATTTCACATGTCCTCTCATCTGCAGTTTGCTCAGAGCCATTTTCAACAAATCCAATGATAGTACTTAACACCATAAATATAAATTATAGAATGCTCTGGAAATTGAATTTAGAATACAATTGATGAACAAACATGTTTTATTTTCATTTACAAAGCAGAATACTCACACAGCAAAGCATAAAAATATTCCATACAATATCTGAGCGTTAGTCAATGCTGCCATGCATACAATATGACATTATCATGCTCACTTCAGATATATTGCATATAAGACAGATGGTAAATGTTCAATGAAACAAGTTTAAATGGAGAAATGCTCCATTAAACTGACCTGCTGTTATCTAATTACTTTATTGCTTTCCCTGTTAAAGCTTAGTGCTGCAATTCCTCTTCAACTAAACTTCAGGTTTAGGTGTAACTGCAGCAAAGTCACCTTTGCATCTATTTAGGGATAAAAATTACTGCTGTGATTTTACAGCAATGCAAAATTATTCTAGCTGCCATTTTAAAAGAGGTATTAAACCACTTACTTGTTTAATTTCTACTCTTTAATCATTATTCTTACACAGAGTCTGTTGCAGCAGTGTCATATTGTCCATTTGGGACTGTGTCCGCTGTATTCATCTCACACAAACAGACAAACCATTTCTTTCTTTCACTGATTTTCTTTTCCAGCTGCTTTTGCCCAGATGTATCTAATTCTCACTGTTTTTAAAGTGTGCCACTGTGTGATGATGACTTCTCTTAATTTCTGTATGGGCACTGTGATAAATTGACCAGCACATTCTGATCATCAAAGTTACATAAATGTGAACATGCATTACATGTATGCAAACAGGAACATGTCTACAAACATATGTGTACATGCTCAGTGTATTTATAAGCCCTATAAGCTGTAAAATCTTTGTAGGAGATAATTAAGATGAAATTCATCCATATATTTGAATGCATTGAAGACAATAAGAAAACTGGACATAAATTGTTTTGGCGTAACTCTGATTTGGAAGAATATTTTTAATACAGTGGTTGATGTCAGGGTATTTTTCAGAAAAAGGTGACTACTAAATTAACCAGCAACCAACATTGTGAAAGTAAAAAGGCCTTTAAATATAGTAGGAGTATTTTGGTAGTGCAAAAGTTGGTCTTCTGAAATCAAAAGTATTGAGATAGAGATTTTAACATATTATTTGGATTCTGCTTTAATCTTTACTTTGATTGGCAGTCCAAAAACCTGTTGGACTTTTGAAACAGTGAAACATATGGTTGGTTGCTTTGACTGACAGCCCGGCCAACTTTCAGGCTTTTGAAGAGGTGGAACAGTTGAACTTATCCACTATGTCAAAGGTATTAGTGTGTTCAACTTGGAGGATATTTTGAATGCATCTATGTGATTAAATCACATTGTGAATGCTTGGCTGGGCTCCAAAACCTTTTATTGGTTGCAGCTCAGCCGAGGATGCTAACATAGCTGTCAAGAGGACTGTGGGATTTGTCTTGAATGACAGATTTATAAGCAGTTAGCAGGAGTTCACTTTCTTAAAGACAGTTTTATATGACTGTATACTTTCTTTAACTGTGTTTCAAGCACTGAAGAGGCTTAATATTTTTTCAAATTGTAGAATTTAAACTGAATTTTGAAATGTGGTGTATTTGACAGTGTATACACATTTAAAGGGATTATGGTTTTTTAAGGAAGCTTTTGAATGATTGTTTGTTTATTTTGATGGATTAATTAGCACATCAAAGACTTTCCACCATTACTACAAAGGACATGAGTCTGTCCAGAGTGGATAGTGAAGGAACAGATGCAGTGATATAGAAGTTATAATGAGGCATCACAGATATGGAAGGGGTATGGAGGAGCATTTTGGTATGGAAGGGGTAAAGGGTTGAGTCTGGGGGCTGCGGACCCTAAATCTAGCCCAATTCTATGACCCACAATTGATATAGTATGAGCAGGCATTGTTGGGCATGGACTAGAATCGGGACATCAGAAATGTCTTGCCTCATGCTTGTCACCTTGACAATGAAAATTCAAACCTACGTTTCACTTATGCTGTAGACTTAATCTCCCTCAGAGGAGGTCATAGCACAGGAGCAGATGGGAATTCTGCAGTTCAGCTCCGTAGACAGTGTATGTGGGAGTTTGCAATTTTGTTGGGTCCAAACCTTGTCTGTAGAAAAGATCTACACATGTTGTTTGTGGAGGGGGACACACCAATGGTTGGGTTTGGAGGTATTCTAATGGAAAGGATGCCGGCAACCTAAAGGCTGGGAATAAGCACCGCAGCTCCTCCTGGTCCACAAACAGTACTGCAAAGATAGAAGGTGAGCTGTCAGCTAAGAGCTTGAATGGCCAAAAACGGCATGTTGTGCAAAAAAGTATAGAAATACTAAGAGAGGGATATGGTTGCATTTGATGATGTGATACTGGGGAAGGAAAGAGCCACACGGTAGCAGCTCAGTCTATACCTGTAAATTCTTGCTTTTCTGTTCCCTTGCACTTCCCATTCCTTAAAATAGTCACATGCTTCAAAGCAAAGATCAATAAACTTGGTAAGAAATTATTTCATAATAATGACAGATATTGACAGTCTCTGTATGTAGAATACATTTCGCTATATCAACAAATATCAGCAAATATCAATCAGAGCTAATTATTTACATGTTCAACATGAATATGGAATTTTTAATCGAAACAAAACCCACACCCAACACTTTGTCAAAATATAAATTGCCTTGTTGCACACTTGTAATAATTTTCACATCTGGTATATGTGTTGAACTGCTAATTAAGAAGTATAAAATGAGATCTATTCAATATTGTTAGGGATTCTGTTCCATTGCATTCACCCTTACACAACCAACTCTAATGTGATGCATAACATGTTTAAGGAGACAATCTTCTGTCTTTAAAGGAACTATTCTACTGCAGTTGTTGAACTTTGCCCTTTTTATCCTCTCTTTAGCCAGTTCCTAATCTTAAATGGCATCATAGAATTGTATTTGGTGAATGTGCATTTTTTCATTGCTGATAATAAAAGCAAATATATATTGACTCTGGGGCTACATAGTAATATTCTCAAAAAAGCTATTGATAGAAAGTGGTTTAAATAATCTACTTTTTAACTTAAATCTGTGTTTCTTTAAGTCCATTTACTGTTGTTGTGGTGCTCTCAATTTAGACAACTGCAGGACTCCTGTTGGCTTAATGTGGTTATTTATAAGTGTTTGCAGGAAACATTAAAATTAATCATTGTTGGGTTGTAATTAATGAATCCTCTGTGTGAGGTCCCTGATAACTGCATTTAGTATTGTACTGCAGCATCAGATTGACAGGAATCAGAATTAGACATTGCATTTTTCCAATCTAAGTCAAAGCAGCAAAAGGGTTGACTGGACCTAAGCAATGAGCCCAAGCAACAGGACTCCACTGTGTTTAATTTGTCCATGTCTTCCATTCGATACCACCAGTATTAATAGCCTTACAAGGAAACTCTGCAGTCATTAATCATAATAATTAATCAGATCCAATTATATTGCATATAAATGTGAACAAATTGCTGGAAAAATAATGATCTATCACCAACATGCCATGAGGAAAAAGAGACTAAAATAGTAATTAGAAGCAGGGATTTAGTTGTGTAGAAATGCACTGCGACTGATGGTTATAATATGAGCATCTGATGATGTAATTAGTGGATACTGAGTATAATAGGCATACATTATACTTCCCAGTGCAATGGTTATCCAGAAAAAAAATGAACATTCAAAATGGATTAAACTAGCAATAGCTGCAGTTTTTAGATTCATACCTTTTGCAAAATGATTTGCAAAAAAGCATTTTTTTTCTGAAAGTCCAATAATGCACCACATAGAATTTATAAACTGGCACTTATGTTTAAAATGATCATAGATGAATTGTTTGATTCTGATGCCAAAATCTATACATATTGGGTTCATCAGATTTTTTTAGCCACCGAACAGTTATAACTACTGCACTTCAGTACCTTTGATCTCAATATTGTGCTTCCTACAAAGACATAAAGCTCTTATCATACCTTTTCCAGCAACTACTGCAGAAGACCTCAATAATGCGCAAGAATATCTGGAAATGCAATAATTTCAGCTTTCAAAGATAAGACTAACTACAGTACAGGTAAAGCTCTCCACAGTCAGATTTTCTCAATGAATTGATTAATGTTTTGACACATAAAACATACTGTGTTGTGTTAGAACTTACCCAGTATCACTTGTATGATAAAAGATGTAATTTACCAACCACATTTACCACATTTGATGGACATTGATAACATGCAATTTAAAATCAAGTAAAATTTTCCAGAGTGGCAGAAATGTTATTATTAGTTTTATAGGATCCCTTACGCTAGTATTTAAGCCAATATTAAGATCAGCCATAATACACACAGTAAACAAGATTTCACAATGGCATTTTTTTTCACTAGTTGCAAGTGTTAATTGCTAGTTTCTCAAGGGTAAAGAATTAATCACCTGCTAGATTTACAGTCTCTAAGCTGAGATCGGAGGACAGAAGCAATCAGAAAGCTCTTGAGGGATGCATCATATGGTGAGTATAAATACCAGTCTCCATGCATATGTAAATTGCCAACAAAGTTTTTAAAGCTCAAGTGTGCTAATTTCAAACAGGCACTAATGCTAGTTTTTAGCTGATGTTTAGTTCTTGCCTGTGGGTGGTAGAGAACATTTATAATGTTAACAAATAGCAGGCAATGAGTAATTATGCAACGCTTTGCTGGACATTAATAATTGTTTCAATTCCTGTTCCAGAGGAATAGAATGGAGGATGAAAAAGTAAGGGCATTCTGGTCACTAGAGGTTAACTCTTCTTGCTTTCTGTTTTCTGTTTGAATTGCAGGATTTTTCAGTGATGTAAAAGTCAAGTGAAACCACTTTTCACATTTTCTTTTCTGTAGCAGGAATCCTTTTCTTTATCTTTCAATTTTTACAAACTAAGTAGCATTTTAATTTTTTTTCAATTATGCTTTGCATAACTGCATGTAAAGAATTTTGAAAATCCTATTTGGTTTAGGATTGTACCAACATTTCTAAAATGTTCAAAATCATTATTAAAAGTGTGAAATGATGGAAGAATGCAAAATGATGTGAAATTTCAATGACAACAAATCTTTGAAATGTTGAAACTGCCTAGATCCATAACATTTCTTTTGATAAACACCAAAAAAATTCTGAAAAGTGTTTAAAATCTGTTATTGTGTTTATGCAGGTGTGATTTGAGTTTTCATTGTGATGTTATGGAAAGAATATCATGACAGAAGAGTTACAGTTTATAAAACTTGGATCTTCATCAGGTAAAGAGGCTAGTCTCTGAACGTACAATAATCAAAATGTCAGTAACATAACAGGAAGGAGAATTTTTTAATCTCTGGTTTAAAAATAATTTTTTTGTGAATTAGAGTACGTATAGACACTTTTTGTATTTGACAAAGTACACTTAAACTATTAGAAAGGAAGCAAAGACGCTTCTACTTTCAGTCTGCAGAACGTTTAGAATTGAGAATGATGTGATTAATGAATGGTAAGCTTGACATGCCAATGCTGAAAAGGGACATGTAATATAAACTGCAAGAAACTTCAAAAAGTAAGTAACATCAGATTATCACATTTTTTATCATCCAGGTCAAACTGTCAAAAGCTGAATTCAATAAATGATTTTACCTTTATAAATCAATTAAAATATCTTACATGGGGCCAAAAGAAAGCTCATTACAAAATATCATTCAAATATTTAAAAATATCACAAATAGTCACAATATTAAGGTTTTACCCAATATTTTATGTGTGTACATATATATATATATATACGAAACATTTCATCCTCTTGTCCACGTACAAACACACAGCGCAGGTTGAAAGAAGACAGGTTGCAAAAGGAATATTGCTGGCAAACCATGGATTCTAAAATTCATGCGAAGTGTATAGTCCCTGAACTACTGAGTGCAATTATGTTCTATCGCTCCCCAGAAGAAAGTAGTATTAGTCATGGGAACCCCTACATGAATGAAGATCAGTTTAGTTGTCATGACAGTATGACAGAATTTAGTCTTTTTCTGAACAGCTTCTGTATCCCATGTGTATAAAGACAATAGACCATTGCTCAGAGAACCAATAAATCAATTAGCTTGAACAGCTACAGTTCAGCAAAACACATTTATACTACTCAATGAAAACAAGATTTCTCTTCACAACAATATTTTATGCTCTTAAGTTCATTTTTCTCATCCTATATTAAGTCCAATATTTACGAGAATTCCATTTTTCTAGATTCTGCCTGAATGGTACAGATTTAATAGAATCAACTGTTTATATATTTACTTTGTGATAAGCTATCCAGTTAAGAAATCTCAATTTCAATAACTTCGAGAAGCTGAAATCACTACAGTAGTAGAATAACATAATATGTACAATATATGTTTCTGTTAATGCTTAAATCTAGATATTTTATGTCATGAGCATGCTCCAGTAGGACTATTGTCACAGCCCTTTGTCTGCAGCAGTAATTCTATTATGGTGAATGCATGAAAAAAAACCCCTCAATTTAAGTAAAGGGTTAAATTACACTTCCTTCCAATCATCAACCACCAAACGTTCTTACATTGATTGAAATAAAAATCAATTTTTAATGAACTTTGATGATGGCCGTGAATGCTTGTGAATGTGCTTTTCATTCATCGTTAGCACCAGATATTCCATGATCAAGCATGCAATGTCCAGAGACAAAGGAAAACTCCACTTACTTTGTGCCTCAACTCTATCTCTTAAGTGTAACCTTATCTCATCTCTGAACTATCTTTCTGTCTTCCACTCCAACAAATCTCATGTGGGATTGTCAATTTGGAGCCAGACTCTTCTGTTTTACTGTATGTGCTCATGTAAAAATAGATCTCATGTAAAAGTCAACCTCACAATTTTTGGACTAAAAAGATTTGAGCTTTTCATATAACTCATGTAAAATTTTATCCCAGTTTTTCAAGGATCAAACTGTCTTATGACTATTCATGAATTACCAATGATTACTTTGGGTCATTATTCTGAACGTAAATATGGGAATCTTGAGATTTTTGCTCTCCCATTTCTCACAGCCAACTAATGTGTACCGTGGTGAGGTATTGTGATGCCTTCAAAATAAAAATAACAAACGCATAGATCAATTTAATATAAAATTTATAACATTTGGTGAGATAACTAATGATTACACATTAACAAGAAAGTTTTATGTGTCTGCAAAAATAATTAGAGGTGGGAAAAAGATATCCAATTAACAAGAAAGGAAGCCAAATGATAAATGTGTCAGCAGATGAAGATGAAGCAGATGGCCTCAATTGGAAAAGGAAGTGGCAGAATGGGTTAAAGAATATTGGCAAAATAGCCATGCTATCATTTGTAAATCTATTTGATTCTCCACCCTCAGAAAATCAATGACAGATCTGAGTTTGTGTTGCCAAAACTCAACAATAAAAACATTAAGTCCTACCGTTTTGCCATCCAGTATTGAACATAGAGTGTATTAATTGGAAACCAAAAGCGCTGCAGATGCTGGAAATCAGAAACAAAACCAGGCATTGCTGGAGAAACCAGGTCAGCAACTGTGGAGAGAAAGCACAGTTGATGTTTTGGATCCAGTGACCCTTCTTCAGAACTTCTTTGATGCATTAATTGGCCTGCATTGAAAATATGGATGAAACACCGATGAACTTCAATATGTCAATAAGTAAGACCATTCCAAATATTTGTAAATCTGACTGGCATCCACAAATCATGATTCACAATGGCTCCATCTTGTAAAGTGGATTAAAACAGATGATAATTTCAAGCATAAAATTCTTCCAGAAGCGAAATTTCAGAATGGAATTGTTACCCATTTTCACAACAGAGACTGAGTGGATGAATACGGTTGCAAATAATCAATAAGAGGAGCTAAATTGGTGAACTGGAATGGAATTAGAGTACAGGAGGACAATGCAAAGAAAATTGTTCACCTGGGACAAATTCAAATCCCATTTGTCAATGATGTAGTCCATGATGTAAGCTCAACCAGCATCAATGTGGCTGTTAATCCAAGTGGTTTTATGGATGTTTTTCAAACTTCAGATGCATGTATAAACAAACCTCTAAAGGACAGCATTCAAAGGATGTGGAAATAATTTGACATTGGAAGGTGAAATTTTGGGTGGATATGCAGGAATAGTTACTGGCGATATTTAATAATCTACTGCTGGTTGGTTTGTAATCCGAGCCGAGGGATGGGGAGGCATAAAATGCCCAGGTAGCTTTGATGCCGTTGTTGCGCGCACTTCCAACTTCTCTGTAATTTTACAGTTTATGATCACCCAACCTCCTCCCAACCGTAGCAATTAAGTGGCTATTAGCTACTTGGTGTCCAACCATAATTTTGAAGTTGGCAGGAGGAGTTTATGGGCAGAGAAGGATGTCTGACAAGTCACTTTATTTTGGCTTTGGCTGTGAAGGGAACAATTCCCTCCTGCGTTCTTTTTCCACATTGAGTGTCCTCTCAAGGTCTACCTCCCATAAGCGCTCCCTCTAGAATTGGCCTCTCCATCAAGACCCACCACACCCCTCTTCCCATTCCCCCCTGCGCCTCACGTCTCCTTGCTGTTTCCAGATTGTAGTTCTGTCCTGACTATTGCTGGCACTGACCTTGTTGGAAATATAGAGCTTTGGGCTAATCAGATTAAATTAGGACCAGCCATTAGCTGGTTAATGTTCTTAGGAGCGTGAAATAGCTGTAGGGGGGCTCTTATGCTCCCTACCAACTCACCAGGTGGTGACATAGGAAGCTATCTCTTTGAGAAATCCTGCGCATTGTGTCGCTGGGTCATAGATGTGTGGAATTAAGTTAATCCTGATGTTCAAAAATCATAGAATCGCACAGTGTAAAAGTGGCCCTTTGGCTCATCAAGTCCACATGGACTTGTGAGAAACAGCTGACCTTCAATTTAATCCCACTTGCATACTCTTGGCCATTCTTTATGACCTAGTGACACAATGGGCAGGATTTTTCAAAGAAGTAGTTTCCTACCTTACCACCTGGTGAGTTGGTGGGGAATATAATAACTGCCCTATAGCCATTTCATGATCCTAAGAACTTTAAACTTGAATGTTACAATGGGCCAAGTGCTCATCTAGATACTTTTTAAAGGATGTGAGGCAATTTGCCTTGACCACTCTGTCAGGCAGCGCATTCCAGACTGTCACCACCCTTCAGGTAAAAGAGTTTTCCTCACGTCGCTCGCAAACCTCCTTTCCCTCACTCTGAACCTGTGTCCCTTTGTGACATTAAAGAAGGGGGAACAGCTGCTCCTTATTCACATTATTCATGCCCCTAATAATCTTATACACCTCAATCAGATCACCCATCAGTCTTCCCTGCTCTAATAAAGCCAGACTAACTTTCTAACATTTCCTCATAACTTAAATTTTGTATCTCAGGCAGCATCCTGGTGAATCTCCTCTCCCTTCAGTGCAATCACATCCTCCCCGTAATGTGGCATGCAGAACTGCACACAATACTCTAGCTGTGGTCTTATCAAAGTTCTATACAACTCCAACATGACTTTCCTGTTTTTGTAATCTCTGTCTCAATTGAGGGAGGCAAGTGTCCCATCTGCCTTTGCACCACCCTACCAACATGCCTTTCCACCTTCAGAGATCTATGGACAAACACTCCAAGGTCCCTTTGTTCCACAGAACTCCTGCATCATGGTCAAATTACACCTTCTAAAGTGTTTTGCTTTTTCAGGGTTAAATTCCATCTGCCACTTATTTGCCCATTCTGTTTATATCTTCTTTAGCCTAAGACACTCAACCTCACAGTTAATCACCCAACCAATCTTTGTGCAATCTGCAAATTTACTCATTCAACACCTCACACAGTCATCCATGTCATTTATATAAATGAAGAATAATAGGAGACCCAGCACTGATCCCTATGGTACTCCACTGGACACTGGCTTCCAGTTACTAAAGCAGCCTTCTGTCATCACCCTCTCTTTTCTGCAACTGAGCCAATTTCAAATCCACTTTATCAAATTACCTCAACATATGCCTTCTTGATAAATCTCCTATGTGAAACCTTGTCAAAGTCTTTGCTAAAATCTGTATAAACTACATCAACTGCACTATCCTCATCTACATATCTAGTCACCTCCTCAAAAAGTGCAATCAAGTTTGTTCGGCATGACTTCCTGCTGACAAAGCCATGCTGACTATCCCTGATCAAGCTTTGCCTCACCAAATGGAGATAGGTGCTCTTCTTGTCTCCAATAAATTGACGCCTGATTTATAGCACAAAAAGCTGGTCTACAATGGTCAACTTCTACATGAGTATATAAGAATGTGTAATTTTATGGTGTCAGCCTGGATCCACTCAGATGTGGATTGAGACTACAAACATTCCTTTCACTTAGGATTCTTAAAGGCATCAGAGTGGAGATTGATATGACAATGTGCGAATCCACTGCCATCTATGCTCCTCAAACAAACATGCTTCCTTACGAGCAGGTTAATCTTCTATGTGGATAGTTAGAAATAGGTGTGAGGTGACACTTCCATTACTAATATGGCTTTATTGTGCCAAATAATGTTGCCTTTCTACAGCCAAAGGAAAGCAATCACTCTCATTGAAATTGTGATGTGATTTTTTTCTCGCATGTAATGTTGTATTGCAACAATGATGAAAATAACAATTACAATTTGTGTTCCAATAATGAACTTCTCTGGTACAGCATTTGATTTCCTCCTTCACCTCAGTATTCTTTTTGCACAAACCATTCTCTATTTTGAAAAAAAAACAAAAATAAATGGCTCACATAAAATGCTGTAAAAATGTATTTCTGTAAAGACTAAGTGCTTTGTGGGCAATAATAGTTACAGTTAGACACAGCATTGAAATAATGTTGACACAGAGATTGTAGCCCACAAAGCAGAATAAGATATGACGGTGAGAAGGTATGAAGTGAAGCTGTGAGATTATTTGCTTTGAGTATATTCTATTGATAACATTCTGCAGCATCATTTCACTTATTGCAAGGAGGCAATTGCTTACTCTGAGGGTTAAAAGACTTGATTTCCAAGGTTAGTGATGTTCAAGTTGCAACAGGATGAAGAAGGATAAATGATGCTGGTTGAGATATTTTATTTCTTTATCAGATGTGTCATGTTATGATTTATTTTTAGTTTTGGAAAGTAGTCACATTTAAAGATTTCTGAATGAAGCTGAAGAACAAACTGTGTAATGCTCCTTCTTGAATGCAGCAGGGTGTCAACAATGCCATGTTAAATTGATATCCACTGTTAACATAATGAAACATTTCAAGGCGCTTCAAAAGTATTATAAAACAAATTATAACACTTAACTATATAAGGCGATATTCATGCCAATGACGAAAAGCTTGATAAAAAAATGTAAATTTTAAGAAGTATTTTAAAGCAGGAAAGCAAAGTCTGAAAGTTTCGGAAAGGTGTGCAGAGCTGAGGGCTGACGCAACAGAAGACATGCCCAGCATTGGTGGGATGATTAAAATCGGAAACGCTCAACAGGCCAGCATTAGATGAGTGCAGCTGCCTCATGGGGTTGATGGGTTGGTGGATATATTACAGGGATTGTATTGAGAGAGCTGGTACAGACACTTTAGGTCAAACAATCTGCTTCCACACTGTAACAATTCTGTGATTCTGTGGAAAGGGAAGAAGCCATGGAAAAATTTGGCAACATTGTAAAATGATGCTTAGTTGGGAGTTTCAGTCTTTTAATAGGGCCATTGCCCTGTCCCTGTTATGAACAGATTTTTTACAAGAGTGAGTTAAATTACCCATTCAAGCAAAAAACAGAAAAAATCAGACAGCCTGACATCTAACACTGTTATCATGGCTGCCATTATAGTAACATGAGACATGGAGCCTTAGTTTAATTTAGGGCTGGAAGTGAATGGCAAAGTCAAGGTGAACCATTATCTAAAAGCTTTTTAAAACTCCCCACCTCTCCAATTAACACTATTGCAGAGGGGCTAGCAGCAGGGAGAGTAAGGCGACTTTTTCTTTTATAATATGCTTAGTCAGGCCAAAAATATCCAGCACAGTCAAATGTGAAGAGAACTTTAATTGACCTCAGAAGGCTGTTGTCAGTAGATTGGACAGATATGTTAGATTAAACAGAATGTGATGTGTTACATATTGAGGAGAATCATAAAGTCAGGATATGTACTTTTTAATGCCAGCACTGGCACAAGATAGAGAAATCTAGATATTCAGATGCTCAGATCATTAAAATTGGGTAGCTAAGATAAAAACATATGAGTCAGGATGGGTATTTTTTAATGCCAACACTGGCAGAAAATAGAGAAATCTAGATATTCAGATGCTCAGATCATCAAAAATGGGATCATCAAAAAAAGATAAAAACTAATGATATGAAAGGTTTTCTTTTGATAAGCTACACTGATTATAAAAACAAAAAGGCAGTGCCAAAGGCGTGCAAATGATTGTTTGCCTATGTTTAGAATATTGTGACCAGTTTTGGGTGCCTTATGATATGAAAGAATACAAGGTTCTGGAGAAGCCTTTTTAAAATATTTGTTCATTCACTGGAATTGCTGAACAAGCCAACACTTACTGGCCATTCCTAATTGTCCTTGAGAATATCATGAGGAGCAGCCTTCTTGAACCGTGCAATCTCTGTGGTGACGATGTCGATGGGTGAGTTCCAGCATTTTGAGCCAGTTATAATGAAGAAATGTAATGAACGTCCACCTCAGAACGCTGTCTGACTTGGAGGTGAATTTGGTGGTGGTCCCTGTGCTTGCAAACAATAATCATAGATGATAGAGATGCAAAGCATTGGCTATAAAAGGAAGCTAGGGAAACAGGGGCTCTTTTATTGAACAAAGAATTGTAAGAGGAGAGCTAACAGAAGTGCATAAAATTTGGGCGATTTTGGCTCACTAAGTTGGGAGAAACTATTTCCATTGTTTAGTGTATCAGGACTTACGAAAAAGTTAGCACCATCAACAAAATAATTATTCCCAGAGAGACCGATAACTTTTTAAAAATGGTATTTGTTATGAAGGTTTCATATTCAATATATTTTGAGGACTTGAATTTTGAGGGATTATGGATGCATTGATTTATTTTGAGTTTTGCGGATACTCAGATTGCTTATTTTATAGAGTGCTTTGGATACTGGAACTTTTTTTCACAAGGAACTTCTGAGACACCACATGTTTTCAACTAATTGATGGGCTTATTTAGGGAAGCTCACCTGCCTGGGTATAACGATATCTGGAAAGCTGGTTTCTGTTTGAATGGCATTTTCCATTTACATTCTCCATATTGCAGTGTTTTCAGTTGAGTAAAAATCTGTTGCGGAAAAGGATGCCTGACTCATCTTCATGCCTTTCTGAAGTATTTCTGTTCTGAATCTAGCATGAAATCTAACTGTCAGTTTGAAGACCGTCTGCAAGACCCTATAGACTACTGCACATGGCTAGTGATTAGTCTATGTATTAGAATTCCAAATTGACAGCCATCTGAACTTTCCACACCCAGTTAAATATTCTTTTGCGCACTAAATATTATTAGCCAAAGGCTTTTCATCAAAGTGAACTTCTGCAGATAGAAAAATCTACCTCCTTTCTTTCTCCACGTGTGTGTGCACGTGCATGTGATTGTGTGTTTGGGTTACATAGAGGGTTATATATTTGCTCATTCATTTAAAAACTATGTACGTTGACCAAAATGAAGAAGCTTTGTTTCATAAAGAATCAATACCTTTGTCTTTGTTAAAGAAACCTACTTGATGGATCTTTTGTAGTATATAGATAATGCATATGGTTGGCCATATTGAAAACTCAGTAAAACAACTGAGTCTGACCCCTACATGAGGTGGAACATAAAATTGACTGACTGTAACATAAAATTGGTAACTCACAGTGGTTAACCAACACTGGCAAAGCAAAGAACAAGAAAAACAAATGATAGAATTTTCCTCTCCTTTGAGCAGTATGCACAATGCCAAAAAATGTTGGGAAAAATGCAGCAGGAATGAGAAATTCAAAAATTACCCAATTTTCCAATTTAACTTAAAGGCAAGTTCTGATGTCACAATTAAGTGGTGACTACATTATTTACATGTATTGTGCTCTCATTTTTAGCCCTACTTGTCTCATTTATATGACATCTCAAATTCTCCTCTCCTTCTTCAAGAAATTTGATGGCATCAATTCCCAACATGAAAATCAGAGCAGTTTCCTGGTGGCAACTGCTCACCACTTGCTCCCCTGGACTTCATTGAACCTGTTCCCATCACAACATTCCCGCATACTACAGACACCATCCAGCTCCATCCCAATCCGCACAAGTCAGCATCAGCCAACCACTGGCCTCACTACATCATCCTGTCTGCTCTCAATTCAACTCTCACACCACTTCAGCCTTTCAGTACATTACTTTGTAGCTCAGGGGCAACTATGAATCTCATGCTCCTGGTTAACTTTGCGAGAAGAGAATTACATGAATTTTATGCATGTACACAGGATGCATCTTTGGGCTTTAACTTCCATTTTTCACACTCACTCACTTTCTGTTTACTTGAAGGCTGCCAGCCTCTATGGCTTGTGTTTTTTTCAGAACAGAGGGAGAGGCAAATGGCCTGTCATGATTTGGAGCACTGAGCAGTCAAAAGAGTGACGTATCACTTTATGCACAGTGCTTCATCAAAATTGTATCTACACAAAATGGACTGCAGCAGTTCAGGGATGCAAACTCTCCACTACATTCTCAAAAACAACTAAGAATCAGTAATAAATATTGGCCCAAGACAGTGGAGCACAAGTCCCCTGAATAAACAAAATAAAATGTCATATCGACATTATGTGTCAACTGCTCGTACATCAAACACACTGCCTTTACTTCAATCAAATGGTAGTGTCTGAAAGTCAAAGAGGGCCAGTACTTAGTGGGTCAGCGGGTATTACCAAAGTCAGCCAAGCGGCTCATCTAATTCCAGTTCACAGAGTTGGCCACAGTCAGCCAGGTGCTTGACCCTATCTGAGTCTAAGGATCCATGTCTTTGCAATTTGAAACTGGGCCACAGTCAATCTCGCAGGTGAATTGTAACCAATCCAGGAATTACAGGTACTTCACTTGTGGCATCATGTCACAGCGCGGAAAGCTGAATATAGTCATGCCTGAAAATCAAAGAGGAGTAATCCTTAGTCGGATGAAAGAGAACTTCAGGGAGTACTGCCACAATTACTCAGAAGGTACCATCACAGTAAAGGAGTTTATCACATTTCAGTCCAGGGAGCTGGCCTATTAGTTAGGTGCATGACCCACAAGAGCTCAGAAATTCATGCCTGTGTAGTTTGGGGACCGGGACATGGCCAGGCCCACAGGTAACTATTTGGGTGATCACAACAATGTCACTTGGGTTGCTATGGAGACATCAGTCCAGGGGCTGGGCCATGGTCAGTCAGGGCTATTCTGCCAAGACAATCAGAGTGGAGTGAGGGGGTTGTTGTGAATGACCAGTCCAGGGATTTGGTCAATAATACTAAGCAACTTATCAGAGGGCAGTGAATGGAGTCCTGAGGAAATAGGCAAATGAAGTCTGAGATCATTGAATCATAGAAACATACAATGCAGGTGAAGCCCTTTGGCAAATCAAGTCTGTATCACCAAAACTTCACTAAATTTACACTAGTTCCATTTTCCAGCACTTGACCCAAATGGCCTTAACTGTGAAGACATTTCAAGTGCACATCCAAGTACTTTTCAAAGGTTGTCAAGTTACCAACCTTAACTATTCTCCAAGAATATTGCATTCCAGACCTCACCACCCTTCAGTAAAAACATTTTCCTCAAATCCCCTCAAAACCTCCTGCCATTCACCTTAAAATTATCCCTCCTTTGTTACTGAACCTTTGACTAAAGGGAACAAATGCTTTCCATTCATACCGTCCATGCCCCTCGCAATCATACATGTCGCTATCAGGTCCCTCCTTAACCTTCTCTACTCCAAAGAAAACAACTTGAGCTTATCCAGCCTCTCTTCATAGCTAAGGTGCTCCATCCCAAGCAACATCCTCGTGAATATCCTTTACACCCTCTCCAGTGTAATCACATCCTTTCTATAGTATGGTGACCAGAACGACACACAGCATTCCAGCTGTGGCCTAACCAAAGTCCTGTTAACCTCCAACGTAACCTCCCTGTTGTTATAATCTATGCCTCAAATGATAACGGCAAATGTCCCACCTGCCTTCTTAACTATCTTATTAACCTGCTCTGTTACCTTCAGGGATTTGTGAACAAACTCTGATCATTTACTTCCTCTGAGCTTCCTAATGTCCTACCATTCATTGAGTATGTGTTCCTTTGTGATGCATCATTTATGGAATGATGACAGTGATGGGGGGCAATTGGAGACACTAGGTGGCACCTGATAGTGAATAGGAGGGGACTGGAAGTTCCAGAAGGGAATGCACACAGCTCAAGGTACCACTGGCCTCCACATTGGAAGGGTGACTGGCCAAACAAAGGCATAGAAGTTTCTAAGTAATGAGCTTTGGTGGGACATTGGATGTGGTGATAGTTGTACAAAGAGCATTAGTGGAAAAGATGGGTGCTGAAATTGGCTTTGGGTCCACAAGGACAGCAGTGCCAAAGGAAATAAGAAGGATGAGGTGAATTTCATGCATCACAGGTGGTAGTTGCAAGTCAAGTACAAGAAAATTAAATTAAACCTTGCTGGATTGGTTCACAAGTCAACGCTGCAAGAATTACACAAAACGACTGAATCTGCATACAACGTTCGTGGAGAAAATTAATCTGTTTCTTCAGAGGGAGTAGAAGTTTGTGAATTTGAGGTTCTGTTTGCAGCAACTGCAGTAACAGTTGCTTCCATGATTCAGTAATGCTGACCATTTTGATTCAATTTGCACTTCATTTGGCAGGTTATTCATTGTCCAGGAATGAACATGGAGAATTATGACCTCAGGCAATCATGGCCGTTACATTGTGAGCATGAATTGCCTCTTTATCATGTCAATTAAAAAGATGTAATCAGACACGGCATTTGATATTTCATTTTGCAAAATATTCTATATCTAGTACTGGAAGACAATCCTTCACAGCTGCCACATTCACACTCTGAACTATAACTATGTAAAGGCATGCTGTCTGATGTGTAAAGGAGTTTTTTCCTTTGGTAGACAATGCTATCATGATGACCTATTGGAAGAATTCCACTCCTCCAGTGTAGCATAAGAAGTTTGGTTGTGCAATGTGCATTTGGATAAAGTGGCATACTACAGAGATCTTTATTGAGGCATGACAATAACCTCCTTGGGAAGCTTCCATGCCACACTGTGTGAGGGCTTAACCTAAGGCTTTATTCTGGAGAATGTGAGGGTTTAGGGGTAATTTAAATTTTAAAAAATCATTATTTTTCCAACATTACCCAAAAATCTCCTGCTGGCTCATCTTACGCGGAGATCATTGTGGTTGAATTCCATGTAGCCTGGGTGCAACACTGAATACAATGTAAAAGGACACACCAACTACAACATTGTCAGCAAACTCAACAAGAACAGGACATCCAGCCCAACTTCCAGATGGAGAAACAGAAGGTGAAGACCCACCAAAGGCGAAGGAGAGTGATAAGACCCTGGATCTACAAAACTCACTGTCATTCATTTCAATTGTCTGAAAGAGACCGCAGAGGGCAATTAAATTTGTCTAGGACAATTTTGACCAAACTGTGTTATATACTAGAGGAGGACTTGTGCTTATAATGCCTACATCATTAAACGCATAGCTGCCCTGAATATTTTTATGCTAATGGCTCATTCCAATGAGCAGTTTGGTAACCTCTATTAGCATGCCCCAGTCCTTGACCCATAAAAGTATCTGGCATATAACTGTTGTCACTTTATACATAACACCATTCTTCATATTCTTCTCCTGTGACAAGCAGTCAGATTCTCCACTGTCACTGGCTTCCCCCAGATGCAGGGCACTGGCGATGGTACCCATGTTCAAAAGTGCCAACCTACAGAGTTTGCCAACAGATAAGGCTTCTACGACATCAATGTGAAAATTGTATGTAAATATCAATGCCACATTTTGGAGGTCTGTGTCATATGTCCTGGGAGCTCCATGAGTCCTACATGCTAAGAGAATCCATGGGTTTTTGTTTCCTTCCAAGTCCTCAGACCATACAGCAATGGCTGCTTGGGATGCAAGGGAAGACCCGTCCAGTCATGACTGATGACATAGTTATGATCTCAGCTAAATTACCACTGGACAAGTCCAAACCAACATGAGATCTGGCTTAATTGATCATTTTCTTTTTCTTAATTTGACATTGTGGTTTTTCAATGAAACATAAGCACACAGGGCTACACATTTGTCTTAACAATGAAACAGAAGATTGTTACACAGAAAATAGCAAAATAAATAAAACAAGCTGTGTAATTATAGCACGCGGTTTGAAAGATTTCAAAAATCACAGCAAAATAAGATCTAATCTACACTGCCATACTTTACACATTATCACATCCAGAAGAATTTTCCTCCCCTACCTAATCTGGGTGCTTAACTGTTTCTTGCTGCATTTGGACATGGACTGCTTCAGTATCTGAGGAGATGTGAATCATGCTGAACATCATGCAATCATTGGCGAATGTTGCAAATTCTGACCTTGTGATGGAGGGAATGCCATCGATGAAGCAACTGAAGATAAATGTGTCTAGGACACTACCTGAGGATTTCTTGCAAAGGTGTCCTAGAGTTGAGATGACTGATCTTCAATGACCACAGTCATCTTCATTTGTTCTATGTATGACTCCAACCGATAGAGAGCTTGTCCTCTGATTTCCATTAACTCCAGCTTTGCTAGACCTTCCTAATTCCTCCATTGTCCCTAAACCTCAATTTAATCTGAGATGGGACTGTATCTTAGAAAATCATCTCATTAAAATCATCAAGAAGAATAAAAAGAACAAGAAATTCAGAAGTGAGGAGGGTTACCTACATTGATTTGGTCGATAATGTGAGTTAAAACTGATAGTTGAGCATGTTGACTTTATATTTGATAGCTGTTTTAAGATTGATATTGATTGTTGTAATAACTTTAGCATGTAGTCTGTGATTTTTAGTCAACAAACTAGGTAACTAAACTTCAACTTTCGAAATAGATAGGTTAAATAAGAATTAGAATTAGTTTGCTTGAAGTTAATCAGAATATTTCCCAGTCAAAGTGTGACTGTTGGAAATTGGGGTTCCATCTAAAACTGATTTTTTTTTCGAATTCCTTATTTGTTATATCCTTTGTAGCATGAGCCCTCACTTAACTGTGTTACAGTAATAACTAAACATAAACAAAACCTCCAGTGTTTGAAAATAAAGGATAGATTACAAGAATCAGTAAGTCTTGATATTTCATTGAACTGATGTCAAAGATTTAGGAGGCCCCCATTATTTTATTTTCAATGTAGTATTTGGAAAAATATAACGGTTTTGTACTAGAAAAAATGACAGCTAACCTTCAGATGAAGGTAGACAAGAGGAAAACAATCACCCTGGCATCATGAGTTGCCATGGTCATTGGCTAATAGGATTCAGCCAATTGATTGACACAGTGTAAGCTACGAGCCCTGAGAAATATGGTATATTAGTAAGTACTCGGGGAGGCTTCTGAGGTGATCCTTGCAGGCAGCAGTCTTCCTCAGGGAGCTGTGTTCTCCAGATGGAAAATGGACCACAGAGGAGGAGGAAAGTCCAGGGAAGAGTTTTCTAACACTTAACTCGAGACAACTTTAACAAGACTGACACATTGCACATCAACAGCCTGTTTGTCCTCAGATGTCAGTGAATCGTCCCCAGTTGTCACAGCTGTATGTTTTCTTTGTCTTGTGAACAAATGTCTCACATTTAACCTGCTGTTTCTTAACAAATTTAATAAATTATCTGAAAATTCCTTACAAATTGTCAACTGCCTATGGCAGGTAAATGTCATCATGAACCCCAAAATCTGACACCCTATAACTTTTGCAGTATCATGTCCCTTCAGCCTCGATGAGATCACATCAAGTGAATCAAATTGGCTGAAGGCTGAATCTGTGAAGCTGTGAACCACTGGAGGAGGTCGAAATGGATCATCTACTTGGCATTTCTGGCTGAAGATTGCTGCAAGTACTTCAGCCTTTATCTTTTACACTGATGTGCTGCTCCCACTCCATCATTGAGGATGAGGATATTTGTAGATCCTCCTCCGAGTTATTTTATTGTCCGCAATGATCAAGAATTGGATGTGAAAGGACTGCAGAGCTTAGATTTTATCTGTTCATTGTGAAATAGCCTAGCTCTATCTGTCACTTGCTGCATACGATGCTGGCACACAAACAGTCCTGTTTTGTAGCTTCATGAGGTTGACACCTCATTTTTAGGTATGCATGGGGCTGCTCCTGGCATGCCCTCCCTCAGTCATCCTTGGACCTGACTTGCTGAGGATTGTGAAATGGGAATATGTCAGGCCATGATGTTGCAAATTGGGTTTGAGTTCAATTCTATTGCTGCTTATTGTACACAACACCTTTTGGATGCATAGACACGAGTTGCTGGATTAATTTGAAATATATCCCATTTAACATAGTGATACTACCACATAACATGACCGAGGTTAACTTCAATGTGAAGGTGGAACTTCATCTCCTGGAAGACCGTGATTCTGTCTTGAATAGATGTATTTGTTGCAGGAAGATTGGTAAGAATGTATGTTTGAGTATGTTTATCCCTCTTGTTGGTTCCCTCTCAACATGCGCCACACACTCAGTCTAGCAGTTATGTCCTCTAACACTCAACTAGCTCAGTCAGCAGTGATGCTAACGAGCCACTACTGATGATAGACTTTGAAGCCACCTGATCCAGAGTGCATTCTGCATCCTTGCCACCCTCAGTACATCCACCAAGTTGGGGAAAGAGGTGTGAGTCTGTTGGGATGTAAAAATCAGCAGGAGGTTTCCTTTCCCATGTTTGGCTTGATGCTATGAGACATCGAGAGTAAATGTTGACGAGTGCCAGGGTAACTCCTTCCTGATGTACACAACCTCTGTTGTGTCTGCCCTACTGGTGGAAGAGGACAGACCCATGGATGGTGATGGTCGTATTTGGGTCATTTTCTGTCTGGCATGGTTTATTGTCAGGCTGGTGGTTGACTGATTGGTGAGGTTGTTCCCTAAATTTAGCATTAGCCCTCAGATATGTAGCTTTTATTGTAAGTCTGCATCAAAATTCAGCATTATGGCTGTTCCACAGACACATTTGTGATAAAAGAGAACCAGGGTATTATAGACAGGGGAGTATTCAGCAGGTTTTGAGATGCTATAAGACATTTTGATCAGTGAACCACTATTGGCCGCCTCAAATTTCATAAAACTCTTGATGATTTTCAAGACAAATGAGTTGGGCGTAGATTAAGTCCTGTTACAAGTAGATGAATTGGTCATAGAGAAGCCAGTTCAATGCTTTTCCATAATGCTAAAGCAACACCAAAAGAAGATATTCTGTCATTGAAAAACCTTGGGATTGTTATTGGCTCAGAAAGAATTTGAAGCATGTTTCCACTACAGCTATGTGGAAACACTGGAATCTAACGATCATAACTTGCTAGCCTCTGTGGAATGGCTTAGGAACCAAAATGCTAGGCCTTTATTGGTGACATTCACTAAGACTACCTTATCGCTTAATGATTGTTCAAACAACTTAATTGCCAGTGTTTTGTGAAGAAGGCAAATTTGTTTTAATTAGCTGAGTACCAAGAATGTATCAGAAATAGCTCTATAAATTGCATGTAAAGGATAAGTGAGAATGAATGTTTACATTTGTCTTAATATGTTTCTTATTTCTGTCAATACTTTGTAATGGAATGTAGTTAAAGATGAAGTTTCATTTCCTTCAATGGTGGAGCTGCTATGAAATTTACATATCCAGCTACATGTCTAACATTCTTTGAGAAGTTGAGTTGAAAGTTTGTGGATAAATTGATTTAGTTCAGGTTCAGGTGAATAACTTGAATTTTTTTAAAGTCACTTTGAACTTGGGCACTTTTTTTAACAAGGCATATGTTGGAATCCACGCAATTGCAATTCTTTACTGGACTCGTTTACTAGAGCCTGGGTTTTAAGGGAATTATTTTCTCTTTGAATGTGTTTTTCATGTAGTTGAAGATGGTATGCTTTGCTAAGGAAAAGGCCGCCCAGCTTATCATCCCAGTTTTCTGAAACATACTTGTCATGAGTCCAATGTAGAATCCAATTGTCTGCTTGAGTAGCAGCTGGAAGACTTCTTGATACTGTGTTTCCTGAGAAACATGTATCTGGTAAGACTCCAGGAACAACCTCTAGTGACTTGTATATATGTGTCAGAGCACTATATTGACAGTAAATTGAGCATTCCACATCTTATCATTATTTTCCTTTGATGTATAACCATTATTGGCCAACAATATTTTTTCAAAGCAAATTTGTACCATATGAGAATTCCATTTTTTTTCCTTTACCTGATTTGCGTGTTTGCATACATGCCTGTGTATGTGCATGTGTGTATATGTATCTGTGGGTCTGTGTGCGTGTGCATGTGCATGTGTTCAAACGTTACGAGATATTTAGAGTGATAAGCTACTGTGTTTTCACAATACAAACAGGGTGTGTTTGCCAGTTTTACATTTTTATTGAATGAGTTTTGTTTTATAATAAATCAATAATTTTGAGTTTATTAAAGAAACTTTTCTTTTATTCCAAGTCTAATATGGAGAAAACATACAATTGGTAATATTAGGAACTGGGTAAAGCAATTACACTTACTGTGGAGTAGTGAGATTAGAGAGAGACAATTGACTCCATCCAAATTGATCATAACAATATGCTTTCCCACCGTCTCAAAGAAATTATATGACATGACCTCAAATTTTAAGACTTTTACTGTAATTAATAACTAATATCAATTTGACTAAACATTACTTCATTGACAGTTTCTTAATAGCAGATGGAGTGAATCAAATTAGCTGCAGACTGGCATCTGTGATGCCGGGGACCTCCAGAGGAGGCTGCGATGGACCATCTGGTTGGTTGTTGTTGCAAATGCGTTGGCTTTATAGCACTGATGTGCTGGTCCTCCCTAACATTGATAATATATTTGTGGAGACTCCTCTTCCAGTGAGTTGTTTTATTGTCTACCACTGCCATCAAAACAGAAGGTATAATGCTTGTTAATGTTTTAATGTGAGCTGTAACCTCAAACCACACATATTATATATATGATATATATATTCTGTGCAGACTTGGCAGAATGTTTGACCTTTCAAACAACAAACTAAAGTGACTTCTAGATCCCAACACATTCACTTCTCTTTGTTTTGCCAAGTCATCATGACTAGCAACCATTGAAGGTCTTCTTTCTTCATCTTGTGAGAATTCCCAAACTGACTTCAGCAGTAAAACTCACCAAGTGGTTCCTTCTTCCAGCATCACCAGCACCAATACTCCAAATTCCTTGTATCACTGAAGATTCCTTCTTGTCAACCAAAGGGCAAGCCTTTCCAAGAATTCTGTCTGGTCACTGACAGAGCAAACCATCTTCCGTCTCTGCAGACTGCCACAACCTTTCTTTCTCTCTCTCTCTTTGTTTTTAGATTCTTCAATCAGCTACTGGAAGCCTAGAAGTCACAAAACCAAATAACTTTCAAATTCTTTGAGTGCAGCTATAAAATATAGCACATCTGTTGGCAACTGATTTGATTTGATTTGTTATTGTCACATGTACCGAAATGCCGTGAAAAGTTTTGTGTGCCATTCAGCCAAATCATACTTTACTAAATTACGTCAGGGTAAAAGAGCAAAATACAGAATATAGCGTTTCAGCTACAGAGAAGGTGCAAGGAAAGATCAACTCTAATATATATGTGAGGTCTGTTCATAAGTCTGATAATGGCAGGGAATAAGTTGTTCTTAAATCTGTTGGTATGTATATCAAGCTTTTCTATCCTCTGCCCGAAGGAACAAGGTTGGAAGAGGGTATAATCAGGGTGGGAGAAGTTTTTGATTATGGTGGCATCTCTAAGTGTAGATGGAGTCAATGGATGGAAGGCTGGTTTGTGTGATGGACTGGGCTGTGTTTTCAACTCGCTGTAACTTCTTCTTGGGCAGAGCAGTTGCCATACCAAGCTGTGATGCATCCAGATAGGATGCTTTCTATGGTGTATCTATAAAAGTTGGTAAGACTAATTGTGGACACGCTGAATTTCCTTAGTGTTCTGGGGAAGTAGAGGCATTGGTGTTTTCTTGACTATATTGCCGAAATGGATGGACCAGGACAGATTGTTGGTGATATTTACCTAGGAACTTGAAGCTCTCAACTGTCTCCGTCTCAGCACCATTGATAGAGACAGTGGCATGTCCTCTGCTCCCCTTCCTCAGGTCGATGACCAGCTCCTTCATTTTGCTGACATTGATGGAGAGATTAATGTCTTTATGCCATGTCGCTAAGCTGTCTATCTCTTTCCTGTGTTCTGTCTCGTCACTGTTTGAGATCCGAGCCACTACAGTAGTATCATCAGCAAATTTCTAAATGGATTTAGAGCGGAATTTGGCCACACAGTCATGAGCGTAAAAGGAGTATAATAAGGGGCTGAGTGTGCAGCTTTGCGGGGCACCGATATTGAGGATTATTGTGGAGGATGTGTTGTCGCCTAGTCTTACTGATTGCAGTCTGCGGGTCAGGAAGTTGAGGATCCAGTTGCAGAGCGGGGAGTTACAGATGGAGAGTTGTCCAGTAATTCTTAACTCATCCCTCTTATTCCCATCCCTCTGGCAACCACCACCTGGTTTGATGCCAGGCTGAGCTGACAAGCGATCACATGCCCCTTATAATTTACAATCTTTAATTTTGGATTTTAGATAACAGTCCAAAATATAAATAGCTTATTAAAAACTCACATTTGTAACATAATGAAGGGTTCAGGAATGACAATTTATTTTTGCTCAGTTTGTACATGAAATGTGCTATTAGTTCTGGTATTGAAAGTAGAAGTTATAACATCTTTTATAAAGGAATGATTCCATAATGGCAAAAAATGTTAATAGGTCACTGGGAATGAATATTGATGAATAGCTATTCACCTGATTAAAGCTGCTTTGCACCCAGACCAAGTTGAGTTTCACTCTTCACATGCCTAAACTAAGGTTAATCTGTCAGTCTTAGGCCAGTTTACATTGGATGTGAGTACACCACAAAAAGTGCCTATAATTCAGGATAGACAAATGTATTAGTTTTTTCAGTTGACGTTTAAAACAGTTTTATGTGGAAAATGATACAGTGCACATTGAATCAGGGTGATTGTTATTAGTTCAAAAATATGGAAAATGTTATAGTTTCTACAGCGTTATGTTAAAGGTAAGTTCACAACACAAATTTGGAGCAAAAGTGTGAATCCATTTTCCGCTTAGTTTGGGCAAAGCCTCTCTGCTGATAAATCTTACATAGGGAGATATAAATCTAATGAAACAGTGCACTCCTAAGGGAATTACAGTAGTGTTGGAGGTGTTACCTTTCAGATGAGAGGTTAAACCAAACCTGCATCTGCCTGCTTGGATGGGTGACAGAGATCCCAGACGACTATTTTGGAGAAATGTAGGAGTGTTATGCTTTGTGATCTGGTCAATATTGACCCCCCCAACCACCATCACTAAAACAAATTATTTGGTCATTATCACATTTCTGTTTGTTTGAGTTTTTTGAGATCAAATTAACTGCCATGATCCTACATTATAATAGTGACCCTTAACAAACAAGGAGTTGAATTATGTTTCATTTATACATCCATCATGTTTTAGACCTGTGTGGCAATTCCTGGTATTTCTAAGAATGGCAATTAGTGTTAAATTACACTGAATTTTGCAGGACCTCTCATTATGTTAACCCATTTTTGATAAGAATCCATAGTCAGAAATAACTGGATATGGTATCAATCCATAGCGGAACAGATAGAGTATTTTTGGTGTAATCTCAACAACCAAAACTGTAATTTTTCAGCTGAGTATTTTGGAACATAGCCATTTGAGGAAGTTGGCTTTGTTTGAAAACAAACAGTATTATGCTAATCCCCTTCACATTTAAAATTTAAGCATTAAACATATCTTGGGGTAAGATAGGAAAAGATTGGCCCTTTACTCAACTCTTCTCTGAAGGGATTGACAAGAGAGAGGCTTATTGGGCTTTACAGATTTTTACGGCCCATTGATAAATATTTGAGTTGAAGAATTAAAGTACCTCATCTCAGAGCATCTCTTCACCAGAACTTTGATGTTAAGGATAATTTGCAAATATTTTTAATCCTGAATTTATTATGTTTCTGTAGTTAATTATATCCATTACCATCTCTGAACAAGGACATTTTTTTTGCAGATTGTCGGAAGTAAACAGAATGGAAATAGTCAGTTGTGATTTTGATTAAATCATTGACTTTTGCTCATATGGAAATTAAAGAAGAGATGCAAATAGCAAAAAAAATTGTAAATAAGAACACAAATATGCCTAAATATTTAATAGATATGGTTCATATTATACCTGTTCATTTTATGCAATATCAGAAATAACAAAATGTTTTCTTTCATCAATAGTTTACACATTTTTTTGTCCAAGCATAATCAACTACCTGAAAATGAATAGCAACATTAAATAATATCTTTCAAAACCTTAATAAATATGTCTGTTCATTAAATTTATGTAGCTGACATTGCAGGGAAAACTGCATGATTTCACTACTCATTTTGACACAAGCAGCAGATTGGAATAATGTGTTATGGAAATAAACTGGTTTTGTGCATTCAAGTATGTCATTATTTAGGACTGACTTTTCTTTTGACATTCCAGGGTAATCCAAAGTGTAATAAAGTATACATTGTAGTTGTTTACCTCATGGTCGCTGCATGAGCTGCGAGGTGGAAAAAAAATTGGTCACATTGTACCTTACTGTTTCGCACAAGAAGCATATTCAAAGCATTAGGTTGGCTGAAAAAAATCTGTTTCAATGTATAATTACTATTTTCAGAGCTATAATTCAGTATTCATTTCTGATAATGTTCTCTAAATGTAAAACGAATGAAATATTTGAAATATAATTTTTTTAATGTATCTTCAGTATCAGTATAGGCAAACTCAATCTTGACAATTTTCAATCACATTTGCCTGAAGTTTGCCAAAAACCACCTAAGTGTCAATTTCAGGGAATTTCTTGGAGGAAGGATTTCTCTCCATGAGCTCCAGTGGGTTATCTCAAACTATTCTCTGCTGCTCACCTCATGATGTATACCCTCTACTGTGCCACTCAAGCACTATTGCACAGTTCCTTGGGACAGGAGTGGTGACCACTGCGAGGATTTTCTGGGATTTCTGCCTGCAGTGCCATATTTAAATACCAGCTGTTTACCAGGTCAAGCACTAACACTCAGGAATAGGCCTTCACAGTACATTCAATGGGTAGGGGAAAGAAAAAGGATTCCGTAGGTACATATGTGGCATAGGAATTTCAATCATTAGAAATACAACCTCACATTTATAAATCATGACCTCTCCAATTGATTGTAACTGCATCTACAAGAATGTAAGTACAGAGGCAACATGTCCTTAGCACAACTTCATGTTCAAAACCTGTCTGAAAGAGGGCTACTCTTTTCTGAATGTCCTACAGAGCATAACATTATATTGTTGCTTACTGTGGGACCATCACAGTTTGGAAATGTTTTAAACAATTTGAGGACATTGAACATCAGGAACAGTAACAAAAGAACAAACAGAATAGTTGTACTTGTCTCTGGGATTAAACAGGGTTTCTAGCCTTTTGACCAACAGCAAATTAATAGTCAATGTATGATGATTTCTTCAAATTGCAATATTGAAGTGGTGAACAGTATCATAAATGAGTTGGAGGTGTTCCATGAAGATATGGGGGTTGCTGGCACATGTCTGATGCCAATCTCTGTAGATGGGAGTGTGTCAATGGTCACTTTTGGGAATTTTTGGGAATGCTGATCAAGTTGGAGGCTTGGACGGGCAGATGGTGAGCTGGAGCTACCAGTATCGGCTCTGACTTTCATATCGGGAATTGTTGCTGTCTAGTTTTGCTCCACCGTTTGGGAAAATAGCAGATTGCAAATAAATGAAGCGAGAATAAGTTATAGTGAGATGTAAATATTTGTATGTTGAAAATTCTGTTTTGATGAGGAGAACATGGTGGTTACTTTTGCAGGTAAGACCATGGTAGGAAAGCATGTTGTGGAGAATCCATGGGGAAGTTAAAGATGGACATAAAAAAAAACTGCAGATGCTGGAAATCTGAGACAAAAACAGAAATTTCTGGAGAAACTCAGAAGCCCTGGCAGCAACTGTGGAGAGAAAGCAGATATAGTATTTCAGGTGCAGTGACACTTCCTCGGAACTGATTGTAGCTAGGTTTTCTTTTAGGTTGATATTCCTAGCTACAATGCATGCTCCGTCTTTCAGGACAGAGGTGAGGAGAGGCTTTTTCTCTCAGAACATTGTGTGACTTTGGAACTCTGCCTCAGAATGTAGTTAAGGCAACATTATCGGTGGTAAGTGAGACCGTGAAATTCAAAATACAAACAAATCTTCCATGATCTTCTTGAATGGTGGAGCAGTCTCAAAGGACCAACTGGTCTACCTCTGCTTTATTTCATATGTTGCTAAAAGGGCTTCTTGTAGTTTACTTGTCATTAAAAAAAATTGGGTGGAAAACCAGACCAGTTTTTTCTCAATGTTGAGGATCTCGTTTTTCCAATCCTGCCGTATTTTCCAACTGATTCGTCATTGCCCATGCTGTTCAGGGCTGGAAATATCCTGCCCATTGTTACAGACAACCCTTGGGTTTGTCAATTTTACCAATTAATGACGCTTCTCCACACTTTGTAGCTTTTCTGGGCCATCCAAATAAACATCAAAAATAACTGAACCATATACTTTCTTTCTCAATGCTGTTCTGAAGAACCAGACTATGGAATCCATCAGTTGTTTGGTATATTTTGTTGACTAAAGAAGTCTGGAAAGAATTCCTGTCTGAAGAAATGGAAGCCGATGTAAGGTTTAAGAAACTGAAGGCAGAGAAAGCCCTCAAGGAAAAGATCAGAATATAGTCATTTTTTGTCACTTGTACTTTTTACAAAAAAATAGAGTGAAAACTGCTTAGGTCACCATAAAATGGTGTCTATTTTAATAACTGAAGTCACAGATAAGAAAAAAAAAGTTTAAAAATTAAGACAAAGTCCATCTTAGTTCAATTCACAGCTCCTGGTTTTGGAATAAGACAGTACTACTGCAAGACTGCCAGGCTGAAACGGGCCAGGCGCGCCAGTTCTGCGGAATCTTGAAGCTGTCCTCGGGAAAGAAGGCGTCGCAAAAGCCGCCCAAAGGAATGCCGGGCCTCCAGATGCTCGGCCGAATCCAGCTCATCGCCGAAGCCACTGCTGACCCATCCGATGGAATTGTGGGCCGTGCCGCCGAAGACGCTGAAGCAGGTCATTGCCAGATGTGGCTTGCAAGGCCACAAGAAACTGCCATCACATTAGCCACCTGAAACATCCTTCTCTCCACCTCGCCAATGTCGCCTTCGCCGAAATAGCAGCCAATATCGGATCTCCATGCTTACCCTTCTGCCAGCCATCTCCTCGATGCTGCTGCCAGGGAACTGCTCCAGAGTCACCAACTGCTGTCACCATGCTGTGGACCCCGACGAAGCTGTCTTCCTACTGCCTTCTGCCAAAAAATAAAAAAGAAAAGAGAAGACAAGAAAAGAAAAAGGAAAGAAAAGCAAATCATAAGATGAGCCGGCACATGAGCCCGGACACTGTCTACTGCGCCACCGCCATCTTGGATAAAATATAAAGAAAGCAGGGCGAATTTAAACAATGAGCTAGGAGGGCTAAAAGGGGCCATGAAATGACCTTGGCAAACAGGATTGATGAAAATCTCAATGCTTTCTATATTTATATAAGGAGCAAGACGGTAGCTATAGAAAGGGTAGGTTCACTTAAGGACAACAGAGGAAATTTAAGTGTAGAGCTGGAAAAAAATTGGTGAGGTCCTTAATGAATACTTTGTGTCTATATTCGCAAAGGAGAAGGACATGGTGGGTGGTGAGACTAGAGAGGGATATGCTGATATTCTAGGGCATGTTGATATAAAAAATGAGGAGGCCTTGGGTGTTTTGAAAAGCAATAAGGTAGACAAATCCCCAGGAACTGATGGGATTTATCTCAGAATGCTGAGGGAGGTGAGGAAGAAAATTACTGGATTCTTGTACAAGATCTTTGTATCCTCTTTAGTCACAGGCAAGATCTCAGAGGACTGAGCCATGCCTAATGTTGTTTCTTTGTTTAAGAAGGGAAAAAGCAATAATCTGGTAAATTATAGGTTGGTGACCCTTAAATTGCTGGTAGGGAAATTCTTGGAGAAGCTTCTTAGGGACAGGATTTATTCACATTTGGAAAAATATGGCCTTATTAGTAATAGGCAGCAAGGCTTTGTGTGGGGAAGGTCATGTCTCACTAACTTGAGTTTTTTTGAGGAATTGACAAGTATGATTGATGAAGTAGAGTGGTGGATTTTGTCGATATGGACTTTAGCCAGACTTATGACAAGCTCCCTCCTGGCAGGGTAATACAGGAAGTGAAGTCACATGGTGAGCTAGTCAGCTGGATACAGAACTAGCTTGGTCATACAAGATAGACAGTAGTGGTGGAAGGGTTTTTTTCTGGCTGGAGATCTGTGACCAGTGGTGTGCTGCACTGTTTAGTGCTGGTACCCCTGCTGTTTGCAATATATATGAATGATTTGGCGGAGAATATAAGTGGGCTGATTAGTGAGTTTGCAGATGACACAAAGATTGGGAGAGCTGAGAAGGATTGCCGGAGGATACAGCAGGATATACATAGGCTGAAGAATTGGGCAGAGAAATTGTAGATGCAATTTAATCCAAACAAATGTGAGCGGATGCATTTTGTAAGATCTAATACAGGCGGAAGTATACAGTAAATGACAGAACTCCTAGAAGCATTAACATACAGAGGGATCGAAGTGTACAGGTCCACAATACCCCTAAACTGGCAACACAAGTGGAAAAATTAGTCAAGAAAGCATATAGCATACGTGCCTTCATCAGTCTGGGTATATACAGTACACAAATTGGCAGGTCATGTTGCAGCTGTATAGACTTTTAGTTTGGCCACATTTGGAATTTTTCATACAGTTCTGATCACCACACTACAAGAAAGATGTGTAGACTTTGGAGGGAGTACTGTAACAATTTACCAGGATGTTGTCTGATTTAGGGCTATTCACTATGAGGACAAATTGGACAAACTTGGTTAGTTTTCACTTGAATGTCAGAGGCTGAAGGGCAAGTTGTTAGAGGTTACAAAATTATGAGAGGCATGGATAGAATGGATAGTTGGGGACCCTTTCCCAGGGTAGAAATGTCAACTACTGGAGAACATAGATTTAAGGTTAATGGGCGAAAGTTTAAAGGAGATGTGGGAGGTGTGCTTTTTACACAGAGCATGGTACATGTCTGAAATGTGCTGCAGGAGGAGGTGGTGGAAGCAGATCCATGACCAACGTTTAAGAGGTGTCTGGACAGATGCGTGGCAGGGAATAAAGAGATTTGGACCACGTATAGGCAAAAGAATTTTAGTTTAGGAAGTTGTTATGTGTTGGTGCAAGTTTAATGAGACAAAGAGACTGTTCCTGTGCTGTATGTGGGTGTTATTAAGGAGCAGATCAGATAGAAATTCATGGTGTTTGGGCACACACATTTAAATGTAGAAATCTGGAAACTGTGACTCTACCAAACTTTAGTTACAATGGCATCTTAGTGAGTTACTCAGAATTCAAACATAACAAGGAAGAAAAGTTGCAATACTTTCCCACTAAATACCTTGTAAACATGCCAGAAAAAGAATCCATACTCATCCATTCAATCATGCATCAATTTTTAACCACAAAACAACATTTATTTCACTTTAATTTCTTTTTTCAAATATAATTCACTTTTTAGCGTTTGAATTATTTTTGGAGATTTTAGAAACTGTTTATTACATTTTCTTTTATTTCTTCTTCTTAATCAAATTTTTCTTTCTCTTTTATTTTCTGTACATTATTTTACATTGAATTAATAAAAATTTTAATTGATAATTCTTGAATTAGACTCTGCATGCTTCAATGATTCTTCAGTGTGGTTGCTTGTGAAAGCACACAACTCCTTACCATATTCACACAGATCCTAGACCCTTACAGAAGGCATTGCATTTAATTAAGTTTTGAATAACCATAAATCTCAGTGCAAAATACCACAGAAAGTAGACAAATGGGAGCAAGTGTAGGTGTAATGATCGCAGAATACAACTCATCCCTTCACCTTTCATGTCCAGAATTGTGAAATGTTTTTGTGGTAGTTCACTTATGTATGAGCTATTCATGACTGCAAGGGATTAATCTTTCAAGAAGGAAAAAAGGAGTAAGACATTTCGCTATGTCTTAAAGGTCCTTGCAGAAAGTGAGTTGCTTATTGAAGTGTGGTTACTGCTGTTGTGGAGCAAACACAGTGATCAATCTTTGCATTTCATGATCTCATGAGAAGAAATGCCAGGCAACGCTCCTCTACTCTTCATCAAACTGTGTTCAGCAATCTTTTACCATTCACCCACAAAGGCAGACAGTGTCTCAGTTTCTAGCAATGCTGCACTCCCTCTGCACTGCACTGATGTGTCACTCTGAACTACACACTCAAAGCCCAGAGAAGCATCTTATTGCTTGTTTGCTACCTCTTTGTGGGATGGTCCAATCAATCACAAGCCAATCAGGCGATGGCTAGGCCATCCCTGGAATCAAAAGCTAGGGGACGGAAGTGCTATCTGTAGACACTGGCAGATGGCATAGGGGAAGATTTGGCTGTTGTAGAGAAAACACTTGCCAGAGTGCTGAGATAACAGACTGACCCCAACCACAGGTAAAGAATATTGGAGGTGAGTGCAGTGATTTTGCAGGGACAGGATGAGGGGGTCATAAGCAGGGGCAGGGAATACCTTGACCTGACTTGACTGAGTCCTGCTGATGGCCATGACAAACATTGTGGTTTTGTTTCTGCACCAAATGAACAAGGCAAGACAGAAGTAACGTGATCCTGGTATCTCTGGCCGATGGGGTCAAAGTGCAAAAAGAGAAAGAAAGATAAAGCAAGGCAAGGATTCTGTGAGCATCCAGGTAAGCTAAGAGTGAGTGAGCTCTATGCAGGTGAATATGGAGCCTAGTTGAGTCCATGAGCTGGATGCCTGTCCCTGAGCTCACAGTGTCCTTGCTGTAGCATTACAATGATCGTTGCCAGTGCAGCCCAAGGTGCAATGCTGAAACATCCTGCAAGTGGATGGGAGTTGTGCCTGATGGCTCTTAGAGGTTGGCACATATTGAATGCCACGTCTGTAGATGTAATGGCTGGTGCCAATGGAGTGTGTTTTTTTTAGGTAGAATGCAAGGTGTTTAACAAGCTATAATCCATATTAATTGACAGCTTACCACTGTCTGTCAATAAACTTATTACACCACTCATGAAAACGATAAAAGATGGAGCAAGATGCTCCCAGCACTGAGATAAGGCTCACAAGATTTGGCAACTGATTCTGCACAAATCTGATGTCATAGATATGAGACTGATTGCTTGAGATCTAGCTATTTCTCAATGGAAATTATATTGGAAATATTTTAATTATGAAAATTCTACTCTTTATTTTCTCATTGTAATTTTTAACCACAGACAACAAGGACATCCGCCAGAAGATAAGCGGACCTTTCTTTATATGTGTTAGTCAGGCTGTAGTGACATCATCTGAGTACAATATATTCTGAATTCGGGCCTGAATAAGGAGCAGTTTGGTTTCTCCTGTGCTAAAATACATTCTCGTCTAAGAGTAAAAATAACCTCAACATATATAATTATACAAATGTGATATGAAAAATGATGTAAGTGTAATATAAAACTTATTGAATGAAAGCTTGAATGTCAGCGTGTCAGTTTTATTTTATTGGGCTTAGGAAAACACAAAAACCACTTGAAGTAACTCAAAGTAGTTCCAAACTAGCTTCACATAACATTGCCTACCAACTTTGATTAATTGCAACTAATGTGAGACAATATTGCCCAAAACAGCATCAATGATTATGTTTTAACAATTTCTTGTGCAACAGGTATAAAATTCTAGCTTTGTGATTGATTCAGACATTGATTTTAAAACTAAAATAAGAAGAAGCCTTGTTTTACCTCCTCCTCTTACATGCGGATGTTAATATTTGTTATAATGTAACGGAATAATTTACTACCTAAAGAACTGATTAACAATTGAGAAGTTAAAGTTAATCCCATCACAACTTTTTGATAAGTACGTATGTTAGTCTGGAACACTGGGTGTGCCTCTTGGAGATGGAAAATGGTTTGCTCATCCAGTTGAATAAAACACAGGATAGGAGAGAGATATGAATTCTGTTTTTTCCTGCTTTTCACTTTGCAGTCTACAACTTCATATCAGTGGCAAACTCACAGTATAAGTTGTTTCTTGTAGCACTGCAAGGAGGTTGTAGAATTTGTCAGTACATGTTACAAAGACTACAGGAATGGGGTTTTGTTAAAGGGGTCAGTTATATTGCCAGATGTTACTCAACTGCCAAATAATGCCATTGGACAAAATGTTATTTACATGCCTGGCAGTAAACTGATGATAACAGAATATTTCTTAATTTCTAAATGACACCGTTAGAAAATTAAAATTCATTAGTGCATTGCCACTGACGATGCCCAAGAAACAGTTAGTGAACTTGTAAAAACTTAGGCTGTCATAAACTTGTGTTGTTAACATACTTTATAGGGCTGTCCTTTTACATGACCGGGGCATTTTCAATCAAAAATAAATACGCAAGTTCAACAAAACTTAAACGCAATGAACACTTTAATTTCCGATTTAATTTTTAAAAGTTTGTTATCTTATTTTACAAGAGTGGAATGTAGTGTGGGCGAATAGGAAGATGTGTTGACAAAAAGTACTGTATCACATTACGCTCCTCTGCAAAGATTTCAACGAGTTCCATATGTACCTGATGGCCCTAATGTTTCACACTTCCCTCTTCTGATTGAAATGTTATTACTTTCACAATGTCGCAGAGAAAAAATTATCTCCTAATTCTCTTATAGGATGACTCAGCAAATTCAAATTAGATTGATTTGAGCTTGTTCATGTTTAAAATCCATTTTCTCTCAGCTTTAAGTATTTGTAGCTGTTATACATAACAAAAGTAGTTTGTCATTGTGTGACATGTTCTTGACAATCAACATTGTTTCATGCATTTTTAAAGATTCTTTGCCACATAATAGAGTGCTGAATCTGTTCTACTAGCAAAAGTACCCTGAGGAAGCATAATACAAGGTTAAAGTGAGAGCATACATAGCAAAGAAATTATTCTTTAATGATTAATTTTTGCCTTAGAATGATTAAGTTCTCTTGGCTTAATACAAGTTTAGCAAAGAGAACAGCTATTTCATCATTTTTCACTCAGCACATAACTATTTGTTAAATAACACTGTTGTCTTGTTAACTCAGGAGTGACGTTTCCAAATACATTTGCAAGTTTCCGTATACTATGAGCTTCAGATATTAGGTGCATATAGCAAGTTTTGCACATTAGATCATAAATCTGTTGGAGACCATAGCAGAATACACAAACATGGAACATCGGCTTTTGTTTTAAGTGCAGTGCTTCAAACAAAGCTGCTCACTGCAGATAACAAGGTGTGGAGCTGGATGAACACAGCAGGCCAAGCAGCATCTTAGGAGCAGGAAAGCTTGACGTTTCGGGCCTAGACCCTTCATCAGAAATGGGGGAGGGGAAGAGGGTTCTGAAATAAATAGGGAGAGAGGTGGAGGCGGATAGAAGATGGATAGAGGAGAGGATAGGTGGAGAGGAGGCAGACAAGTCAAAGAGGCAGGGATGGAGAGTTGCAGTGGGAGAGAGATCCCCTGAAGTTTGTCCGGAGGGATATTTTCATTTCTTTAAGATTTCCAACGTACTCTTCAAACTATTGCGATAGCAGAGTTTATTTAATCACAAACACCGCATTAGAAGGGCAATATGTGGAACATTCCTTAATAGCTGTTTAACATAACTACGCAGCTAATCTTGTTTCTTTTTAATGTTCTGACACATATGAATGCATATAATTAGATGGTTTTGGGTGTGAGTGTTTTAATGATTTCATATATTAGATATGAAAAATTCAATTTATTTAATCAGTGATCTGTACTGATGGTTTACTAAGACATCTTAATTGTTTACATTTTGGTGGCAGAAATAATTTTCTGAAAACATTCCAAAGAATAGTTTCTGATAATGCTTCTTATATTGTCACAGATATCACCTTTCTCTGACCTAAATTTTATTCATTTTTCTTATAATGAATTGTGCATTTAAAATGCATTTTCTTATTTCCTCCTCATAAGGTACACAAACCTGTGTTAACAAATGCAGACTGAAGTTGTCAAGTCAGCCCATGTGAAAGAGAAATTTAAAAAAAACTCTCTTATCTTAAATATCTGCATTAATTTAAAACTCGTTTTCATAGATCAGTAAACATACACTAACAAAGCAATGCTTGCTGCAGTGATCTGTCACACATGTGAGACACTAATTCAGCACTATTTCCAATCAACAGGCTTTATTGAAATTATAAAACTCCCAATTTCAGATTTTTGGATTTTATGTTGAAATCAATCAATTGCAAATAGGATTTAATTAAAGAATATTATTTCAAAGTATAATTACCTACTGGGACAAAAATGAGCCTCCATTGGCTATAACATACCCCTACTGTGATACCACATTGGAACGTGTTGAGTTTTAAATTAATATGCGCGCTGTAAGTACAAGACCTAATCTCGATCTTAAAGGACATTTAAAACACACTTGGAATCTTGAATGCAATCATGCACAATGTGACTACAACGTCCACCATGCTAAATTTCCGATTACATTTTTTATGTGCATGATTTAAATCGCTTTAGCAGCAGTCCAGGGAGCATTTTATTCTGCATATTAATTATACAATAGTTGTGCCATATATGGGTCTCAGTGGTCATGGTCTGTAATCCAGCTCATTTGAACTGTGAACAGAGTTTTTGAACATGCTGTGCGCATCAAGTCTTGGTTGAGGTTAAGATATGTTGCAAAACCATGCTTCTGTTAAAGGAAAAAACTGATTTTGATGCTGTGCTCTGTTGCAGATAAAATGGAATTTTCAACTGAGTGCCATTGATGGATACAAAATAGATTGCTGTAAAATATATATCAAATTGGACCAAAGGCTCAAATGTTTAACAAAATTAAAAGCATTTAAAATGAATATAGTTTTGAACAGAAAAGTATTCTGTATAAATGTTTTCCACATATCTGTGTACACAAAGATAACATGAGTTCATGAACAAATATGTTCAGGCAGTTGTTGTTCTAAGTAGCCAAATGAAAACCAGTGTCATAAACAAAAGCACGATTGAAATGTATTAAAAGCTCTTCTTACCAACATTTCTCAAAAGGTATTGCCCATGTTGAGTTGGGAACTAATGAAATAAACTGCCTTAATGCTGCACCTGGCAAGATCTTTGGGATATTGCAACATACTTGAATCAATGTCCTTTTGTAGTGCTGACATGGGCATTGTGTAAGTAAATTCAGCAGGGAGATGAATTTCTGAGTAACTTTATAATGCCAATGTTATTGGATAAACAGTGGATAGATATTCGGTCTGAATCTTAGCTATGTTCAACCCATTTTTCACAATTCTGTCCAACCCCATCCCCATTTTCCCTGAATAACTAAATGGATTCCCCTTGTCCTCACTTTCAATCCCCTAGCCTCAGCATTCAAAGGATCATCCTCAGCCATTTCCATTACCTTAGCAAGATGCATCTTCTACTCCCCTCCACTGGTCTCATTCTGCAGATGCCATTCCTTCTGTGACACCCAGAGCCACTTCTGTATCAATCTGAACTCCTGACACCTTCTCATGCAATCACCAGAAGCCTCCCAGATTGCCTTGATCCAGTACGATTTGTCTACCGTCATAATGGGTCCATGAAGGATGTCAACTCCCTGCTCCAACACTCATACCTCGAACACCTGGATAACAAAGACACCTACATCAGACTCCTATTTATTGGCTTTAGCTGCAACTTCAACACCATAATTCCTACAAAGCACATCTCAAATCTCCGAGGCCTAGGAACCTGCACCCTCTCTGCAACTGAATCCTTGACTTCCTGACCCACGGAGTACAATCAGTAAGGATAGGCGACAACTTCTCATCCATAATAGTCCTCAACACTGGTGCCCCACAAGGCTGCGTACTCAGCCCTTTACTATACTCCTATCCTCTCATGACTGTGTGGCCAAATTCAGCTCTGACTTCATTGACAAATTTGCTAATGACACCACCAAACAACGATGAGGCAGGGTAGAGGAAATGAATAGAGACCTTAGTGGCATAATGTAATGACAACAATTTCTCCCTCAAGGTCAGCAAAATGAAGGAGCTGGTCATCAACTTCAGGAAGTGGAGTGAAAGACACACCATGTCTGTATCAGTGGTGCTGGAGTGGAGGTGGCCGAGATCCAATTGACATTGACACAACAGTCAAGAAAGCACACCAAAGCCTCTATTTCCTCAGGATGCTAAGGAAATTCAACGTGTCCACAATCAACCTGACCAATTTTGATAGTAACACCATAGAAAGCATCCTATCCAGATGTACCATAGCATGGTATGGCAATTGCTTTGCCCAAGACTGCAAGAAATTCCAGAGAGTTGTAAACTCAGCCAGTCCATCACCAAAACCAGCCTTCCTTCCATCGACTCATTTCCCACTGCCTCAGGAAAGCAGCCAATATAATCAAAGACCCCTCCAACTCCAGTTCTGCCCTCTTTCACTCTCTTCCATTGGGCAGAAGATACACATGTTGGAAAATACATACCAATAGATTTAAGAACAACATCTTCCCCGCTGTTATTAGACTTATGAACAGACCTCTCCTATGTTAGTGTTGACCTTTCTCTGCACCTTCTCTTTAGCTGTAATACTATATTCTGCATTCTATTCTATTACCCTGATGTACTTATGTAAGGTATGATTTGTCTGGTTAGCATGCAAAACAATACTTTTCACTGTATCTGGGTACATGTGACAATAATAAATCAATAAACTGAAATCAAATCGAATCAAAGTTTCACATTTACTCTTTTACCGTCTCTTTCCTTACTGTCCAAGGCCCTAAACACCCCCAGATGAAGAAGTGATTTATTTATTTTTTTAAAATCTCATCTACTCTTGTACTCACAATGCAGTCTCCTCTGCATTGATGAGACCAAACACAGACTGGCTAACCTGTCATTTCAATACACCATCCTGCACACATACTGCCATACTTGTCCCAGGCCTGCTGCAGTGCTACAACAAAGTCCAAAAGAAGTTAAAGAAAGGAGAAACACCTCATTTTCCACAGGCACTTTAGAGTCTTCAGGACTCATCATCGAGTTCAACAGCTTAGGGCCCCGAACAATATCTTCAATTTGATCACACTTTCTCATTGTTTATCTCTTTCATTCTCTTCTGTCTTTGTAGAAGGATGCCCTGTGTCTCAGGTTGGTTAGGCGATTGATAGCCAGTCAAGGTCACCTGTCTCTGCCATTCAAACAGAACTTGTGCAGGAACTGGTAATCCGTTCTCCACTTATATCGCATTAAAATAGTATAATATGGAATTCTTGCTTTTCCGTTCAACTCTTAATGATAATTGATTAGATGGTATGGCCATATATCTTGCTGGATTGTTTAAATGTGGATTGTGGAGTGACGATATGATATGGATCACTTCCCATTTCATATACACCTTGAAATGGTTTACTGCAGTTTGTTGTCAGGTACTGTTCACTCTGGAATATCGAATGAACAGAAGTAGCACACATCATGTCAATGATGGTTACACTCATTGTCTTGCTAAGACAATGGAAAATTTAGGGAATTAATTCATCACAAGGACACAATATTCCCTCTGCATTGTGAGTAAGTCAGTTGCTAGTTTGATCCAAGAAGTGAGTAGAACTTCATGTGAACGTAGAAATTCTCTTCACTCCTAGGATTGAAATATTTGTCATGCCTCACATGCATTCAGAAGTCCTTGAATTTTCTAACTCATCCCTGGCTAGTACACAGATTCATATGCTGGCCATTGTGTAAATTCAATACCCCATGTGTCTCTGGTGCAACATGGATATAATATCTTGGTGCATTGCTTTTTGAATTAGGACTTGTTTGCTCTAGAAAAAGACTTGTTGTGATACATCCAAGTTTGTATCTGTATGCCAATATGAACAAATCTTCTCTGGTACTTCATTTGTACAGTCAAGTCATTCTGTGAGAATGACCTTTTGCAATTCCAGTAGCTGCTCATTTTGGCAGTTATCAATTGGCACACTGGCACTGGCTAAAATATAAATGATCAAACTTGAGAACGTCTTCAACTTTGTAGTCCAGAGTGTGAATGTGCAGAATGTCTGTTCAATATGTCAGATATAACCATCCTGACACTTGGCTTATATTACAATTCAAATCATGTACTTAGAGATCATTCATAGAATCCCAACAGTACAGAAAGAGGCTACTTGACCAATCAAGTCTGCAACAACCCCAAACAGCATCTCACTAGACCCAACTCCGCCATCCCTATCCCTGTAACCCTGCATTAACCATGGCTAATCCACGTAACCATTTTTGGACTATGAGAAGAAACTGGAGCACCCAGTGGAAAACAGCGCAGACATGAGGAGAACGTGCAAACTCCTAATGGACAGTCACCCAAGGCTGGAATTAAGCCTGGGTCCCTGGCACTGTGAGGCAGCAGTGCTAACCACTGAGCCACCATGCCACCCCTTTGATTGGTTTGACTGTCAAATGTGATCTGTTCTGCCAGGTTAGGTATTGCTTGAATCTGACAAACCGTGACTGTACGAAGAGCTGTGTATTCTGATAGTCCTGCTACTGCTGGATCATTGATGTTTACCAGGTAGAAGATTTTGGGAAACCAAGTTGCACAGAGGCGCTGCAGTGTGATTCTGCCAATTCAAAGAATTATACCTGTACACTCTGTGAGGTTCTGTAACTCTCTTGCAGTCTGTCCCATGGAGTGCCATTTGCTGAGATATGTGTCTTTTAGGGTATGCCTTTTTAGGCATAGTGATAATATGTTATTATTAGCCTCCTTGTTGATTTTAGCTTTTAGTGCATGTCATCCTGCATTTTCAAGGCATATAATATTGATGGCCGTAAAAACTCCACATCAAACTGTTGACATGGTGCATCAAGTTAACAATATGGAAGGCTTGGTCATCTTCTGAAATTAACTTTTCACTTGGTTAAAACTGAATTGCAATGATGTGTTTTTGTGCACCTTCTTGATACTTTTCTTGCTGCTGCCGTTGTGGTATTGTACTGCCTTGTTATCCACTTATGTTTTCTTCTGGGAGCTGGCTTAGCCTTTGTGACGAGACTGCCTGCTCACACTTTATAAATATCAAGACGAAGTGAAAAACAGTTGGGTAGGTGCAACAAATTGCATTTATTGTAGATATTGTTGGTCTCTTGCGCTGATTTTTCCATCAATGTTGCCTGCACCGAAGACGTGCAACTGTTGTTGTCCTGCCACTAGTGACTTCATACTTGCATCCATCCTTACATGATGTGTCAATGATATGGCCCTTTTTCTTGTCCAAAATATCCTTCTTACAGCTTTTATTTAGTATAGAAGTGAAAACTAAATCAATGACCCAATATTCTGACAGTTCCTCTTTGGAAAAGTTACATTTGTGTCCTTTGCTGCAACATCTTCCAACAAACTAGTCAGTAGACTCCTAGGATTGTTGTCTGCATGACATGAGTTAGAGTTCTGTTAATATCGAAGTTAATTCTTACTGGAGATGGCCTTCAAGAACCTGCTTGACTTTTACTGATTTTTATAATCATCCATGAAAAAAATTGGACGTGCCAACTCTGTGAGGTCCTCCATGCCAATGGCAATTGATACTTTTAGGGATCTGTTCTCAGGAATATCTATCACTTGGCTTGTAGAATAGAACAGCATAAGATGTTTGAACAGTTGCAATTAAGGAAGGGTGTCACTGGATGGCCCGGTCCATAATGACATTTCTGCTATCTATAATTCCACCTTAGAAATTTTGGACTGTATCGCCTTAAGGTGTCTGTCCTTGAATTGATTACAGTGTGGACAAAAACTGCTTCTTTTATAAGAATACTGACTTTACAACTGTTGTTCTGAGAAATTGTTCCTTATGTATTGACTGTTAAGAACAGAGTGTTCTTGCTTCCGTATGGCACTCATCTGTTCAAAAGCACACTTCAGCCTTTTTATTGCTTCTTTCTTTTGATTTAAGCTTTCTTAGTTTATTTTTATCTCACAAGATCTTACATTCTAGTCAAATTAAATTAGCTTTGTCTTCGAAGGTTAATGTTCTATTTGGAAATGAGGGAACAGGAATAAACCATTCAACCTGAGCCTGTTCCACCATTCTTTGAGATCATGGCTAATCTGTGACCTAACTCCACATGCTTTTGGTCCACATCCTTTAATACCTATGCTGAACAAAAATATATCAATACCTATTTAAAATTAACAATTGATCCTGTATGCGTAACCCTTTGTGGAAGAGAGTTCTAAATAGTTACCGCCCTTTTTGTGTTTTCTTTTTATTCACCCTTGGGATGTGGGTGTTGCTAGCTGGCCAGCATTTTTATTGCCTGATCCTAGTTGCCCATGAGAAGATGGTGGTGAGCTGCATTCTTGAACCATTGCGGTCCATGTGATGTCCAAAGCTATTAGGAAGGGAATTTCAGGATTTTGACCCAGCGACTGAGAGTGACTTGAAGGAGAACTTGCAGGTAGTGGTATTCCCATGTATCTGTAGACCTTGTCCTTCCAGATGGAACTGCTCATGGGTTTGGAAGGTGTTGCCTAAGGACGTTTGGTGAAATTCTGCAATGCATCTTGTAGATTGTACACACTGCTGCTGCGGAGTGTCAGTGGTGGAGAGGATATTTGTGGATGTGGTGCCAAACAAGCAAGTTGCTGTGTCCTGAATAGTGTCAAGCTCCTTGGAGTGTTGTTGGAGCTGCACCCATCCAGACAAGTGGGGAGTATTTCATCACACTCCTGCCTTGGGCCTTATTGATGATGGATAGGCTTTGGTGAGACATGAGGTGAGTTACTTGTTGTAGCATTCCTAGCCCCTGATCTGTTCTTGTAGCCTTTGTGTTTATGCAGTGAGTCCAGTTGAGTTTCTGGTTGATGATAACCCTGAGGATGTTGATAATGGTGAACTCAGTGATATAACATCAAATGAACATCAAGGGGTGGTGGTTAGATTGTTTCTTATTGGATACAGTCATTGCCACTTGCAACTTGTGAGCCCAAGCCTGGGTACTGTGCAGATCTTGTTGCATTTGAACATGGACTGTTTCACTGTATGAGGAGTCATGAAGGATGCTGAATATAGTGCAATCATCAGTCAACAAGCTCACTTCTGACCTTATGATGGAGGGAAGGTCACTTATGAAGCATCTGAAGATGGTTGGGTCTAGGACACAACTCTAAGGAGCTCCTGCAGAGATGGCTTGGAGTTGAGGTGACTGACCTTCAGCAACCACAACCATCTTTTTATGTGCTAGGTATGACGCCAAACACTAGAAAATTTGCCCATCATATCTATTGATTCCAGTTTTGCTGGGCTCATTAATACCACACTCAGTCGAATGCGGCCTGGATGTCAAAGACTCTCACTCTAACTTCACTTCGGATTCAACTCGTTTGTCCCTATTTGAACCAAGGCTGTAATGAGATCAGGAGCTGAGTGGCCCTGGCGGAACCCAAACTGGGCATCTCTGAGCAGGTTACTGCTGAGCAGGGTCTACTTGATTGCACTATTGATGACATCTTCCATCACTTTCCAGATGATCAAGAGAAGACTGATGGGCCGGTAATCGGCCGGGTTGGATTTGTCCTGCATTTTGTGCACAATACACACCTGGGTAACTTTCCACATTGTCGGGTAGAGTCATAGAGTCAGACAGGTATACAGCATGGAAACAGACCCAACACATCCATGCCAGCCAGATATCCTAAATAAATCTAGTCTCATTTTCCAGCATTTGGCCCATATCCCTCTAACCCCTCCCTATTCATATACCAATGCAGAAGTCTTTTAAATATTGTAACTGTACCAGCATCTACCACTTCCTCTGGCAGCTCATTCCAAACACACACCACCCTCTGCATGAATAAGTCGCCCCTTAGTTCCCTTTTAAATCTTGCCCCTCTCACCTTAAACCTATGCCCTCTAGTTTTGGACTCACCCACCCCAGGGAAAAGACCTTGGCTATTCACTGTATCCATGCCCCTCATGATTTTATAAATCTTTATAAGGTCACCCCTCATCCTCCAAAGCTCCAGAGAAAATAGCCCCAGCCTGTTCAGCCTCTCTCTACAGCTCAAACCTTCCAACCCTGACAACATCCTTTTAAATCTTTTCCGAACCTTTTCAAGTTTCACAAAATCCTTTTTACAGCAGGGAGAACAGAGTTGTGTGCAGTATTCAAATAGTGGTCCAACCAATGTCCGATACAGCCACAACATGACCTCCCAACTCTATACTCAAGGCACTGACCAATAAAGGCAAGCATATCAAAGGCTTTTTTCACTAACCTGTTTATCTGCGACACCACTTTCAAAGAACTACGGACCTGCACTCTAAGGTCTCCTTGTTTAGCAACACTTCCCAGGACCTTACCATTACGTGTATGCGTCCTGCCCTGATTTGTCTTTCTAAAATGCAGCACCTCTTATTTATCTGAATTAAACTCCATCAGCCTCTCCTCGACCCATTGGCCCATCTGATCAAGATCCCGTTGTACTCTGAGGTAACATTCTTCGCTGTCCACCACACCTCTAATTTTAGTGTCATCTGCAAACTTACTAACCGTACCTCCTACGTACACACCCAAACCATTTATATAAATGACAAAAAGCAATGGTTCCAGCACTGATCCTTGAGGCACACCGCTGGTCACAGGCCTCCAGTCTGAAAAGGCTGTCTGGCAGAAAGCAGAGAGTGGGGTTAAAGGTCCCTTCTCAGGACGGCAGCCAGTGATGAGAGGTGTTTTGCAAGGGTCAGTGTTGGGACCACAACTTTTCACTTTATATGTTAATGATTTACATGAAGGAACTGAGGGCATTCTGACTGAGTTTCCAGGTGATATAAAGATAGCTGGAGGGACAAGTAATATTGAGGAGGTTGGGAGGCTAAGAAGGATTTGGACAGGTTAGGAGAGTGGGCAAAGAAGTGACAGATAGAATACAATGTGTGAAAGTGTGAGGTCATGCACTTTGGTAGGAAGAATAGAGGCATAGATTATTTTCTAAATGGGGAGCAAATTCAGAAATCTGAAGGGAAAAAGGCCTTGGGAGTCCTAGTCCAGGATTCTCTTCAGGTAAACGTACATATGCGTCAGTATTTAGGAAGGCAAATACAATGTTAGCATTTATTTCGAGAGGACGAGACAATAAAAGCAGAGATATACTTATGAAGCTTTATAAAGCTCTGGTCACATTTAGAATATTGTGAGCAATTTTCAGCTCCATTCGTCAGGAAGGACATTCACAAGAATGACTCCAGGAATGAAACGCTCAACATATGATGAATGTTTGTGGACTCTGGGTCTATACTTGTTGGAGTTTAGAAGGATGAGGGGTTATCTAATTGAAACCTACAGACGAGTGAACAGTTTGGACGGAATGGACACTGGGAAGATGTTTCCGTTGGCAGGAGAGTCTAGGACCAGAGGGCACAGCCTTAGAGTAAAGAGAAGACCCTTTAGAACGGAGAAAAGGAGAAACGTCTTCAGCTAGAGGGGGTGAATCTATGGAATTCATTGTCACAGAAGGCTGTGGAGGTCAGGTCATTGCGTATTTAAGACAGAGAACTGTAGGTTCTTGATTTTCAAGGGGATCAAGAGTCACGGGGAGAAAGCGAGAGAAATGGAGTTGAGAAACTTATCAGCCATGATTGAATGGCAGAGCAAACCTGAAGGACTGAATGACCTAATTTCTGCTCTTATATCTTATAGTCTAATGGTGTTATGGAAAGCAACCCTTCTCCTCCGTCCTCTGTCTTCTACCTTGATTAATGCTAGTGTTGTAACTGTAGTGGAAGAGCTTGCCTAGGGAAGCACCAGTTCTGGAAAAAATGTTTTGAGTGCTATTGTTGCAATGTTGTCAAGCCCCACAGTATTTGCACTATCCAAATTGCTGTGAATGCTTCAGCCTTATCTTTTGCACTGATGCACTGGGTTCTTCCATCATTGAGAATGGGGATATTTGTGGATCCTTCTCCTCCAGTCCAACAGCATTCACAACTGGATGTGGAAGGACTGCTGTACATAGATCTGATCCACTGGTTGTGGGATAGCTTAGCTCTATCAAACACTTCTTATGTTGTTTGGTACGCAAATAGTCCTGTTAGCTTCACCGGGTTGATACCTCATCTTCAGGTATGCCTGCTGCTGCTACTGGCATGCTTTCCTTCTCTCTCCATTTAGCCAACATTGTTCCCCTAGCTTGATGGTAATGGTTGAGTGGGGGCTATGGCAGGCCAAGAGGTTGCAAGTTGTGTTGGAGTACAATACTGCTGTCATTGATGGCTCATAGCACCTCATGGATACTCAGTGTTGAGCTGCCAGATCTGTCCAAAGTTTATCCCATTTAGCATGGGACAGAGCTACACAACACAAATGGAGGTTAATCTCAATTGAAGGTGGGACTTTGTCTCCACAAGGACTGTACAATGGTCACTCTTACAGATACTGTCATGGACAAATCTACAGCTGGCAGATTGGTAAGGAAGAGGTCAAGTATATTTTTTCCTCTTGTTGGTTCCCTCACCTCCTGCTGCAGACCCAATTATGTCCTTTAGGACCCTACCAGCTCAATTAATAGTCCTGCTGCCGAGCCATTCTTGGTTCTGGACGTTGATATTAGTCATCCAGCCTTCAACATGGAATAGCACACTGATTCATCAGTGGAGGGAGGATGGTACATGATAATCAGCAGGAGGTTTCCTTGCTCATGTTTAACCTGATGCTATGAGAGTTTATGTGGTAAGGAATCAACGTTGAGGCCTCTCAGGGCAACTCCCTCCTGACTGTATACCATGGTGCTGACACCTCTGCAAGGTCTGTCCTGACATTGGGACAGGATATATCCAGGTATGGTAGTAGTGGTGCTGGGATGTTATCCATAAAGTATGATTCGGTGAATACGATTATATCAGGCTGTTGCTTGATTAGTCTGTGAGACAGCTCTTTCAGTTTTGGCATTGGTCCCCAGATGTTAGTGAGGAGGACTTTGCAGAGTCAACATGGCTGTTTTTGCCATTGTCTTTTCTCTTGTCTAGGTCAATGCCATGTGGCCTGTCCAGTTTCATTTCTTTGTGGAGACTTCTTAATGATTGATACAACTGAATGGCTTGCTAGGTCATTTCAGAGGGCAGTTGAGAGTTAACCACATTGCTGTGGGCCTGGAGTCACATGTAGGCAAGACCAGGTGAGGATGGCAGATTTACTCTCCTGAAGTGCCAGATGGGTTTTTCCAACAATCAACAATGGTTTCACAGTCATCCGTAGATACTTAATTCAATTATTTTTTCTTTAATTGAATCCAAATTCCGCCATTTGCTGTGGTGGGATTCAAACCCAGGTCTCCAGAACATTAGCTGAGTTTCTGGATAATTAATCTAGCAATAATACCATAAAGCCATTGACCCCCTGCCAACCGCACCCCCCCCCTCCCCCACCCCCCACCCCCAACCCGAGTTAGAGTTCTGTGCAGCTGTATATCCTTATAGCAACTGATAACTCTTAAGAGGTTCTTCTGTCTTGTCCTAAGCTTTTATTTTCTGGTTGGTGTTTGATTCATTTTCCAAATATCTACCACAAGAATTACAGTATTTCCTAGTTGGCCACCACAGTTATCATGGTGTAAGTTTTACATGTTAATTCAACAAGAGTAAACCAACAGTATCCTTTTTAAAATTTCAGTATATGTTTTGAGAATGGAATTTCCTACTCTAGAAATACTGTCTTCCCTGCTGGGGAATCAGGTTGGAGTCAGCTCTGCTCATGACGTTAGCCATCCTGTAATTCTTGTTGAACCATAAGGCTTTGGCACAGTTGTAAAAGGTAATTATTTCTAAGGACCCAGATGACAGGGATTTTGCTTTCTCAGATAGATCAGTCATACATCCATATCATAAAGGGCTAGGGTTGTGCATCCTAGTTTGTGCCTACCAATCTTGTTAATTGCTATGCAAAGCTTTGTCTCATCTCATCTCTGTTAAGTGCCTTAATAAGAGAGGATAGCGTCTATCTTCCTAACATTTTGCTGTTGGCTAAACACTCAGTAGAGGATTTGGTTTGGGAATTCTCCCCCTAATTCATCCTCACTGCTCCTTTCACCTTCCTCTTTCCTCACTGGCTGACATCCTGTGTTGGTATGTTTTCTTCTTGACTGTGATAATACTTTAACATATTGGTATAATATGGCCTTTTGTTTTTTTTTTATCTTTTGGCTTGTGTGTCAATCCAATAACTCAACTCCCCAAATCTTCTGACTTTAGATAGGTTAGACTGAAAACTTTAGCTGTGTTATACCAAGGTTAGTCATAGATTCATAGAGACATACAGCATGAAAATAGACAACTGCCTATAAAATATGAGCCCTAATCCAACTGGATTTCAGAAACAGTATATATCAGTTAAAGAATTGATTTGGCCTCTCAACCTCTCCTTTGGCTGAGATAGTCCTTAGGGGAATAGTCTCTAGAAATTGTATATCCATATCCATGATGGTTGGAAGATATTGGTAACTCTGAAAGGGGTCTGAAGGAGGGTCACTGGCTCAAAACATTAAGTCCTGCTGAGCTTCATCAACAACTTGTGTTTTTGCTGGTAACTTCCTTTTGTTTAGACCAGGGGCCTTTCACAATCTGTCAACACACTGCTTAGTAGTTCCTCAAGACTGGTACAAAAAATATGGAGCAGATCTTACATCAAGTTGTTACCTCTGCAAAGCCTGCCATCATTTACAAAACTCCACCACTTCTTTATGGAAGAATGGCCAATGATGATGCTGGCTTCTGATGACTTGGGGTTTTTGGACAACTACATGTACAGCCATTGCAACTTTATCAGTGATTCCCAGTTTCCCTGATATGATGTCAGAGGGACAAATATAAGATGGACCACTGTCTACTCTACATCCACTTGTTTCTTAGGAGGTCTTCACTTCCTCATCAGAACTGTATTTTTAAACAGTAACACTTTGGAATTCCCTCTCCTTCCTCTACGGTGTGGGCAATCAGTGCTTACCTTTTAAATATTGGAGTGATTTGTTGAGCTTTGAACAAGGAAAACATGCTAAAACCTTCTTTGGCTCATCCAAATTTCTGAAGAAAATTGTGGACAGTTAGGCATTAGGGTCATTGATCTGTCAGTTCAGTATGCTATGATGGAGTTTAGAGAAGTCCTGCTCTTCTCTCCAACAGGATTTCCATTTGTGTCTTTCAGCTTGTTCACCTTCATTGCTTTCCACTTCCCTTCTACTATTTGGTAAGGTATTTACTGAAACTTATTATCACAGCCACGTCACTTTCCTTCACAATTACCTCCAGCTCCAAAGAACCCCACAACCCCACAGGGATTCCAACCAAAATTCTATCTGTCGTGTTTCAAATTCACCCAGCATTACAACTATCTCCAAGACATACAATGCTCGTTGTACAGCAATTCTTTCTGCATCCTGCGATCCTCATGTACAGCCCTTTCCATCAGCACCACCTCACACTATCTCTAAGCTATCCTGGTGCTCAGTTCTTTTCATTTTTCATTTCATTTGCTGCATTAGCAAGAAATTTTTCCCTTCCTTTTGAGCGTTAAGGAAAGTAGGCTCAAAAATCTCATAGGTACAGATGGCCCTCTGAATTCTTATTTCCGTTCTCTTCATCCTGACTTCATCTCTTCTTGTAACTCCACCTAAGATCATGAGACCGTGAGAAATAGAAACAGGAGTGGGCCATTCAGCCCCTCTGCCATTCAACAGGAGAATGGCTGATCTGACATTTTTTACATCCACTTTCCTGCCCTTTCCCCATAACCTTTGATTCCTCTACTGATCAAGAATCTATCTCAGCCTTAAATATACACAAAGATATTTCCCCACAGCTCTCTGAGGCAAATTGTTTCAAAGACTCACAACTCTCTGAGATGAGAAATTCTTCCTCATTTTGGTCTTATATTGGAGCCTCTTAAATCTGAGACTATGCATTCTCAACCTAGATTCTCCCATAAGGGAAATATTCTCTCAGCATTTACTCTGTTAAGTCCCTTAAGAATCCTAAATGTTTCAATGAAATCACCTCTCATCCTCCTAAACTCCAATGAGTAGAGTTTCAACCTGTTTAACCTTTGGTCATAAAACAATCCCTCCATACTGGGGATCATCTCCATGAACATACTCTGAACTGCCTCTAAATAAATGAAACCCCTACTTAAATAAAGATACCAAAACTGCTCACAATACTCCAGGTCTGGTCTCACCAGAACCTTGTACAGTTGCAGTAATACATCCATTCCCATTCTACTCCAGCCCCCTTAAATAAGAGCCAAAATTCCATTATATTTCCTGATTACTGGCTGCACCTGTGTGCTAGCTTTCTGTGTTTCGTGCTCAAGTAGCTCTAAGTCCCTGAATGTTGCAGTTTTCTCTTTTTAAATAATATTTTATTCGTTTTTCTCCCTTCCAAAATGAACAACTTCATATTTTCCTACATTGCACTCCATTTACCAACATTTGCCCACTTACTTAACCCACCAATATCTCTCTTTAAACCTGCCTTTTCACCTATTTTTCTGTCATCAGCAAATTTGGCTACAATGCATTTAAGTCATTAAAATGAATTGTAAACAGTTACAACGGTCCCAGCACCGATCCCTGTGGAATCCCATTAGTTACAAGTTCCCAATCTCTAAATAAACCCCTTATTCCCATTTTGGGTTTCTTGCCCATAAGTCAATTTTCAGTCCCTACCAATATCCCATATACAATACTGTGAGCTCTTGTGACACAACCTTTTGTGAGATACCTTAGTGAACACCTTTTAGAAATCCAAATACATCAGACCTACTGGTTCCCCTCTAATCTATCTAGTTGAGACTTCATTGAAAACCTGTAATAAAATTTGACAGACACGATTTCCATTTCATGAAGCCATGCTGACTCTTCTTGATTGAATCATGATTTTCAAAATGTTCCGCTATTAGTTCCTTAATAATTGATTTGAATACTTTTCCAACAAGAGATATTAGGCTAATTAGCCTGTAGTTACCCACTTTTTGCCTCCATCCCTTTTTGAATAGGGCTGTCATCCAGCAGTTTTCCAATCCTCTGATATTTCTCTGGAATCCAATTATTTTTGGAAAATTACAACCAATACATCCACTTTCTCTGTAGCTACTGTTTTTTAGGATCATATGATGCAAACCATCAGGGTAAAGGGACTTATTTACATTTAGCCCCATTAGTTTCTCTAATACTACTTCTTAAGTGATGGTGATGGCACTTAATTCTTCCCTTGTATTCTTTAGCATTAATGGGATTGTCAAAGTACCTTACTCCATAAAGACTGACACAGAACATCTGTTTAACTCCTCTGCCATTTCCTTGTTCCCCAAAATCAAATACAATATTTGATTTTCTAAAGGGCCTGTGTTACTTTGACCTCTCTCTTCCTTTCATGTGTTTAAAGAAGCTCATATTGCCAGTCCTTATATTCCTCACTAGTTTGCCCTCGTAGTTTATTTTATCTGTGTTTATTATATTTTTGGTCCTCCTTTGCTCGATTCTGAATTTATCCCCGTCTTCAGGGCTATCACTGTCTTAACTCTTCTTACATGGTTTTTCTTTCAACTTAATATTATGCTTGTCTTCCTTAGTTAGCTGTGAATTGGTTTATCACTCTCATAGAATCTTGTCTCCCTACTTGAATGTATTTTTGTTGACCGTCATGAATTATCTGTTAGATGCGTGCCACTGCTTGCTTACTGTCATTCCTGCTAATCTATCCACCCAGTTCACTGGACCTGTAACATTAACTCTACTTCCTCTCCATAGATGCTGTCAGACCTGCTGAGTTTTTCCAGCAATTTCTGACTTAGTTCCTTTACAATCCCTCCTCAATGAATTTCAAATACAACATAATGTTGAACTGTTCTTCCATCATCTTTGTCTCCATATCTCCTACGTTGGATAGGAAATCTGTCTCTCTTCTAATGAGCATTTCATTTCCAATATCATCCCTCCATCTGCCTCCCTCCTACTAGCCTGTTACCTGCCCTTGTTCTCCTCATCGATAACTGTTCAAGTGACATCGGCCACTTTAATTTCTCTGCACCCCTCACCCTCTATAATCTGTCTCCCTCTGAACTTGTTGCATTCTGTTCTCTCAGGCCTAACCTTGACTTTGTTATTAAACCTGTGTTGCTTTTGTCATCTCTTGCACTGATCATTACCTGGCAGAGACTGAGCACCAGCTCACTCACCTCCTCTATCTCTCCCTGGGTCATGACCCCATCACCGAGCAACAAACTGTTACTTCAAGGACTGTTGCTGACCTCGCCTCATTTGGACATTTCCCTTTCTCAGCTTCTGACCATGTGATCACTCAATCCTATAAGCCCGCTTCAACCTCCCTCTTAAAATCCACAAACAGGACTGCACTGGTAGACCCACTGTTTTAGCCTACTACTGCCCTACCAGACTTACTTCTTCCTATCTTGACTCCATTTTATCTCCCATCATCTCATTTTGTTTTCCACTCACATTTGTGATTCTTCTGATACTTTATGTGAATCCTACAATGTCTAGTGCATCGGCCTCAATTGCACCCTCTTCACCCTGGATGTGCAATCCTTCTACACGTCTATTCTCCATCAAGATAGATTGAACAGTCTTTGTTTCTTCCTTGAAAGGGGATCAGAAGAGTCCTCCTTCATCACCAATGTCCTTCATCTAGTTGAACTCATTCTCATTTTGAACAATTCCATTTTAACTCATTCATGTTCTGCAAGTGAAATGTCCAGCAATAGGTACCTACTTGTGTTTTAGTCATAATTATTTTCCAAGGATACGTGGAACATTCCTTGTTCCAGTCCTATTTAGTCCTGGTCTCGCCACTCTTTCTCCGGTGCATCAATGAGATAATTAGTGATGCTTCCTACTTTCAACTGGAGTTGGAAATGTTCAGCAATTTTGCTTCCAGTTTCCATCCTTCCTCATCTTCACCAGATCCATCCCTGACTCTTCCCTCCCTTGCATTGATTTCTTTGTTTCTATTGCTGGAGTTGGGCAGTCCATCAATATCCATTACAAACCCACCGTTATTTTGATTATGCCTCCTACAGTGGAGAACAACTTTGCTTCCTGAAAGGACTCTATTCCATTCTCCCGGTCTCTCTGTCTCCATTGCATCTGTTCCAATGATGCCATATTTCACATGGGTGCTTCTGACATGCCTCTTTTTCCTCAATTAAGAACTCACTGCACTGCTGTTGTCAGGATCCTCAGTCATGTCTGTCTCAGTTCCCAAGCTTTGCCCTCACCCATTGGTAGCAATGTATGGTATGGGCATACATCCTCCCTGGTCCCACAGAACTTTGATGTCTAAAGTGTTGCCTGTTACAAAGGTTGTGCCTTTTCACATTTGAAGGGAATGTGTGGCCCTAATATTCTTAAGTATAACTACAGGTTTACTTGTCTCACTTGAGGGTGATGGAGTCACTTTTTTTCAATACAAAATCATGGTGACCATCAGTGATTTTTTTTCTATTTTACTCATAATGTGTTTACAAGGTTTTACTATCAGAATTAAAGGCACAACGTTTATCTGTTGACCTTACCATCAGGGCCATTTGCATCCATTGGTTTGGTGTACCCCAACAAATTCTATAGAATTCCCATAATTTTCAGGAGCTGGCCTGAAGGTAACCTGCTCTCCTGCAATGTAAGCACACAGGGCTTTTGGAAATTACTCTTATTCCAAACACTTTTTAACAACCACATAACTTGCACTCCTTCCAACAGATATCAGGGGTAAAGTTTTGACTAGTTGAAGTTGAGAACCTATTTACAACTAATTAATGGACAGTTGATCTCCAGTTGGATGCCAGTGTCCCTGAATGCAGGGTGCATGTGGCTGCTGCCCATGGAGAATGCCATAAGCCAATGGTGCCAGCTGTCCAAGGTAAAGATCTGGGGAAGCAGGCAGTGAGCTGAATTCACCAGGCATCTGTTCTGACATTCATGTTGGGAATCCTTGCTGTCCAGTTTTCATCTGGAAGCCTGCATATTAAAGGGGTGAAATTTTGGATTAATAAGAATGATAATGAGACAATCACTGTTAATAAATGTTTCGCGGCTCCCTAGCGAGAATCTCATCTCAAAATTTTAGACTTGGTTTGGAGAATGTGAGTTGGGAGTCTCAACAATGGAAAAGGCCTCATTAGACATCCCATACGATACTCCCAAAGTTTGCGCTAGAACTCACATTTTTCAGGACTTGGGAAGATTCTGCCCTTGGGTGCTATCCATAATAATCACCTTAATTTCCATGATGGCACACTGCTGACTACTATCCAGACAGGGAAGGTGAAAGTTAACTCAATATTTTGTGCCATGATGCCTTCTTTAGCTCGATTGTGTGACAAAGGAAAAGAAGTGAATACCTGCAATGCATTTGCCTGCAGGCAATCTGAATTTCACTCTTCAGCAGTGCAATAACATAATTGTATACTGTGGGCATAGCTAGAATCAATATAGAATCTAAGGCACAATGTAAAATATATGACAATTTATATTTTGTATCATTGTTTGTCAGCTGCTTGCTTTTTTTATTACATATGCTACTACATTGGTGTCCGTTTAAACCTTTGTTCACCTTCCATCTTTAAAAAGAGTAACTAAATTTTATTTCTACGACTGAAAAGATTACGTCAAGTTAAAGCAAAATTAATTATACACGGAGCACTTTTCTCTTGCAAGCAAAACATATTGTTTTTCTAAAACAGACTTTCTTTTCAATGGATTTTCAAAGTGTAAAAACGCACCATGATTTTTCCCTTTCCTCTTGTACTGGTTCGTCATTTCCAAGAATCTGTTTAAGAATTCTGCAAAACTTATGCTTCCTGATATTTGAAATATTTTGAAACAAAGAAATGAAGGAACTGAACTTTAATTCAAATATCACATCTCATTCAAATGCCTTTTCATTACTCTGTACAAAGAACTAGACCAAAAAAAGGATATTACTTTCTGAGATTTTGTTTTAATAATGGTGAAAAAAAACTATTTCGTTAATAATAACAAAGAAATCTTGTCAGCAATTTGTTGTTCTCCAACTCCAAAGTTGCACATTTTTCTGGAACAAAATTTTAATAAGTTTCCAAATTTAAAATCTCAGCAAAAATGCTGATATGGTTTATCTTGATAAATTAGAAATGATAAAATTTCAGTAATGTTATATGGGGGTCAGCTTTGTTACTTGAGGTGATGGAACAAAAAAAAAACAAACAGATTTTTCTTACTGCCACATACTACTCCTTAATAATAAGCTTGTTCTGTCCTGCATAAATCGAGGCTGAATGAAATCTCATTAAATTAGCTGACTGATGGAATAAATACACAGTCTGTGCCTCGTCAGCCCATAGTAAACCAAGTATGGGTCTGATTTGGTAGAGTTCAGCTTATTTGCACATACACTGCACTCCTCTCAAAGATATGTAAATTATACTGGTTAAAACTAAATGCTAAAGTCTGAACCATCAGTTTTCCAGTTCAGGATCTCCACATGGGGCTGTTACAGGGATAATGTACCATACAATATAGAGTTTACTTTTAATTAACAGAAAAATCTATTTTGTAATGAATATGAAATCTGGATTACTGCAAATAAACTCAAAGTAGTGTATTTGTATTAAAGGCTCAAGTGCTTTGCTGGAATATAAGAAGTACAATATCATCAGAGTGATATGAATGATGTGGATATTTATATTCTGAAAGTATGAAAAATTTTTTTCTCAAGATTGACACATCACAGACCTGTAATTTTATACACTAAATTACAAATTAGTAATAGTAAATGACAGTAATTTCATGATGTATGATATTGTGCTGGTGCACTCACCTAAAATAAGTAACAATAGCTAATTAAACAGCTGTTTATCAATGAACAGTTCTGTTCCATGTACAGACTGCTTAATTTCATTTTAAAGCTGTGTCAACTAAATTTTAATAGATTCCCATGAAAGTAGTATGTTGCCTCTTTTGTAACATAGTGACCTATTCAATGTTTACAGAGTCAATTCAATGACATTGAATCTTACAGTGTCTTTACTGAACTCACAACATAATTAAAATGGACTTTTAAAAGCTGTCTATTAGCAACAAAGTTAAATTTGTATTTCAACGCCATATTCAAACAAAGAGACATATTTACTTTATTTTGCTGTATTGATTATATATAACTCCTACGAACTATTATAATGGAACTCTTATGCGCTAAAAGGGACAATGGTGACTTGGATGCAAAATTGGCTGAGTGACATGAAATAAAGAGTAGTGGTTAATCAGTGTTTTTTGAACTAGAGGAAGGTTTGCAGTAGAGTTCTGCAAGTGTCAAGATAGGATCTCCGCTCTTCCTAATATAGATATTAACGATCTGGACCTTAGTGTACTGTGCATAATTTAAAAATTTGCAAATGATATGAAACTTAGAGACACTGTAAACTGAGGAGGAGAACGTAGAACTTCAAAAGGGCATAAACAAGTTTATGGCCTGTATTTGATGGAGTTTAGAAAGATGAGGAGGTATATAATTGAAACTTACCGAATACTGAGAGGCCTGGATGGAATGGATGTGGAGAAGATGTTTCCACAAGTAGGAGGGACGAGGACCTGAGGGCATGGCTTTGGAGTAAAAGGACGACCCTTTAGATCTCGTATGAGGAGGAATTTCTTCAGCCAGAGTGTGGTTAATCTATGGAACTCATTGCCATTGAGTGTATTTAAGAAAGAGATAGATAGGTTCTTGTTCAGTAAGGGGATCAAGGGTTTTGTGGAGAAGACAGGACAATGCGGTTGAGAAACATATCAGCCATGATCAAATGGTGAAGCAGACTTGATGGGCAACATAGTCTAATTCTGTTCCTATAACTTTAAGGTCTTATGGTCTCATGGAATGGATGATCAAGTGGCAGATGGAATTCAATGCAGGGAAGTGTGAAGTGATTCTCTTTCACATGTAGAACAAGAAAGGGCAAGAAAATAGTGAGTACAATTCTTAAAGAGGTGTCGGGGCAAGATGTATATGTGCATATGTAATTGAAGATGACAGGACAGATTGAGAGTGGATAATAAGGCTTCATTAATAGGGCCATAGAGTACAAGAGCAATGAGGTTATATTAACCATTTATGATATTTCTTTAGCCTCAACTGAAATATTGTACCCAGTTCTGAATATAACACTTTCGTAAAGAAGTGAAGGGACTGGAGACAGTGCAAAAAAGATTTAGAAGAATGGCTTCAGGGATGAGGCAGTTTGGTTACATAGTTAGAGTGGAGAGCTTGGTGCTGTTATCATGAGTGAGCAGGACAGGAGAGATAGGGGAAAACATTCCACTTATGGAAGGATCGAGGACAAGAGGGCATGGATTCAAAGCAATTGGCAAAAGAAGCAATGGATGTACAAGGTGAAACTTTATCAAACAGCTAATGATTAGTATCTGGAATTAACTATCTGGAGTCAGGTTCAATTGAGGCATTCAAGCAGGAACTGGATTATTGTCTGAAAGGAAATAATGTGCAGCACTGCAAGGGGAAAGTGGGGGAATAGCACTAGATGAATTATCCATTCACAGTGCAAATACAGTTGCAAAAAGTCAAGTGACTTCCTTCAGGGATAAAAGGTACTGCAGATGCTGGAGAATCTGAGATAACAAGCATGGGGCTGGATGAACACAGCAGGTCAAGCAGCATCATAGGAGCAGGAAAGCTTGACGTTTCGGGCCTAGACCCTTCATCAGAAAATATTCCTGAGAGGAATGTTGTTTTTACAGGCTACTAATGAGGTCAGTACCTGGGAATTGTTTTCACCTATGTTCCAGAAAATGGCAGTTGCTGAATGGTAATTGAGGCCTTGGGAAGAGTCACTCAATTTATCTGCGCGCAATCAGTGTTGAAGTTGTTTGGTCTCAACTGTGTTTTCTGGGCGGTGAGTTTGGCTGCTAGGGACACAGCATGAAGATTTGAAAGCTCTCTGCTTAATCTCCTACACCAGCTTCCAGAAGCCCAAAGAAAGCTGTGTGAGAAGTATTACCATCTCCATCTGAAGGGAATGAAAAGTGGCCGTGATCAATGTTTCCAGAAAAGCAGCCAAGGAGTCCACATCTATGCCTATGAAACAATGCGTTGTGAAAACCATTTAAGTAATCTGGACAGTTTTTTTATTTTCTTTGATTTATTCTTTAACTGTGCTTGTTTCTCTGTCTGTCTTTATGTGAATAGGGGCAGTAATCATGTCTCAGGTTTAAAGGATAGACATTAATTACAATACCTTGTTTAATTTTTCTTTGCTAAAATTATGGTATATTTAATAAATTGTTAAATCTTTTGTTTAAGACACAAAACTTGTGTCTGGAATTAATTAGTCTGGGATTGATTAGGTTAAGTGTGGTAAGGAGCCACTGGAATATTGGAGCTTTTTGAAGATTTTAATTTTACCATGTTGTGAGTACAGAGGTGGGAAGGATGATTTGATTTGGTTGTCTGTCTCTGTATCATGACAATATATAGATAAAACAAACAACAATGGACACTGGAGACGTGAAACAAACAAAAACAGAAATTACTGGAGAAACGCAGCATCTGTGGAGTGAAAACAGAGTTGACATTTAAGTTAAAGAGTCCGGTGACCCTTCATTCAGATCGAATTATGAGATACTCTACAGAAATATATGTGAACCACAATATTAAACCAGGTAATGCTGCTCAACCACTGGTTGCAGTATTATATTCGGTGGGCAACATGACTGCTGAGCACCTGACATGTCCCTCTTAGCCTTAACACAACAGCAACTATTCTGGATTCTTAATCTGTTTAATCAAAGGATCAGATTAAAAAGCCTCTATCACTATTATGATATGGATGGTAAACTTTTTAACGGAACATATATTTTCTCTAAGAACAAACATTACAATTCCTGAATTTCTAACAGAGAGACTATGTCCCATTTTGCTCAGTTCAGTTAAACAATTCCACCGGCTGTTAAAATTTCAGCATTTTTAGATCAGTCTTTTTACTCAATCACCACAGTTTGTGAAATTTACCCTCATAATCTGGAGACTGGACTATTTCCATAATTTGATCTTTGGATACCAGTCATTTTCTGTTGGACTTCACAGAATCTCACTTAATTCTATGTGCTCACTTTGCTTCTGGATATTAATTTATAAATAAATATTGTTATATGGTATAAAACTGTACCCTAAAAACAGAAGTACAATACAAAGTATAATGTTGGAGAAAACCTCTGAATGGAAAATGTCTGATAGTTGAGGAGGTTCCACTTTCAGGATGTCCAGTATGCCATTCTTTTATTCTCTTTGATAATTTCTGGTGTTGGCGTAATGTCTTGAATTGTAAATAATGTAAACAAATGCTGAAAGCCTGTACTTTATTTGAGATTTGCGATTTGCATCTCGAACTTTTTCTGAAGCAGAAATTTTTGGAAGGTTTTCACATTACATTCAAAAATAAAAATTATCATAGCTATATACAAAGAAAAATGAATCAACTATGCAGGTGTAGAATTCACAAAATCCAGCCACTGCATTACATGGATTTGTTTAGCGATGCAAATACCATTAACAAATCCCCATTAATCAATCAATTAGTGATGAACCACTTTGATCTTTTGATTAACAGATACTGTCTGCTTTTTAATTAAATGTGAAACAAAGTAATTCAAAATCTGTGTGCACTGCCCACTTATATCCTGGTGGGATTTCACTTTGTCTCAAGCTACAAATTGTCACTGTACATTCCAGCCATTTTATTTTTTTCATTATTCATTCATAGGATGAGGGCATTGCTGGCTAGGCATTTATTGCCCATCCTTAATTACCCAGAGGGGGTTAAAAGTCAATCACATTACTGGAGTCTGGAGTCATATGTAGGCTTGACTGGCTAAGGATCGCAGTTTCCTTCCCTAAAGGACATTAGTGAACCAGATGGGTCTTTCCTATAGTTTCATGGTCATCATTAGACTCTCAATTCCAGATCTTTATTGAACTCAGATTCCACTATCTGCCATGGTAGGATTCAAACCTGGATACCCAGGTCATTACCTGGCTCTCGGGGTTAACAGTCCAGTGATAATACTACCAGGCCATTGCCTCCCTCTAAATATGTTTCTGGCACCCAAAATCATTCAAATTGAATATATGCAAGGGTCACGTCTGGGGTTCTCTTTTAAGGCCAAAATTCTTCTCTTGCTTCCGGATAACTTCGGAATGTGAGAACTAGCAGCAGAATAGACATGACACACCCTAAGCCTGCATCAGTATTCAGTAAAATCATGAATGATCTGACTGTAGCCTTAACTCTACGTTCTTGTCTGTTCTTCATAACTGTTGACTCCTTTGCCAATCAAAAATCAGTTTAAGTGAGGCCTTAAATACTCTATAACCCAGCATCCAGTCCAGTTAGCTAGATTGAAATGGTGGAGTAAATGAATCTCTTCGCTTTCCCTTCTTTGTGAGAATTCATTTCTGGGCAGAAAGGCTAATCTACTGCCAACTGAAGTCTTTAAGTGGCCAACTAAAGACCACTGAAGAGATTCAACTTACTGTCACTTCATTTAAACCACCTGCAAGTGGGCCTGTGATGTTCATGACACCAATATGCAGCTTATCAACCCAGCAGAGATGAGAGTAATCCTCAATCAAAGGAAATCAGTGCCTGATCAAGAGACTGGACATCAGGAGGGAGTACCCATTGTCAACCATCCACTTGTCCTTTGCTTCCAATCTCATGTCTCCTCTCCCATGACCTCTCCATCTGTGATCTTCTCATCTAATTCACATCATTTACCTATGTCCTCAATCCTGTGACACCGAGACTCCAGGGTGCTCTTCCACCTGTAGCAACAGCTTCTTCTGTGACACTGCTAAGCTCAAGACCTGCTGGTCTCTCATTGGTTGGCAGCTTTCATGGGTAGGGCTTCTGCCCATCAGTTCTACTTTCCAGAGAGAGGCTTCCTGATTGTCATGTGGTTTGATGGGCTTTCAATGGAAGAGGCAGTGCAGGTCTCTCCCTGGGTCTCCAGTCAGCTCCCCCGACCCCCAAACCCACAATAAGGTTCCACCCCTATATGACACATATTCACTTTGCAATGAATTTGGATGTTGCAGTAAGGATATAGTAGACATTTTAATCATGCATCAAACACTGCAGTTTACAGGCAGCATGGAATAGTGAGGATTATTCAATTCTATTGAAAATCTCTCTCCTGAATTTTCATTTCAAAAAGAAAATCAGCAGATATTATCTCCGTGAAGAGTCAATTTTATTTGTACAGCAACATTTGAAAGTAGAAAAAAAATGACCCCTCTCCTCCTGGGTATAATTGAAATGATGGACCCAGCAAGATGGAGCTCCTGCTGTGTGTTCAAGTTACATTTATCAGTGGGAGAGAGTGCAAGCTTAACAAAGACATTTCAGTTGTTGCAGCCAAAGCCCCGTTATTGCTCAAATACAATTTCCAGCTAGCAGCAATGATTTCTGTAACGTTTTTGGTTAATGCTGATGCTGGGATGTTTTGGTCCCTTTCAATGAGTGAGTAGATAGTGAAATGTACTTACTGCAAACCATTTATAGGTTTGAACAAATTTCAATGGACTATAATTCTGTTCTTTGCCCACAATTCTACCAAGATGCGCTAAGCTACATAGCCAAATATTCAATGTTCAATATAAAAAATATATATGAACTTAACCATTTGTACACCAGGGAATCTCTTATCACTTCTTATGTATGCCTGATGTACAGAAGGGAATCTGTAAGCTGGATCAGTTTTGTTTTTTCCACTTTGGTTCATAAAACATCAACTCTCCATACAGGTTGTGTAATTTCAATCAAAACGAGATATATTTTGGATGACATGAGGTATATATTCTCTGATTGTAGAAGATCACAGTCCTTTTCACAGTCATGCCCCCTGATGATTTTATTAATGTTGATTTTTGCAAATTTCGGGTAGAAATTACTGTTCACAATATTCCTATCGAGAAAGTTAACATATCAGTACTAAATCTGGAAGGAGGAATTTGGTATGATCCTGTTGATATTTGAAATGATAACATTAAAACAGAAATTTCTATGCTTGTGCATCACACAAGAAGTTATTGAAATTATTTCAATGTTTTTCAATCAATTAAAATTCTGACTATTATACGATAACCCACATTTCCATTGCCGCTGTGGGTATGTTTGTTACATCTGAGTCAAATTCAAATATTGCTAATAGTTGAATTTATATTGGTTCAGACTTTTAAAAATGCATTTTTTTTTTCACAACAAATGCAATAATTTTGTTAGTTGTTCATAAACAACAAAGTTACTGAAACAATGTTTGCAAGGTCAATTTAAAACAATAATATGAAATTAGATCGTTTTGATTCATTTTGTATTCGGCAGTGGGGCTAATCAAGATTATGGTAGACTTGTCTGTTGGCAAATGTTACCTTCTCTGCACAGGTTGTGTTCACAAGAGGTTTCTAGAAAGAACCATCATCAAAAGGCTACGTGATCTTATACTATCTTATTCACATTAATCCTTTATATTTCCCCACCAATTTTCTGACTCTACTTATGCATGATTTACATCTCCTTATCTTCTTATCCCAAACATTATCCCCAAGTTTCTTATTTCATCTCTGGTTCACAGGGATAACCATTACAGAGTCATAGAGTCATCGAGTTATAAAGCACGGGAACAGACCCCTCGGTCCAGCTTGTCCATGCCGAATGGATATTCGAAATAAATCTAGTCCCATTTGCCAGCATGTGGCCCATAGCCCTCTAAACCCTTCCTAATCATATACCTATCCAGAAGCCTTTTAAATGTTGTAATTGTACCTGCTTCCCCCACTTCCTCTGGCAGTTCATTCGATACATGCACCACTCTCTGCAAGAAAAAGTTGCCCCTCAGGTTCTTTTTAAATTTTTCCCCTCTCACCTTAAACCTATGCCATCTAGTTTTGGACCATTCTGGCACTAAATCATCCTCAGAATGAAGGCTCAGTGCTTCTGGGAAGGCAAAGTTGTGCAATATATAACATGTTTTTACAATCATGGAAGCTCTCATAGGTTTGTATGGAGAGGGCTCCTAGACCAGTTCAGATTGGAAAATTGACTTTAATACACTTATTTTCCTCTTCATGATTTGACTCATTATGATATGTGTGTGGTTGTATTGTTCCTGAGTTTCATTGCTGATCCTCCAAAATAATGTCATGAAGCACATTCTCAGCGGGTATCCCTTATTGCCCAGTAGCTGTCCTGCAATTTCCAATAATATACCCATGGTCTGGTGAAAACTTGACTTCATCAGGATTAATGACCACCCACACTTCCTCATTGTCTGCATTTCTATTCAGGATCTTCACTTGGGCATTACAAACAACCCTTTCCTGATGATAAAAGAATCAGGCTCATGTATTGGTGCCTTCAATGGAATACACTATTTATTGATAGTCACAGTGATCTGGTACTTTCTGAGGAACCTCTGCTTCATTCTCACAGGGTCATGTTGAAATTAATGAAGTCTGAAATTCTGTGATAAATTGCCTCAGTTAGCTTGTGAATGCAGGCCCTTGCAGCTCTCTGGCAAATGTTACACAAGTCACCAGTTCCAGATTGAAATGACCCACATGCAAAGAATTTCAGTGCTGTGGTGACTTTCAATGATACTGTTCAGGCAGTGCGGCATTTTGAGGTTGAATTCAGGTCATCCTTGAGTACTTCACAGAGGTATTGCTTCCTCGCTGAAGCGTAGTCTCCTGACACACATCTCTTTCAACATTATTTCACAGGAAATTCTCACCCTGCACACTCTCTTGGGTGGGTAATTGATCTTCTTGCTTAGCCAGCGGACATGTTGCTTGACTTTTCTCTGGTTATCCTGTATCCTCAGCATAAGTAGTCCAGCTAAAATAAGTGAAGCACAATCTCTGAGGTGCTGGAGTTGAGCATGTCTCCTGTGCAAGGTCTGATTCTAAAATGGATTCTGGAATACCTGTTAAAATGATAGCTCATGTCAGTTTGCAAGCGGCATGCATACAATACCTTGCACTTTTATAAAATATTACAGAACACCAACAAACGTAAATAGGCATGCAATAGTGAATTATAAAGTGCAGGAGTATTCTTTATCTTATGTATCAATTTTACTCCTGAAAAAGTTTCTAAAGATCAACATTGCATTAAAGAGACTCTTAAAACTATAGTGGGAGAAAGTCTTTTCAAAAACATTGGGAACTGATATTTACATTTATTTTGAATAAAAGGTTATCAAAGAGACTTCTCAAATTTAAATCATGTTGTATTAGAGGGCCCTTTTACAGGACATAAATGTCCATATTACATGAATAAGTTGTACAATAATTAATATTTCTTTCCTTTTAACACATTGTTTAGAATTACAGAGCATTGCATCATCAAATGAACATTAAAAAAAAATGTATATGAAGTAAGTGGACATTCCAGTCCTCCTTGTCAAGTTTGGCAACATCAGAACAGATGCAACAGAGATGGAGGAGCTGGGACAATGGAATAGAGTCTTTACAGGAAGCAGGGTGTGAGGATGTACAGTCAAGGTAACTGCAGTTGTTGGTGTGTTTGTATTGAATGTTGGTGACCAGCCTATCCCCGGGAATTGAAACAGAGATGTCGAGGAAGGGAAAGGAGGAGTCAGAGATGGACCAGGTGAAAGTGAGAACTGGATGGATACTGGAAGCAAGATAGATAAACTTTTCCAATATCGGATGAGAGACTGAAGCAGCACCGATGATGTCATCGATATACCAGAGAAAGAGTCATGGTTGGGAGCCAGAGTAGGACTGGAACAAGAAATGTTTCACGTACCTCACAAAGGGACAGGCATAACTGGGGCCCCTTAGGTACCCATGACCACTCCTTTGACATGAATAATACAATGTTTCAGGACTGAAATGTTAATTTAGGTAATGTAAGTTTAAAAGGTAATTTGCATATACTACTGAATGTACATTTTTGTCAAAAGTTGTCAGCTATGTTTTCAGAGCAATTAATGATATTCAGCTTTGATTTTTATCAGTAATGAAATTGTGCCTCAGTTTCTGGCAATACTGGCTCCAGCTAACAGCACACCTTTTAACTTGTGCAAAAGAGAAAAGATAAAATTGTGCTTGAATGAAAATGGTGATGATTGTTACCCATATTTCGCTATGTCTTTGAAGCAAAGCTCTGTTTAAGTCATAGTATTTTCAGACTGTTTCACTTATGCTCATGGGAGCACAGTATGCAAGCCAGGGGCTATTGATTTTATTTGCATTCAGGAGTAAGGATTAGAAAATATGTAACAGAAAAGGGAGATGTACATAAACAATGTAATATAGCTATATGGATAAGAACGTTGAAAGAAAGGCCTGAATAACTGAGTAATAGTGGATAAAAGGAGTAGGACATAAAGGGCTAACTTTCCTTTGCTTTGTCTCAGGCAATACTTAGCCACCAAGTGCCAAGGAAAGAAGAGCCCCCTTTGAATTACTTGCACCCTTCCAGATATTTCTTGGTTTGTTAGGGCAGGAAGAGATCACTTGCATCCACAATCGGCATCAATTATAACAGTATAGGAGTGAAATCAACACAGTAATTCATTAGGTTCCTATTTCAAACAGAGTGACAATCACTTAATAAGATTTATTACGTGTTTCTTTATCAGATGACCTGAAGGCTATAGGCAGTCAGCAAAAAGAGTTTTACCATCAGGCTCAAGGTATTACAGTTGATGCTTTTAGATAGGTCACTATTAACATTGTTAAAGATCTCTCAGATCTACTGAACTGATTGACATTTCTTCCCATACCTAGGCACAGACCTCCTTGATAGGTGCAGGCCTGTGCTCTGGTAATGTTAGACCTTTGTCAATGGCCTAACGTCAAAAATATATCTGCTTGTCATACAGGCAGGTCAAGTAGGAAATTTAGCCCTATGGACTGTGAGTAGATTTGCATGAGAAACAAAGGTAAACAGGTTCACGGTACGATTTGTTCCACCACTTTTTTTCTGGGGTAGTAATTGTGAAAGGAAAAAGTAACAATTATCTACTTCTTATTTTTTCTCTTCACAAATAAAAAATATACCCCACAGCTGCCTTGTTTCTTCAGAATCCCATACTTGCTGGGCTTAACGCCAATCCGTATCGATGCGAAGTAGTAAAGAACTCGTAACTATAAACTAGCCATGATGACTTGTCATTAACACCATGGTGTGACTGGGACTAACAATGTAAAGAGAGCCAGAGTGTCTTAAAGGAGAAGTAGACAAAGTTCTGCCAGTCTTAATGTGTAACATTGCGGATTTAGAGTTGAACAATGGTTCCAAACAGAGAATGAACTTTCGTGGCATTTAGTGGTATTGTACAGATGGGAATTATTAGGAAGAACGAGTGGAAGGTAAAAAAAAGCAGTGCTGGATCAGTGAGGTCAGGGTTTTTCTCAAAAAGCTTCTTTACTGACAATGACTAACCAGCGAAGAATTTAGGGAGAAAATAGGTTCTTTCCTACTGAGGCCTGTGTTAAAAATGCAGTTGAGATCCTATTGTTTTAACTGCACCCATATTTGTATTGATTTGTGGGACTCTTTCCTGCTTCCTGCATAACACTAAATCAGTGAACGGTGGTAAGTAAAATGGCTGCCAGCAGAAATGGGACAGGGAGACAGGACAGTTCATTTTAAAGGCCGACATTATTCCTGCCAGGCAACTTGGCTTCAATTTCTGGCCCCACTTGCCACTCCATCTCCCTCCTCTGAGTACCCAATTGAATTGAGAAACATAAAGAAAATGTTTTGTGGAGAAAATAGAACACTGACTTGCTCGCCAAGCTGGCTTGTTCTCGTTCAGACATTTTGTCACCGTGCTAGGTGACATCATCAGCAGAGCCTCCGCTGAAGTGTGCTAGTTTGCTCCGCTTGGAATTTTTACTGTTTAGTCCGTTACGGTGAGTAGTGTCATTTCCGTGCCGTTTTGCTGCTAGCTGATGTTCATGTACTCTGATGGCTAGTTTCCTTCCTGTCTGTCCAATGTAATGTTTTTGGCAGCCATTGCATGGTATTTTGTAAATCATGTTGGTTCTGCATGTTGTGGGAAGACCACAAGAAGGAAACTAGCCATCAGAATACATGAACATCAACTAGCAGCAAAACGGCACGACAAACTCTCCTTAATATCAGTACACTCAGACAATGAAGGCCATCAGTTTAACTGGGACAAGGTAACCATAGTAGCCCAAGCCAAATATAGACATGCACAGGAATTCCTAGAGGCATGGTTCTCCACCCATAATGCAATCAACAAACACATAGAATTGGACCCTATGTACAAACCCGTACAGATCAAAACCGGAAATGATACTTCTTACCATAATGGACCAAACAGTATAAATTCCAAACGGAGTAAAATAACACCGCTTCATCAGAGGCTCCACTGATGATGTTACCAAGCATGGTGACGAAACATCTTAACGAGAACAAGCCAGCTCGATAAGCAAGTCAACAAACTCAGCCTCAACCTGAGCCACAGGTCTTTACCAAAACTTTGAAAATAGAACACTAGCTTGGAGCTTCAATGCATAATGTCAATGTGCAGAAAACAGTCCAACACAACAAGAATCATAACAGAGATAATAGGTACTGCAGATGCTGGAGAATCCGAGATAACAAGGTGTGGAGCTGGATGAACACAGCAGGCCAAACAGCATCTTAGGAGCAGGAAAGCTTGACGTTTCGGGGCTAGTCCCTTCATCAGAAATGGGGGAGGGGAAGAGGGTTCTGAAATAAATAGGGAGAGGGGGGAGGCGGATAGAGGATGGATAGAGGAGAAGATAGGTGGAGAGGAGACAGACAAGTCGAAGAGGCAGGGATGGAGCCAGTAAAGGTGAGTGTAGGTAGCGGGGTAGGGAGGAGATAGGTCAGTCCAGGGAGGAGGGACAGGTCAAGGGGGTGGGATGAGGTTAGTAGATAGGAGATGGGGGTGGGGCTTGAGGCGGGAGGAGGGGAGAGGTGAGAGGAAGAACAGGTTAGGGAGGTGGGGACGAGCTGGGCTGGTTTTGGGATGCGGTTGGGGGAGGGGAGATTTTGAAGCTTGTGAAATCCACATTGATACCATTGGGCTGCAGGGTTCCCAGGCTGAATATGATTTGCTGTTCCTGCAGCCTTCGGGTGGCATCATTGTGGCATTGCAGGAGGCCCAGGATGGACATGTCATCTGAGGAATGGGATGGGGAGTTGAAATGGTTCGCGACTGGGAGGTGCAGTTGTTTGTTGCGACCTGAGTGCAGGTGTTCTGAAAAGCAGTCCTCAAGCCTCCGCTTGGTTTCCCCGATGTAGAGGAGGCCACAACGGGCACAGCGGATGCAGTATACCACATTGGCAGATGTGCAGGTGAACATCTGCTTGATGTGGAAAGTCTTCTTGGGGCCCTCATCCTGAGAGCAGATGCGGCGGAGGCGAAGGAATTGGGAATAGTGGATGGCATTTTTGCAGGAAGGACCGCAAAGCCTTCCACTCCCGTACATCTCAGATGTCCTCATTCTTCAAGGACCGCAACTTCCCCCCCACAGTGGTCGAGAACGCCCTCGACCGTGTCTCCCGCATTTCCCACAACTCATCCCTCACACCCCGTCCCCGCAATAACAACCAAAAAAGAATCCCCCTCGTCCTCACGTACCACCCCACCAACCTCCGGATCCAACGCATCATCCTCCGACACTTCCGCCATCTGCAATCCGACCCCACCACCAAAGACATTTTTCCCTCCCCACCCTTGTCTGCTTTCCGGAGGGACCACTCTCTCCATGAATCCCTTGCCCGCTCCACACTCCCCTCCAGCCCCACCACACCAGTCACTTTTCCCTGCAACCGCAGGAAGAGCTACACCTGCCCCCACACCTCCTCCCTCACCCCAATCCCAGGCCCCAAGAAGACATTCCACATCAAGCAGATGTTCACCTGCACATCTGCCAATGTGGTATACTGCATCCGCTGTACCCGTTGTGGCCTCCTCTACATCGGGGAAACCAAGCGGAGGCTTGGGGACCGCTTTGCAGAACACCTGCGCTCAGGTCGCAACAAACAACTGCACCTCCCAGTCGCGAACCATTTCAACTCCCCCTCCCATTCCTCAGACAATATGTCCATCCTGGGCCTCCTGCAATGCCACAATGATGCCACCTGAAGGCTGCAGGAACAGCAAATCATATTCAGCCTGGGAACCCTGCAGCCCAATGGCATCAATATGGATTTCACAAGCTTCAAAATCTCCCCTCCCCCACCCGCATCCCAAAACCAGCCCAGCTCGTCCCCACCTCCCTAACCTGTTCTTCCTCTCACCTCTCCCCTCCTCCCACCTCAAGCCCCACCCCCATCTCCTATCAACTAACCTCATCCCGCCCCCTTGACCTGTCCCTCCTCCCTGGACTGACCTGTCTCCTCCCTACCTTCCCACTTACACTCACCTTTACTGGCTCCATCCCCGCCTCTTTGACTTGTCTGCCTCCTCCCCACCTATCCTCTCCTCTCTCCATCTTCTATCCACCTCCCCCTCTCTCCCTATTTATTTCAGAACCTTCTTCCCCTCCCCCATTTCTGATGAAGGGTCTAGGCCCGAAACGTCAAACTTTCCTGCTCCTAAGATGCTGCTTGGCCTGCTGTGTTCAAGAATCATAACATTTGACAGCACAAACTCTAAAGATGTCAGGGTTTCAAAACATAACATCAGTGAAATATTCAAAAGATGCATGTTATTTTTCCATGTCAATTTGAAGTGATCAGGAAGAGCTGTTGTGTGAAATGCAGGAGTAAATCTTTTCCTCCTCCAAATGAATGTTGGCAGAAGAGACACAAAAATCTTGAAAACAATAACCCAAACCTCACAAATGCCACTGTTACAAATCCCCCCAATCCCAACACTGCCTCGATCACACCCCTTCACTTTTCGGGCTACTGTTTTCTACCATTTTTGCTGATTTTTTTTAGCTGCAACAAAAACACCAAATGCCCTTTTTGAGAACATCATCATGTAAAAATGAAATCCAAAACCTCTGAGACAGCTAACATAATATTTAATACAGAAATGATGACCATGAATCCATTGTCGATTGTCAGAAAAACCCACCTGGTTCACTAATGTCCTTTAGGGAAGGAAACTGCCATCCTTACCTTGTCTGGCCTACATGTGACTCCAGACCCACAGCAATGTGGTTGACTCTGAACTGCCCTCTGGGCAATTAGGCTTGGGCAATTAATGCTCCCTGGCCAGCGACGTCCTCATTCCATTAATAAATAAAGAAAAAATGATATTAATCCAGGTGCAGCAGGCTCTGGCTCTCACAGTATGTCAATTCTGACGTTGTAACATCCTTGAACAAGTGCTGTTTCCCAATAGACCAGGTGGCTATGCATTGCTAGTAATCGTCAAGCTCATCACATCCTTAAATATCTTCATCTCCAGCCCCTTTCAGGAATTTACTGGCAACACCCTGCAGGATTTCATAGTCTGCTGCTCACAAGTGCATTTTCAAAGAGATTGATGCTTTGGTTGCCAGGGTTGCCATTTTTGTCCTCCTTCATATTTTGATCTCCTTCATATTGATGAAACCACTTTGCGAAACACTTCCATTTTGTCTGCAGGAGTGACTCCCACGTCCCAGTTGCTTGCCATGTCCATAAGCCACCATATTCCAATGCGACCATTTCTGTCCTGTTCCTGCAATAGTCTTACAACAAGGCGCAATGCAAGCTGGAGGGAAATTTCATTTTCCACTTAGGCACTTTACACCCCCTAGATTCAAAAGTGAATTCCAAACTTCAGAGCATGATTTCTGTATCCTCTATTATTTTTACATAACTCACACACACAGTCAAACAGACACACACACATACAAACAGACACACGCATGTGCATGCATACACACACACACGTACGTGCACATACACACACGCACGCATGCACATATACACACGCGCGCACACACATGCACGTGCACACACGTACACACACACATGTGTGCGCGCACACACGCACAGACAAAACTCTGCCTTTGTGTTTTCTTTGTTCTCAGCAGAGTGGACTTGTTTTCTCTTTTTCACATCCTACTTTACACCCTTTTTAAAATGCTAACTTCCCTTCACCGCCATTAACAAGCACTTTGTCTTTGGCTCTGAACATGGTTACACTCTGTTCTACTTGCTTCCCCACTAACTCCGTCCACAGCATACCAAAATACAATTTTCCAACCTTTTTCAATTCTGAAGAGTCATAGCAAACTCAAAGCATTAACGCTGTTTCTTTCTCCACAAATACTGCCAGACCTGCTGTGTATCTCCACATACTGTTTTTATTGCAGACTTCCAGCATCTGCAGTATTTTGCCAGTTTTGTCCATTTTGCGACTGACCAGGCCGGCACCAGTGGCCCCTTGCTCTAGCTACCGTGGGTGGATTCAATTGAGTGAAACCCCAAACTCAGGGCTATTTGAACTCAATCGCAGAGTTCAACAATGGGTTCAGATGAAACCCATTTTTGATCTAGCAAAGGCCTTTTCCCTCAGTGTGGGAGATATAAATTTGTGAAGGAGACATAAATGCTGTTGAAGAATGATGAAGGTATGCAAAACACTCAAGCTGCGTGGTTATATAAATCCTGGGCCCTTTCAAAGTGAGTAAATTGAACAGCCTGAGTCATGAGATGAATGAAAAAGGTACAAGTCTGACAATCTCCAGATTGTTGGATCTCAGATGTGTGATGGTTGATGTGTGCTAGGACCTTGTGGAACCCCATGATGCATAGGCTAATGTGAGAATTGTCTGGGAAATTTAAACATTTGATGGACAATGTCTGATGCCTGGGGCCTGCACACAGGTGCAGCAGGTCATCAGGAAGGCTAATGGAATTTTGGCTCTTATTTCAAGGAAGTTGAAGCATTAGAGCAGGTAAGTCTCACTGCGACTGTACAAGGTGCTGGTGAAACCATATCCGAAGTGCTGTCAGCAGTTTTGGTCCCTTTATTTAAGGAAAGATATCATTTCATTAGAGGCAGCTCAGACTAGGTTCCCTGGAATGATCCCTGGTAAGGAAAGATTGTCTTATGAGCAAAGGCTAAATGGACCGGGATTCTACTCACTGCAGTTTAGAAGAAAGAAAGGTGATCTCATTAAAACATATAAGATTGTTAAAGGGGTTGACAGGGCAAATACCACAAGGATGTTTCTTCTCATGGGAGAGTCTAGGACCGGAGGGCAAAGTATCAGAACAAAGGGGAGCTAATTTAAGACCGAGAGAAGGAGGAGTTTCTTCTCTCAGAGGGCTAAGAGTTTTTTGAATTCCTGACCACAGAGAGCTATGGGGGCAGAGTCCTTGAGTATGTTTAAGCCTGAGATAGGTTCAGCCTGAGATAGGGAAGCAAGCGTTATGGGGAAAGTGCAGGAATGAGGAGACGAGGTATGTAGGATCAGGCATGATCCTATTGAATGGTGGAGCAGGCTCAGAGGCGTGGAATGACCTGCTCCTTTTCCTATTTCTTATGGTCTTATGGTGACAGTAGGCAACAATCAGCATTTCCTAGGTTGCTATCACCGCCAATAGGGTGACAAAGGCTCAGTGTATTAGGAAAAGATCAACATAATCTTTTCTCTGACCAGTGAAAAGCAAGACCAGTGATCACGTGGCTTTGCCAAGTTCGTGAGATTCTAAATGGTGTAAACATTGAATTCACATATGAAGCTCTATAGACCCCGTATGCAAATAGAGAGAAATCCAGAAACCACAAGGCTCAGAACATGCACAGAACATCATGCTAATGAATGGTCACTATCCTGGTGGAATCTCACCACCCTAAAATCAGCCACAGCACCTCATCCTGAGACAGTCATCCATTCGGTTCATTACCACCTTCTCAAGGACAGCTAGTGTTGGGCAATGAATGCTTATCCAGTCAATAACACATCCTGTAGATGAGTACAATTTCTTTTATTGTCTTAGGACCACAATTATTGTTTGCTGACAAGGAATACTATCTGCGAGCATGACTCACAAAGTTCTCTTGCAAATCTAATTTAGAATCATGTAGCGTCAAGAAACATAGTGGAGCAGAGCACTGATGTTGTCAAGCCATAGATCTGTAGCCTACAACACTCAGTGGAGGAACACTACAGTACTCACCAGTGCAGGTGCTCAAGTTCATGGTGGTCTGTTATATCCTCCACAACTTTACTACCCTGACAGCATATTTCTTTTTACTCAGTACAGCAAGTATATAGGGAAGCTGATAAAATGTCATCATTTATTGCAATGATAATTAGTCAACAGGTTACTTTCCAGTGAAACTGGGCACTGGTGAGACCACATCTGGAGTACTGCATATGCTATTGGCAACTTTATCTCAGGAAGGCTGTAAATATATTGGAAGCAGTTCAGAGAAAATGTACCAGGTTAATAACTGTAATGGGTGTGTTGTGTTATAAGGAGAGGATGTACAGACTAGGCTTGTATCCATTGGAATTTAGAAGAGTAAGAGGTGACTTCATTAAAATATCTATGATCTTGAGAGGTCTTAAGATGTGAAGAGGATGTTTCTCCAAGTAGTAACATATTTCAAGGAGCAATTTGTTTTTCTCATAGAGGATTGTGAGTCATTGAACTCTCTTCCAGAAAAGATGGTTGAAGTAGAGTCTTTGAATATTTTAAAGGCAGAGGTGAATAATTCTTGTTAAGCAAAGGGTTGAAAGATATCAGCCTACGTGAAAATGTGGATTTGAGGTTGCAATCGGATCAACCCTGGTCTTATTAAATGGTGGACCAGACTCCAACGGTGAATGATCTACGGTGACTCTTTATACATCCATTGTACATAACATCTCATTGTTAGTGAACCTCCCGCCAGTGGAAACAGTTTCTCCTTATCTACTTGATAGAAACGTCATAAAATTTTGAACAGCTTCATCATATACATTGATTTCAATAAAGTAATTAGGTATTACTTATCTATTAATAAAAGATATTGATTAAGTGAAAAACAGATGTTGCATGTTTCCCCATATTTCCCTTCTTCGTCATATTCATTTGCTTCAACGTTTCTCATGTGGACATAATTTAATTGAATCAGATTTTCGAATCACACTTCTTTAAAATCTCGAGACACAAATATATCTTAGTAAAACTGATATTGTCCTTTTCTAAAAATGTTCACCTTTTGATTTACCTGCAGTGTTGCTCAATTTTAAGTAAATTTCTCCATTAATGATCTTTAAGAAAACCACACAAGCAACAAAACAACTTTTCTCTGAAATAAGCTACCACTTATTGATCAAATTTCCGAGGAGATGAGTTTTTTTTGTCAGAGCTAATTGTGGATTATTTGGGTTTTCTATCAGTTCTGCATCATGTTTTGGCAACATCCAAATTTTCAAACAAAAAAGAATCTTGACCTGAGTATTGCGGTGGATTAGATACTAACCCTTCATTGGTAGGTTCTGAATCTGAATCCAAGGGTAATTAGAGGTCTGATGCAGTGTAATCTGTTCCCCAGAATAGAATATTAGAGAATGCAACGTGTTCCATGGAGTGAGACTGCCAACGTAATGACATAGCTCCTTTAATTGCAGCCTGAAACGGATGGTTCATTACCATCTCATTATAATTATCTTGACATAAACTGTGCTAGACAATTGCACTAAAGTCAGCGGTAGAAGTGTGCTATTGTAAATTGCAACATAATCTGCACCATGCTGGTTGCTGCAGTCCTAGATTTCTTTTGAAGAATGATTAAGAAACATTGGATTTTATGTCGACTATTGGAACATTTCAAAACATGTAAAACACATCTTGTAAAGAATGATTGCTGTCATGCTTACCGACCATTTACACGCAGAAATCACACTCAGCAATCAAACTCAGTTTTATCTGTTGATCTGATTTGAATTTGATCTGCTCAAAATCTATGCTACCTATATTATTCTCCTTAAAAGTTCATGTGTTCAATGGTAAAAAATACTACCATGAGTATGTGCTACATCAAACCAGGCTGAGGAACAGCATATATGTACCAACCGTATAAAATGTCTTTGAAACCAGTAGTAAAAGATTTTCATATCAACAAAGGACTAATTATTTACGCAATTTGCATTATTTTGTTCAAAGTAAGTGTAGATTTTGAGTTTGATTTTGTATACAGGGTTTGAACAATATCTGCCAATAGGAATTTCTTGTCCTAATTTTGTGTTTCTCTAAATTTAAATTTACATGTCAAAAATAAAATGTATTAGATTGAAAATAGAACCCTGGATAATTGTGGTTTTGTTTTGTGGGTACTTTCATTATGCAATCGCTTTTTGCCTGACAACAGCTTTTTTCACTTGAGAGTTACAAACATTGTGTCTAATCCCATGAACCAATCTATAATACAATATGACCTATGGGTAACTGTCAAACAAAATCAAGCAAAAATCCATATCCCAAACGATTACACTTACTAAGCTTCCTTCCTACCACAGATGAAGAGAAACCTATGTTAACAGTTCTTAATATTGCGAGCAGCTTGTAACCATGAAACGTGCTTGTAGTTCAATTACCCATAAATTATATGTGGAACTATAACTAATTGTTACAATCAGTGCGATGAAATGTAATTTAAAGATCTGAGTACTTCATTATAGGTTAACTACAGTGATTCACAAAAATGCACTAAACTTTTTACTAGGCAGTAAAGACATTTTACTTTTCAATAAGCTGTCTCAATTCTAACTAGCTCCACATTTATAAGGAGTGTAAAGTAGTTTTATTTAGCTATTTTAAATTAAAACAAAAAGGGTTTATTTATGCTTTTGGCTGTAAAACCAGATCTTCATAAAGAAAGCACTTACCTCTAATAAGTAATGAACGTCAGCATTTGAGTTGTTCTTCTTTTGGACAAGGACAGATGATTAACTTAAGTGATAGGTACATAGCTGTTCTCTAGCTCGCTAAGTCGGTTGTTCTGTGGTGTGCAGACATTTTATTACCCTTCTAGACAACATCATCAGTGCGGCCTCTAATCGGAGCGTTGGTGTTCTGCTTCCTGCTGGATTTAAATGATCCTCCGGTGTGATGGTCTTGTCGCTTCTGGTTCTGTTATTTTGGCAGTGGTCTGTATACGGGGTCTATTTCTATGTGTTTGTTAATGCAGCCCCATGCTGAGAACCAGGCTTCCAAAAATTCCCTTGCATGTCTAGTGTTCGCTTGTCCCAGTATAGTCATTTTGTCCCAGTCAAACTGATGGCCTTCATTGTCTGTGTGTATTGAGACAAGAGAATATTGGTTGTATATTGGCACAACAAATATTCACTTGTCTCAATACACACAGACAATGAAGGCCATCAGTTTGTCTGGGACAAGTGACTATACTGGGACAAACGAACACTAGACATGCAAGGGATTTTCTGGAAGCCTGGTTCTCAACACAGGACTCCATTAACAAACAAATAGAAATAGATCCTGTATACAGACCACTGCTAAAACAACAGGACTGGAAGCATCAAGACCTCTAAAAAGTAATGAACGTCAACATTTGAGGGTGGTGGGTGCCTGGAACTCACTGCCGGGGGAGGTAGTGGAAGCAGGTACAATAGTGACTTTTAAAGGGCATCTTGACAAATACATGAATAGGATGGGAATAGAGGGATATGGTCCCCGGAAGGGTAGGGGGTTTTATTTGCAATGGGCAGCATGTCGGTGCAGAATTGGAGGGCTGAAGGGTCTATTCCAGTGCTGTAATTTTCTTTGTTCTAAGACCATTACACCAGAGGATCATATAAATCCAGAAGGAAGCAGAACACCAATGCTTTGATTAGAGGTCACACCGATGATGTTGTCTAGGAGATTAACAAAACATCTACACACCACAGAACAACCAACTTGGTGTGCTAGTAAACAACTGCATCCTCAACCCGAGCTACAAATTTTCACGATGATAGATACACGTAAATAAGCAACAAATTGCCACCTAGCCTAATACACCCAAATGTCAGGATGATGAATATTAGATGTACACGGATGTGGGGAATAGGGGAATGAACTTCCCACAGATAGCAAAAAAAACATGGCTACCACTCATATTTAACTCTCCTATGTACCATGAAGAATGACACGATCAGACTGAGCAAGTCAATGAGTAATAAAAGAAATGATGTCTGGAGTTGATTTCCCGAGTACACAGATCCACATGTTGCGAATCAGTAGATAACATGGATGAAGTGCATTGACAGTGTAGACATTTCTGAGTGAAAATTATTTCCAGCTCATAATGAAAGTATCATCTGAGATGTTGATGCATCCACAGTGCAAAGATGAAGTAACTATTTCACCCTTTAGAGTATACTCTATATTCACGCCATATTCTGCATTCTGTTCTATTACCTTGATGTACTTTTGTAAGATTTGTCCAGTTAGCATGCAAAATAATATTTTTCCCTGTATATCGGTACATGTGACAACAATAAATCAAATGAAATATTCTGCTCAGAAAAGCTGCGATTTTATAGTGTGGCTATGGCCCCGTTCATGGGATGGAAATTTGGGATACCACGATCTACGCAGGTCACAGTCTGATTTTAAAACACAGGAAGGTGACTGCCTCCAGTTGTCTAATGCCGGATGCCCTGTTTCCAGAGCCACACGCCAATTAGAGGGCCAACAATTCCTTCAGTTCCAGCAGCGCAACACAATTGTCTGTAGTTTATTTATCCAGAATATTGCATCAACAAATCATGTTAACCTCTTATGATTGATTTCTAGATATCCTAATAAGGTGAAACGTGTTGTCTTACAGCTGTTGTGTCACTTAGTGTGTTATGGTGCTGGTTTCCACACCTGACCAAGCTGTGTCCTTACCACCAGGGCTGAACAGTGCAGCTGTTGTGTGAAACAAAACACACTGTTTGTGAGTACTATTGTCGTAATTAAAAATTAACATGAATTAATTACCTCAACTGGTGTAAACAGCTACTTAGCACCGTCATGTTAAACACATTCTACGTATTGGTGTTAGTCAAAACCAAAGAACAAGCAAGTAAACAACTGGTCTCTGCTACCTATTTTATTCAATGCATATTTTTTATTGTGTCATCGTCAGAAGCAATTCAGATTTCAAACTTTAATAAACAGAATCTTATATTCATCTTGGTGAACGAACAGAGCGGTGGTGACGCCTAGTTAATAGACTGAGGCAAAAGAAGGCTTTTTTTTCTAGAATCCCTAGTGTGGAAACAGGCCCAACAAGTCCACACTGAACCTTGAAGTATCCCTACCACACCCATCCCCTTGTAACCCACCTAATCTACACATCCCTGAACACTACGGGCAATTTAGCATGGCCAATCCACCTAACCTGCACATCTTTGGATTGTGGGAGGAAACCAGAGCACCCAGAGGAAACCCATGCAGACACAGGGATAACATGCAAACTCCACACAGACAGTCACCTGAGGCTGGAATTGAACCTGGGTCCCTAGTGCTGTGAGGCAGCAGTGCTAACCACTGAGCCACCATGCCACCCTCATAAGCTGCATATGTTTCAGTTTTGGAGCCTCAGTTTAACAGAAAAAAAGTTTATCTCATAATTTTGACTTAATGCACCAAATAAATCCTTGGCTGGGATTTTACAGTGCAGAGTAAAGATTGGGAGGTGGGGAAAGTACAAAATTAGGTAGGATGATAGGAGCTACTATGGCAGTCACCATTCAAGCTGCACTGGTATTTTACCAGTGATGGCGTGGGTGATTAATACCCTACTCATTCTCTGGCCTCTTAAAGACTTCTTGCTACCATTGCTAGCAGTTTATGAACAGTGGATGTTCATCTTGTCACTTGACAAAATGACCAAGTAAAGCCTGGTAGCAAAACCACAATCTCAGAGATTGGGATTGATTCTTTCACCTTGTCAGGGCCTGCTTGATGACCCTGACAATCCCAGATCCCATTTAGCTGCAATCCGCCCTCCTTGATGGAAGCTGCTGCTGTCCTGAAGTTTTCACAATGAAACAAATGTCGATGAGAATGATGCTGTTCATCACATCTGAAACATGGAAGCTGGAAATTTAATGTATTTATTGAGACCATCTGTGCATAACTTTTAAAAATGCATCAGAAATATTGTCTGGGGTCATAGCCCAGGTAACACAGTGACAATCCCTCTTGCAGTGTGCCTGCCAGGTCCCTTGTGTTTTATAAATGCAACACTTCAGTGAACAACGGGATACTCCATTGCAAACATATTGTTCTGGGTTTACAGTTTCCTTTTTGAAAGCAGTCCCTAGTATTTAGTACTGTTGATCGTTGAGTACATATTTTTCTAAAGGGCTGTGAATGTTTTGTCCTTTGTCCTGATTTCACAAACAAAAACAGAAACTAACAGTCAGGTGGAAAATCAGTTTTACCCCATAGCCAATATTGTTGTCCATTAATATCAATATGTTTCTTTACTTTTGAAATTACAAATGAACTATTTGGCATGGAATTTTATATCTTAATATATAGTACACTAATATATAGTATACTATATACATAGTATATATAAAATATATAGTATATTATACCTAAAATATTAACAGAACAAAAAAGATGCTAAATTTCAAACTATAAATTACTGTTGACAATATTTGTGGGTAAGCATTTAATCATGTTGTGTGAAATTCCTTTCATCAATATTTATTGTATTATACTGTGCAGCCAATATGTCAATATATCTTTAAGAGACATGCTTATGACATTATCACTGTACCTTAGCATGTGACCTGAGGTTATGAAGATCTCAAACTCTATTGTACCTCAGAATACTCGAAGCGTGAGCCTCAATATAAAACATCTTCCATTGTTGTAAACTAATAGGTTAATATTAGTCCAAACACTTATGTGCGGGTGAAATGTATTTTGTGTACATAATAGTTCAATATAATCAATGTCTGTTGGATTATTTGATTCTTTGATATCCATTCCCAATTTCTTATGTTGTGCAAGATAACATATTTAATACTGTATCAGATACAGCACCCAGTTTGGGGCAAACTCACACCAGGATAGCGGCATGGACAACTACAAATCAATCCAAAGTACTGTGGCAGGTATTAGAAGAACTAACATGAAATCAACTGGACAGCAACTTTGCACAAAAGAGAAGTTGGATAAAAGGAGAATTTTTCACCTTTCAACAGAGGCCTCTTGAGGTGCAAACCTACTTCTGAGCCAGGAGGTGTGAGCTCAAGTTGTACCTGCTCCAGAGGCATGTAATAATATCTCTTAGCAGGAACAAATTACTGCAGGTGCTGGAATCTGTACTGAAACCAACAAATGCTAGAGATCACAACCGGTCAGGCAGCATCCATGGAGAGAGAGCAAGCTAATGTTTCGATTCTAGATTACTTTTCATCAGAGCTCTGATGAAGAGTCATCTAGACTCGAAATATTAGCTTGATTTCTCTCTATGGATGCTGCCTGACCTGCTGTGATGTCTAGCATTTGTTGCTTTCAGACCATCTCTGAGCAGGTTGATTTAGAAAATATCTTCCTTCAGCAGCATCAGTTTCTCAGGGACAGATAGCTGTACAGATCTGTCGGTAGGTCATCAACCACAAAAGAAAACAAAGAAAACAATCTTTTTGATCAAAATATATGTTATTTCAAGATAAAATGAATTTCTGAGATGGTCTTAACAAAAATTAGAAAGAAATAAGTGAATGCAGCAGGCCAATTTTCGTTTGGAATTGAAAGCCAGTGTACTGCAATACAGAAATGGAAGGCTGGAATACATTGTTCCCAGCAGTCAATTCATAAGTAAACTTTCTCAGGGCAGCAGATGCAAGGTCTGTGTTCTTAAAAAAGAAACAGTTTTAAACTTCTAGTAACACAAAATCAGGAACACACCTCTCAACTTGGCATAGTGCAAAGCTTTTTAAGGTAGTTAGCGGAAACCTTATAGGGACTGGGAACCCAGCGACACCTTTACTGAATTATAGTAATGTATGCAGTTCTATTTCATTTAATTAAGAAATAAATAGCTGGACGTTTTGAAAAATTGAATGCAATCAAATAAAATCAATATGGTTTTGTGAAAGTGAAGTCATGCTTGACAAATTTGTTGGAGTTCATTGGGAATATAACAAGCATAGTTGATTTATTTGATTTAAGATCTATTTAGTTCATTTGTTGTCATGTGTAGCTTGTTACAAAATACAGTGAAAACTGTTGTATAGTGTCACCACTCTCCAGTGCCACCTTAAAACACAGAAATACAAACTAAAACATCAAATATTAAAGCAGAAAAATGAAGAAATAAAGAAAGTGTTAAACTTTACAGCCTATCCTGTTAAGGGGTCCACCATGGGCAATCGGCCTGGTGGCCTGGCATAATTCCCCTTCGCTGTGCGGCAGCCACTGGAATTGCCACTCTTCGCCGCCACCTTGCCTCCACTGACACCCTTGCCACTATAAATCCTCACTGGATTTCGCCAAAGCAGATGCCGTCGATGCTGCTGGGTACCAAACTGGCCCAAAAACATTTCCGCTGCCATGAGTCATTTTTGGGCCCACCTCATCAAAGCAGGTGCTAATGATGCCATCAGGTCTCTTACTGGTTCTAAAACCGCCCCCAATGCAGAAGCCAGGAAACTGCGCTGGAAACAGATGCTTCGGGGATCCCAAAACATGCCTCTGAAGCTGTCACCACGAGACCACACTGCTGGACCTATGCAAGTCTGTGCTGCTGGGCCCATTTGCTGCTGCCAGTAGATGTAATGCATTTAGATTTTCATAAAGCATTCAACAAGGTGCCAGATAAAAGGTTTTTACACAAAATAGAAATTCATAGTATTGAGGCGATGTATTGGCGTGAATTGAGAACTAGTTAACACAAAGAAGGCAGAGAATCGAGATTAATAGGTCTTTTTTTTCAGTCGGAAACACATAGCTACTGGAATGTTACAGGTATCACTCCCAGACCCTCAAATATTTATCACACATTTTAATAAATTGGAGGGGGGGGGTGGTGTGATACATTAAAAGCTGCTAATAAATCAAAAATAATTATGAGGGCATGTTGTGATGAAGATACAAGGAATTTGAAGAGGATGTAGATTGCTGGGCAAAATCTTAGCAGATTGAGTTTAATGTAGGAAAGTGTGAATGGAAGAATCAAAAAGCAGAATATTATTTAAATGGAAAGGGACTCCAAAAAAGTGCAGCAGAGAGCTGTTTGGGGTGTTCTTGTACATGGTTACTATGCAGGTGGAGCTAGCAATTAATAAGGACAAGTGGAATTTTGTGCTTTATTACTAGGCGTTTGGAGTTTTAAAACAGGGAATTCTTATTGCAACTATATAGTGTTGGTAAAGCTGTATCTGGTGGTGAGGCTGCGACTGGAGTAGTATGTACAGTTCTGGTATTGGAGGCTGTTTAAAAGATATTTATTAGGCTGGTTCTTGGGATGAAGGTGTTGACTTATCAAGAATGGCTAAAAAAGGTTAGGCCTTTATTCTTTAGAATTTAGAAACAGGTGAAATATCTTATTGAAACATACAAGAGTCCAGTGGGGCTTGACAGGATAGATACTGAGAAGAGATTTCCATTAGAAGTGTAAATTTTGAACTAGAGGACATAGTTACATAATGAAAAGGTAAAGGTGTCATAATTCCATTCCCTCATTACAGATAGAGAACTTTGGAGGTGGTTTAACCTGAGGGCCACCCTGCTCAGTTGAGGGATTAAGTTGAGAAGATAGGACTTCCATGGTGACCTCAGCCAGTACAGGAATTGCAGCCATGATGTTGGCATCAGTTTACATCACAAACCAGCCATCCGACCAACTGAGCTAACGGACAAGCTTGTACTCACTTAAAACTGAAATGTGAAAGAATTTTTCCCCCAGATTATTCTCTACCATAGTGAGTTATGGAGGCTAGATCACTGAAAGTATGTAAAGAAGAGGTAGACAGATTTTTGAAAAGCAGGGAGTTGATGGCTATGTAGAACTGGCACAAAAGAGGATTTGGGACCTTAGGCAGGTCAGCCATGATCTGTGAATGGTTTGTAAATGGTTTGGGCTGGCTTGTTCTGTGATATGGCCTATTTCTATTCTTGGTCCTATTTCTTGTGAATTGAGTTGGCTGAAAACTGGCAACGGTGATGCTGTGAACCTCAAAAGAAAGCTAAGGTGAATCATCCACTCAGTATTTCTGGCCGAAGATTGTTACAAATGAATCAGCCTTAACATTATAACATTTGTTATAACTTGCTTTCCCTGTTTCTATATGCTTGTTGGATTAATTTCAGCACTTTCCAATAGCACTAGCAAAAGACCCCTAAAAGAATACATTTCATGCTTTCTTCAAGTGCAATCCTTCTGGTTTTCAGAAGTAACATCTCGATTGACATCAGTTCTAGCATCCAAAGAAACCAAAGCCTTCCCTCCTGCACCACATTTCCAGCCAAACTTTCATCTGTCTTATTTTTGTGCTCACTCGCATGTGGTTTTGGGAGTAATGATCTGATTACCAAAGAAATGGTTTAATAAGCATTTTTCAGGTAAGAAAAAGAGCCAAGTAATTGGTATATAAATAGAAAATGCGAGAAAAACTCAACAAAATCTATAACAGAGGTTTGTTGCACTTATGTGAAAGTTATTCATCTTAAGCCTAATCAACAAGTGCCTATAACTTTTGGTATATATAATATAAATACCAGGAGCTATAATAAATGTTTGTTTAATTTTTCAGTACTTTAAGACCCACATCTCACATTTATGTTAAATGAATATCACAGCATGGTAGTTGCAGATTATCCACTATCATACTTTACAATTATGTCAAGGAGATAGGAGACTGGGGAGAGGGTGGCATTGCTGATCTCAACCAAATAAGATTTTTCCAATCAATTTATCTGTGGAGACCATCTCAAACCAGGTAATGGTGAGGACATTAAACAAATGTCAACTCTGCATGATATAGAGGAACTGCAATGTACCTTGGATTTCTAAATTTCCTTTCATCATGTATTCTAAACTTCATGAAAAAGTTATCTTCACTATAGGATTTGCTCAAGAGGATCTCCTCTTTGTGCAAGACAACCAGTTACATCTTTGATTCTTCCAAGAAGGTTTCATTTTTGCAAATTGTTACCTACTGTAATACAGTGACCACTCGAAAGTCACAATTCTCAAAGTGGATACATTATGTCTTTTGAAGGATAAAAAACCTGTTGTCTTTGACTTGAAAACTCTTTCATCTGCCAAGCCAATTTTTTCAATATAAACTGCAAGACTTTAGCTCTGGTATCATGTAGTTTAATGTTTACTTATTTCACAGGAAACTCACTGTTGAAACAGATCATAAACCATTGGAAATATTTTTCTACACACTCCTAATAAGTGCATTTGAAGCCTCTGATTGTCAAGGTGCAAGGATTAAAGTTTGAAAGGACAAATGAACCAGGTCCCAGAATGATTATGTGTTATACACTGAGCAGATTATCCAACCCATACAAAGACCAAAATATTTATTTTGATCTACAGATTGCCATTCTGGACTACAAAGTTGAACACTTTCTGAAGAGTGACCTGTGACAGTTTGACCAAAGCTGATGTGATCAATAGGAATTGACAACTACCAAAGATGAGCAACGACAAAAGCGACAAAAGATTGTTATTCAGGGATGACCTGATCGTATTAAGTTAGTGCCTGGGGAAATGTGTTCTATTTGGCCATTCACAGGCAAACATGGTATATCACAACATGCCGATTTCATAGGCAACGAGGTTCTAATATGAAAAGCATTGCACCAGAGTATCATGCCCATGTAATGACAGGGTCACATGAGAATGGAATGCACAGTACAGCTAGAAGGTGAATCTGTGTTCTGTCCGGGATATATCAAGATATTCAATGACTCATGAATGCAAGTGAGGGATACAGTCCTTGGACAAAAATAGCAACTAGCCTATTCATAGTGCATAGCGAAGAATATATCCTTGAGATGAATTACTTCTCTAAATTTTCCATTGTTCCAACAACTCAGCAGACAACAAGTGCAACTTTGCTGACTCAATGAGCACCATTTTCAGTTTATTCAGTATCCTGGATCAGACAGTGTTTGACAATGGACCACAGTCGACTGACAAACAATTTGATCATGTAGTGATGTTGATTGACAATAACCAGCTACAAAACCGCCAAGTTGCCAAACAAATGCAACAGAGAACAACACCGCAATACCTCTCCAGAACAATATATGATCATCAGTTCAGAATGACTTGACACACTTCCGAAGCATTTACATTGGAGGTTGAAAAGTTAGTCTTGTAACCTTTGTTTTACCTGTTCGTACAATTATTGAATGGTGATACATGCTGATGTACAACCATGTTTGTCTGCTTGAGATATGTTTCATTTTTAGAAAAAATTTATATGTTTTATTTTTGATAAGTTTCTACCACACCAATATTTAAGGCAAACATTAAACACTTTATCTTAAATAAGTTAATATCTCTGCTGAACCTGTGGCGAAACACCATCCAAGCTATAAACGAAAAGTAGATTTTAGAATTAACAAGGTGTGGAGCTGGATGAACACAGCAGGCCGAGCAGCATCATAGGAGCAGGAAAGCTTGATGTTTCAGGCCTAGACCCTTCTGAAATGTCAAGCTTTCCTGTTCCTACGATGCTGCTTGGCCTGCTGTGTTCAT
>JAHRHZ010000144.1:48079897-48103887 GCA_024137785.1 Ginglymostoma cirratum | reverse complement strand
AGTACCTATTATCTTAGATTTTAGAATTATATGTTTCCGCATCCTAACCAGGACTATCACATTGTAATAATTTTAGAATGAAATATCTACTGAAAAGAGAGCTGGTCATTGACTTCAGGAAGCGGAGTGGAGGGCTTGCCTCTGTCCTTATCATTGGTGCTGAAGGGAAGGTGGTTGAGAACTTCAGGTTCCTAGGAGAAAACATCACCAACAATCTGTTCTGGTCAATCCACTTTGACACTACAATCAAGAAAGCACACTAACAGCTCTACTTCCTCAGAAGGCCAAGGAAATCTGGCATGTCCACAATGAATCTTACCAATTTTTATAGATGCACCATGGAAAGCATTCTATCCAAATGCAATACAGCTTGCTATGGCAACGACTCTGCCCAAGATTGCAAGAAATTACAAGCTTGTGAATGTAGGCCAGTCCACCAGCCTACCTTCTATTGGCTCTGTCTACATTTGCTGCTGCTTCAGGAACGCAGCCAACATTATCAAAACCCCTCCTACCTCGGTTATACTCACTTCCACCCTCTTCCATCAAGTAGAAGATGCAGAAGTTTAAAAACACATACCAACAGATTTAAGAACAGCTTCTTCCCTGCTGTTATCAGACTTATCAACGGACCTCTCATATATTAGAGTTGATCTTTCTCTGCACCTTCTTTGTAGCCATAACACTAAATTCTGCATTCTGTTCTATTACCCTGATGTACTTATGTAATATTTGATTTGTCTGGTTAGCACGCAAAACAATACTTTTCATTGTACCTCAGTACACGAGACATTAAAATCAGATTAAAAATATTATAAAAATTAATAGAGTTGTAGGTCTTTACATTTTTCATGTGTTAACAGACATTCTACAGCACTAACACGAACAAGCAGCATTTGAATATTCTGTAGTAAGTAAAGTGCCTAGTGTCCAGACGTCAACAGGATTCAAACCATTTGCACTTACTACAATTTGGTTTGCCCTGAAAGACTGACTTCAACTGCATTCAGCAAAACCTAACCTTGAAAATGCTGGCTACTGAAAAGGTAATTTTAAAATAAATATACACATTAACCTATATATAGAAACAGAAGCAGAAGTTCTCCTCCAAATCTCCCATTTAAAGAGTGTGTACTGCCAAACTCTCCAAATTGGCAACCAATCCTCCCTTATTTTTTGATCCTTCCTACAACACCCAATATCATAGCTCTTGTCATCTAGGCTGTATTGTCTGATTCTCATCAGAGACCCCACCCTTTCCCCAGTCTCCCATCTCCTTGACATGATAAGGTGTGATAACTGATAATCTACTTTGATATTTATGTTAGCACATGTGACATAAATATGAGATGTGGATCACATAGTATTGAAGAATTCAATGAATGATTTTTACAGCTCCTGGCATTTACGCATGCCCTTCACAATCACAAGCACTTGTTTGACTAGGTTCAACAAAAGGGGTAATCTGCTATGGGTGTCTAAGGAAATAAGGGACGCTATCAAATTGAAGGAGAAGGCATATAAAGTGGCCAAAAACAGCATGAAACTAGAAGATTGGGAAAACTTTAAAGGTCAACAGAAAGCCACAAAAAGAGCTATAAAGAAAAGTAAGATTGAACATGAGAAAAAACTAGCACAGAATATAAAGACAGATAGCAAAAGTTTCTATAAATATGTAAAACGAAAAAGAGTGGCTAAAGTAAACATTGGCCCTTTAGATGATGAGAAGGGGAATTTAGTTATGGAAAATGATGAAATGGCCGAGGCATTGAACAGGTATTTTGTATCGGTCTTCACCGTGGAGGACACTAATAACATGCCAGTAATTGACAGAGACAAAGGTAGGTGAGGACCTGGAAATAATCGTTATTACGGAAGAGGTAGTGTTGGGCAAGCTAATGGAGCGAAGGATTGATAAGTCTCCTGGCCCTGATGGAATGCATTCCAGGGTACTAAAAGAGATGGCAGGAGAAATAGTAGGTGCACTGGCGGTAATTTTCCAAAATTCGTTGGACGCTGGGGCAGTCCCAGCAGGTTGGAAAACAGCAAATGTGATACCACTGTTTTAAAAATGAGGTAGACAAAGGATGGGGAATTATAGACCAGTTAGCTTAACCTCTGCGGTGGGGAAGATGCTTGAGTCTATTATCAAGGAAGAAATAGCAAGGCATCTCGATAGAAATTGTCCCGTTGGGCAGACGCAGCAGGGGTTCACGAAGGGCAGGTCATGCTTGGCAAATCTTTTGGAATTCTACGAAGACATTACAAGCAAGGTGGACAATGGGGACCCAGTGGATGTGGTGTACCTGGATTTCCAAAAGGCCTTCGACAAGGTGCCGCACAAGAGGCTGCTGCATAAGATAGGGATGCATGGCATTAGGGGTAAACTATTAGCATGGATAGAGGATTGGTTGACTAACAAGACGCAAAGAGTGGGGATAAATGAGTGTTATTCTGGCTGGCAATCAGTGACTAGTGGTGTTCCTCAGGGATTGGTGTTGGGACCACAATTATTTATAATTTATACTGATGATTTGGAGTTGGGGACCACGTGTAGGGTGTCAAAGTTTGCAGATGACACTAAGATGAGTGGCAGAGCAAAGTGTGCAGAGGACTGTGAAACCTGACAGAGGAACATAGATACATTGAGTGAGTGGGCAAAGGTCTGGCAGATGGAATACAATGTAAATAAATATGAAGTCATACATTTTGGTAGGAGTAATAGTAAAAAGGATTATTACTTGAATGGTAAAAAGTTGCAGCATGCTGCTATGCAGAGGGACCTGGGTGTCCTTGTGCATGAATCACAGAAGGTTGGTGTGCAGGTACAACAAATAATTAGGAAGGCAAATGGAATTTTGTCCTTCATTGCTAAAGGGATTGAATTTAAAGGCAGAGAGGTTGTGTTGCAGCTGTACAAGGTGCTGGTGAGGCCACACCTGGAGTACTGTGTGCAGTTTTGGTCTCCTTACTTGAAAAAGGATATACTGGCACTGGGGCGGGGTGGGGGGGGGAGTTGCAGAGGAGGTTCACTCTGATTCCAGAGTTGAGGGGGTTGGCTTGTGAGGAGAGACTGAGTAGATTGGGATTATATTCATTGGAACTCAGAAGATTGAGGGGGTTCTTATAGAAACATATAAAATTATGAAGGGAATAGATAAGATAGAAGTAGAGAGAATGTTTCCACTGGCAGGTGAAGCTAGGACAAGAAGGCATAGCCTCAAGATTAGAGGGAGCAGATTTAGGACTGAATTGAAAAGGAACTTCTTCACCCAGAGGGTTGTTAATCTATGGAATTCCTTGCCCAGTGAGGTAGTTGATGCTACTTCAGTAAACGTTTTTAAAGCTAAGGTAGATTTTTTTTGAACAATAAAAGAATTAAGGGATACGATGAGAGTGCGGATAAGTGGATCTGAGTCCACAAAAAGATCAGCCATGATCTTAATGAATGGCGGAGCAGGCTTAAAGGGCCGGACGGCCTACTCCTGCTCCTAGTTCTTATGTTCTTATGTTCTAAGTTAAGCAGTTTGGAAGCACTATAATATGCTTCCCTCAGCCAGTCATGCCGTAAGAGGGTGAGCTTTGTACGATGGAGACTGAAAACTTTATACCATCAGGTCACATTCTAGAGATGGTCATGTTTGTCCCGTAATGTATATCAAATTCTGTTGTGAAATATCGCATCCCCCTTTCCTCACAGAGACGAAATCGCAAACTGGTATATGTCATTGTACATAAGCATGACAGATCTTGTTGGTTTGGTGCACTTTGCTGACCATAGCAACCACGTTCTCTGCACCAAAAGAACATAATTAATGTTGATCTGCTGTTATGACTTCATGCTGGCATCCATCTTCCAGCAAAGCATCAATGCTATCGCCATTTATATTGCCCAGAAGTTCTTTCCTGAAGATTTTGATCAGAGTAGAGATGATTACCAACTTAGTTCATCTCAACGCAAGTTCTTCTTCACAGAACTCTTACTCATGCCCTTAATTGCAGCATATCTGGTGAGAAAATAGTCAATAGACTCAGGGGTGGGGGGTTGGTGGGGGTGGTTTCCGCCTGTATGACATGAGTTGATGTCTCTTAATCGAAAGTTGATTTGTACCTGAAGCTTGTCCTCACCTATTCTCAAGATGTTCTCTAGGTCTTCTTTACTATCCTCAGAAAGAGGTGTTTAATCTTCCTAAAAAAAAACACCTCCACACCAATAGCAAGTAATAACTTAATAGGTATCTTCTTGGGATCAGTTTTGGATTGATCTGCGAAGAAAAGGTTTGCATAGGTTGCTAAATTAGTTGTAGCTCCGTAAAGATGTCATTCGTTGTCAAATCCATAATCAAACACGTGCCTTCTGTTTCTTGTTTGTGATCACTGGCCTTTTGTTTGATCGAAGAAAATGCAAGGCTTATTTGTTAGTTTCTTTTATTTGGTTTACTGTTTGGTCCTTATATCTTTTCTTCTCATGCTTATAGTTCCTTTACTTTGTGGTTGTGGTCTCTTGAAGAAGTCTTGCTGAAAATATAAAGGTCTGGATTTACAAATTTCAGCTGCTAGAGGATTTTGCACCAAATAAGGAGTGATAGTGTCACACCAGTTTTAGTACTGAATTGAAATAAACAAAAAGGAAGAACTGTCCACTGCACAAAGGAAGATTCTCCAGGTTGAAAGCTTAGGTTTTCAGGCTTAAAATGCCGTTTTGATGAATGTGGTGGGGGTGAGGGCATTGTGTAGTTAAACTGACAGCATTTTTTAATAATTGATGTTAGTTTTAAACTTGTAAGAATCATTTCAGCAGCTGATCTTACTTTTAAATCTGTGAGAAGCTATTTGATCATTGTAACTTGTCTTTTGTGTCAGAAAGTAGGCTGAAACATCATTGTTTCATTTTTGTGAAATAGAGAACTTCTATCTTGATAGATCTTGAACTTTAAATAGAAATAGGGTGTAAGTCTGCCTCTTGCCTATTTAAGATGGAGATCTATACTCACAAGGGCTGTATGATCTTCAGTGAGTTGTCTTTTGCAAGGTACTGGTGTTTACCATGACACTGCCATGATGACATGATGAAGTCAGCTATGTGATGTGGCGATTATTACTCTGTGATACTTCCATTGACTTCCATGACATAAATATGAGACATAGGTCATATAGCACTGAAGAATTCAATGAACAGTTTTCACAGCTCCTTGTATTTATCTCTATACCCTACAATCTCAGGAACTTGCACTTTTGGGCTCAAGCTAAGCAATTTTACTCCTTTACCCAACTCTGGGCTAAATGCTGAGAATGAAACATGAGGTCTTGCTGAGGCAAAATGTGACATAGAGTGACATAGGGTTAGCTGAGATGATCCTTTTGCTGAAGGAATGCTGTTTCTCAATCTTCCTTCTCCAGATATTTTCACTTGTTTGCAAAAGGCACAGGGTGACTGGTTCACCATTATAAAAGTCTCTGACTTATTAATTGAAAGAGAGATTTGCAGCCCTGATGAAGGTAAATAACTGGCTATCTTCAGACTTAAGAACCTTTCTTTACTGAGTGGAAAAACAGCTCCTTCTCTTCTAGAGGCCTGATGGCTTCTGAATCAAACATTCACACCCCAAGCTGTTTAGCTACTTGGCAGCCAATTACAGTATTTTTGGCAGGTAGTAGATCTTTTCATTGATAACTGGTCGCACATTGACAGACCAACCAGCTACATGTTGCCAGATAAATCTTCATTTGTACTTTAGTAATTGGAACCAGGTGGACCTTGTTAACTTAGAAGTTTTTGATTGGGTTGTTAACCTCAGCCAATCAGCAAAGCCTTGGCTGACCAATATAACCAGGAGCTTAGAATCCCCTCAGTGGAGGATTGAGTCTGGGGTGGCTGGCCACAGCCAGTATACTGCCCATGAGTAAATAAATGGGGACCTGGTGATGGGATACTGGTCTCTGTGCAGTTATTTCTGTGGTGACAGGAGAAAACAGGGTGTACCTGAAAAACATTCACTTGCAATGGTCATCTTGTAGCTGAGGTAAGCATTGCTGGCATCATGCCTCTATTTGAGCAGAGGGACCTGAGGCCAAACCACAGTATAAACCCAAAACAAAGCCAAGCTTCAGCCAAGTGGCTAAACAGTTCTTTGAGATCTGGGCTGGCAGGCCATTGTAGTTACTGCCTGTATGGGGCCTTGAGAGAGCAAAGGAGTCCTACAAGGCCTGACTTGAGTAGGAAAACACATAGCCTGGCTCCCAGGAGAGTGCACACCCTGGACAGTGCCTCTATGTGTGGGTTGAAACAATTAAATTGCTTAGTGATGCATAAATTGGAGCTGATTAAAATTAATGTTTGATTAAATGGTTGGTCACCCATTTCTCATGGAGGTCGATGCCAGCCCAGCTGTATCTGTGGTTGCACAATCTGTCTTTAACAAGATTCACTCAGGACTTCAACTTTTAAACTTGTGCGAGACCTCAGCCAGACTGAGAATATACATTGGGGAACCATTGCAAATTAAGAGTAAGACTTTGGTTCCAGTCTCCTATGAGAAGCGGTTGGTGCAGTTACCACTGATGGTAACAAAAGGCTCTGGTCCAAACCTATTGGGGCAGAATCAGTAGAGAAAGACTCATCTGGATTGGCTCAACATTTTTTGATTAGAAAATGGCTGCCCCAGTGAAGTCCTAGAGAAATACCCAAGAGTATTTCAGGAAGGGCTTGGGACTATCAAAGTGGCCAAAGCCACTTTACTTGTTGACCAGGAACCAATTCCGAGATCCTGCAAGGCCTGCCTGGTGCCATTTGCTTTGTGGGCAAAAGTAAAGTGGAAATGAGGAGGCTAGAGAGTAAGGGAATCATCAAACCAGTGCAGTTTGCAGAATGGGTAGCAGTGGCCATATGGATTGTGAAGCCTGATGGCTCAGTTTGTCTTTGTGGGAATCTTAAGCAAAAGGTAAACCGCTTCTCAAAGCTGGATAAATAACCAATCCCTCACATAGAGTACCTGTATATAAAGTTGCCAGGGGTTGGGGGGAATGCTGTCCTTTATGAAGCTGGACATGAACCACATCTACCTGCAATTGTAAGTAGATGAGGCGTCCCAGAACTATGCTCCAACTGATACCCAGAAGGGTTTATACCAATATACAAGACTGCCATTTGGGGTATCATCAGCCTGTACCCTTTTCCAGTGGGCCATGGAGAACATTTTACTAGGGCTAGCCCAGGTTGCCATTTATCTGGATGACGTACAAATAACAGGGAAGACCTGTAAGGAGCATTCGGAGAACTTGGACTTGGTTCAAGACATACGCCTTAAACAGGAAAAAGATGTTTTTCAGGCATCCCAAGTAAGCTACTTGGGATACAGAGTCGACAAAACCATGTTACACCAATTGGGAGAGAAAGTGAGGGCAATCAAAGGAGCCCTGGCTCCTACTCGTGTACCGGAGCTGAGGTCTTTCCTCGGGTTAGTGAACTATTATAGAAAACTTGTTTGTAACCTGGCTTCCATCCTGGCACTCATACACCTGCTGTTGAAAAATGGTCAGCCTTGGACATGGTCGCAATGCCAAGAAGTAGCCTTTAAGGAAGTGAAAAAGCAGCTATAGTTATCTAAGATGTTGGACTACTATGATCCAAAGTGAGGGGTAGTGTTGACATGCGATGCCTCCCTGTATGGTCTCAGGGTAGTGTTGGCTCACTGGACGCTCAATGGAGAGGAATGCCCAATAGTATATGCTTCCTGGACTTTGGCTGATGCAAGTATGCCCAGGTAGAGAAGGAAAGTTTAGTGGTCATTGTTGATGTGAGGAAGTTCCACCAGTAGCTTTGCGGACAGGAATTTGTCATAGTAACAGATCACAAGCCCCTGCCAGGGCTACTGGAGGAAGACAAGGCGGTGGCGCCCATAGTTTCTGGTAGAATTCAGCGTTGGAGCCTCATTCTCAGCGCATACTCCACCATGGGTGCCTCTCCTGGAAGAGTCCATTTTGGTTTTAAACTTTCTGGACACCATTCCATTCACTGTGGACAATATCTGACTGTGGACACAAAAAGATCCTATCCTAGCGAAAATGAAACAGCTGGTGGTAATGTAGGTGACCAAAGGACCATTTCATCTGGATTCAAACCTTAGTGGACCCAGCGAGACCAAATCACCATAGAGGATGGCATATTATGGGGAGTAAGGGTGATTGTACCGAGTCAAGGTCCCCAGGAGATACTGGCTGAACTCCACCAAGTTCTTCCAGAAGTTTCCAAGAGGAAGATGCTAGCAGGAAACTATGTCTGATGGCCAGGGTTTGATGCCGACTAATCTGCATTGGTTGGACAGTGCCCAGTGCGCCAACAAGGACAAAAATTGCCACCAGCAGTGCCCTCCCCAACATTTGTGGAATGGCCTGTTCTCGGTTACATGTTGACTGTACCAGTCCTTTCATGTGATCCATGTTCCATGGTCATTGTGTATGGCCATTCAAGGTGGTTGGATGTGCGTAAAGTTCATTCAACAAACTCAGGGATGAGGATTAAGAAGCTGCAAAAATTGTTCACAAAAAACAGTCTCCTGGAAGGGCTGGTCACGGAAAATGGGATGTCATTTATGAGCAGCAAATTCAAATATTTGCTGAAGTCAAATCGCATTTTGCATGATAAGACAGCTCCATACCATCCATTGTCCATTGGTTTAGCCGAAAGAGCGGTCCAAACATTGAAGGCAGACTTAAAGAAGTTGCCTATTGTGTCAATTGAGACCAAACTGTCCTGGTTCCAGTTCGATGATACGACCATCCCACGCGCAACAGCAGAGTTACTGATGGGGAGAAGATACCGCACCAGGTTAAACCTGATATTTCCAAACACTGGGGGAGTTGGGTGAAAAGGCAACAGGAATGCCAATGCTGACCAAATGCCTACTCTAAGCGAGAAAGACAATTTAATTCAGGGGATGAAGTTTGGTGCCAGGACCATGGGAACGCCCCTGTATGGCCACAAGGCAACGTTGGTGTGAAGTCAGGTTTTGTGACTTACAAGGTTCAAGTAGGTGATACAGTGCTGAGCAAACGTGTGGGTCACCTGAAAGCTGTTAAATTGCATAAGGTGCAGAAGCAAAGCATACCTGGCCCCTCAGAACAGCTCGAAGGTCGGACAGAAACCACAGGTGCTCCCCTTCCTTCTAGTGTCGAGGAAACCTCAGAGTTCAAAATGGATACAGTCTCGATACCATTGCCACCAGAAGAAGAAGAGGAAACTCATAGAATCCCCACAGTGTTGAAAAAGGCCCTTTTGGCCCAACAAGTCCACACCGACCCTTGGAGCGTCCCACCCGGACCCATCCCCCTGAACACTATGGGCAATTTAGCATGGCCAATCCATCTAGCCTGCACATCTTTGGACTATGGGAGGAAACCGGAGGCACCCAGAGGAAACCCACACAGACACGGGGAGAATGTGCAAACTCCACACAGACAGTCGCCCAACACTGGAATCAAACCCAGGTCCCTGGTGCTGTGAGGCTGCAGTGCTAACCACTGAGCCACCGATTCCAAATGCAAGAGACAGAACATGATCTGGTACACACCACCTGTGTCTGAGTCTGAGTCTGAGTCTGAGTCGGTGGAACCGGACCTGGGGGCGAAATTGTCGCAAGAGAAGCTACAAGTGAAAGACCCAGTCTACATTCCTGCATCTGGGGGAGGGAGAGGGATGTAGTGATTAGAACCAGGTTGACTTCATTAGCTATGATGTTCTTCATTGGGGTTGTTAACCTGGGCCAATCAGGAATGGCCTTGCTGACCAAAATAACCAGGAGACTAGACTGTCCTCAGTTGAGGACTGACTCTGAGCTGGCCGGCCACAGCCAGTGTACTGTGCACTAGTAAATAAAGGGTAATTTGGAGATGGGACACCAGCGTCTGTGTGGCCGTTTCAGTACAGAGGCCCCCTAGCTCCATCAAGTCTGTAACTAGCCTTTCCCTTACTGCTTCAACCAACAGCTGTGTTAACTGCACTTACAATGACAGTCAGGTAACTTGGTTTTTTTAAGGTGCAACAATCCTTCAACAAACCTTGGTTTTTAAAACAGCACTTTTCTCATTTCAGTTCACAATCAAAAATACAGAAAAGTAAAAAGATCCTGTTTTTACAGCACACTGCAGCGTTTGTGGTTGCTTCAGGGACCTTTTGCTCAGTGCCATGGGCCTGATTCCTGTTAGCAGCTTCGACCCCAGAGTAAGGAATCTTCCCTCTGTGGACACTTTCTCTGGAGGCAGACACCCTGAGCTGAGAAGTTTCTTGTTATTTGATTCAAAATCAACATCTAGCCCTTTCTTGTGCATCAGTAACCCAGAGGCCCAATCTAATTCTCTGGAAATATCAGTTCAAATCCTACCACAGATGCTAGTCAAAGGAATTTAAATTAATTGAAATGACTTGATTAGTGTGGAACAGAATGTTAGTCTGATTAATAATGATCATGAGACTGTTGAATTGTTGCAAAAATCCATTAAATTCACTTTCAGGGGAGGAAGTCTGACCTCCTTTCCTGAATTGCCTCACACATGACTCCAACCCATGTCAATGTGGTTGACTCTTAAACGAACAGTTCATGCAAACCACCCAGTTGTACCAGACCACTTTAGTTAAAAACACTGTGAGAGTATTAAAAACACTGTGAGAGTACTGTACCAAATTGATGTATGCAACTGAACCTGATGGTTCACCTCCGCCTTGTCAAGGGCAATTAGGGATAAACAATAAATGCTGGCCTGGCCACCGAAGCCGGCATTCCAGGAATGAATGAAAAATATTTATCAAATGATAAACAGTAAGTAAATGCAATTAAATCAACAAAAATATAGAAGCAGCTTCCAGCTCAAGTTTGTTTTGCAATTTTATTACATCTTATAACACACTGCAAGCTATAAAAATGGGAAATAAAATTAAGACAAAAAATGGTTAGTCGATTGATGTTGCTCTATCAAATCTAAACCTAATTCAATTTATTCACACCTGTAGCCAAACAGAGAGGTGAGGTTTGGCCCTTGGGAAGGATCATCAAAGATAATCAACTCCTGAAATAAATACATTTCTTTCTTCCTTCTTCCACAGTATATGTTGATGTCATTTGGCCCACTCACTCTTACCCTGGCCACTGAGTTGATCTCCCAAGAGGCAAAGAGTTCTCAGGTGATTGTCAAGGCCCTGATACTGTAATTCTAATTAAGTGGTGATTTCAGAGTAGCCGAGAGACCCACGGGGCTCAGACAATACAACTTGGCTGCAAACAATGATATCCAGAGATATGTGCAAATCATGCATACCAAGGCTGTGTCTCCTGAGCTCCAGCAACAGCAGTCGAGAGACAACTGTTCACCACAAAGCAAAAAAGTTTGGGAGCCTACCATACACACAAAACTATTAATATTCAACCTCATAAAATTTAGATTTTTTGGTGATTGAAAGGATGGAATGTACTTGTAGAAACAACCTTTAGCATCAAATACAATGATGTATTTGCTAAAAAATTACAGGCAAAATTTTATGATAATTGTATGGGATTCAACTATGGGATTTTTGCTTTAGGTAAAAGGATGTATATTTCTTTAGGGAACCATCCTCCACGGGCATTGAAAGTATTGTGCTGGTGAATGTTGAACAAAAGCATTCCTTTTATGAAAGTGTAAAACCAAATTTCAATTGTCACACATATTTCCCTCTCGAAAATCAAACTTCAGCTGACCAAAAGCATGACACATTCTATTTAAAAACCTCCTTGCAAGAATGGTTCACAAGGATAATTTGAGTATTTGAATTGAACTTTATCGACCTGGAAATAAAGAATTAACAGGAAGTTGGTAGATTGTTCTGTAAACGCAATTAGCTCGCAAATGCCTTTTAGCGAATGAAACCTGCTGTCCTGATCCAATCTGGTTTATGTGGTAATTCAGTTCTATGCCAATGTTACTGACTCCTAACTGCCCTCGGAAGGCCTAGAAGCCATAAAATTGCATCAAATTGCTACCACAGTTCAGGGCAACGGGAGCTGGTAATCAATGCCAATCTTAATAACAACTCTAAGACTGAATAAATAAAAAGAACCTTTTAAAAGATTCAGCAAGTAACACATAAGGCTAAGTATAAATAAATACCGGTTAAAAATAAAAATGCATTTGATATTTGATATTGATATTATTTGATAAGTACTTGTTCCCTTGAATATCTGTGTTAGGTAATACATTCACTTTAGTGAAGTTTTCAATAGTTGGCCATATTGCCGCATTGAAAAGTTAAGGTTCCTCAGATGGTCAATGCTGGTGACCTCAGCCTTTTGATCAGCTGATTTGAACTTCAGAGAGATAAACCAATTGATGTAACTTCAAGTTTCGTTCTTAATTCAGCTAAATGTGATGGTCAAGCTAAACTTCAAATTTTCCTTCATGCGAGCATCATTTAAATCTGTTTTTGTCCATGTTTTTACCACCAAGTATTCAGAGTTGTCCTTGCAAATCTACATTTGACAAAATAATCTTTAATTCTCAGGAAACATTGAATGAAAAGAAGCATGTAAAAATATTGACCTGTCAAGGATAGTGTACATAAAAAGGGGGGCTATATATAATAATCTCACCAAAACCGTGTAGACCAGCAACAACTTGCAGGTGTTTGAGCATTGGGATTACATGAGATTATGTGTGTAAATTAGGTTCAGCCTTACCTAATGAGGTGTATGTTGCAATCTTTTCTAATATATTTGTTGCAACATTAATATGAAATTAAATAATATGTCACAAAGATCAAATTCTTAATCAAACATTACACTTTTTCTGTTTATTTGTGTGGTATATGTAAGTAGTTTAATATTTAACTACTTGGTTTGATTTTGGTATCAATTTTATTTAGATATTAATTGGAGCCTTTGGCCTTAAGAAATACGAATGTCATAAGAATATGATTTTAACATGGAATATCGATGCAGGATAGAGTTAATGTTTGCCATTTATATTTCTCAGCATATTAGTTGTTTAATTTTTGTGCTGCCATGATCCCAGAACTAAGAAATTATCCCTGAGAAGAATTTGTCCTAGTGATGATCCTATTGATTGCGACTGATTTATGGCGTCAACATTTCATTGTCAAGAATCATGGTTTTGTTTCATCAGGAGAATTAAATTGGGAGAGTTATTTTCCTTCCCAGTGATAGTGGCAGTTAGAATATTTCACCTGTAATGAGATGTGTGCGTTATGTGCCATAGTGAACCACTGCTGAGCCATTAAATATATGTAAATGAAGAGAAACACAAGAGAGCTTGAGTATAATAACGTTCAGAGCAGAGAAATGGATCCTGGAAAGTGATTAATTTATTTGATGATGCCTCAAGTGAGGAATTTTAGGTCACAAATGAAGTGACAGGATGACAAATTACCATTTTAAAGAATTTACTGGGCATCATTACAGAACAATTGTCAGGTAGTTTATGGTGGCTGAGAAGATGGTATAAATATAGATCTTTTCCTTATCTGAAATGAATTATTAATCAACTTTTTAAAGCTTTGTAAGTGATGGCCAGCCATCTGATTGGAACTAATACATCCTTGCACTTTTAACCTGATTCCTGCATGATTTGTAATCAAGATCTATGAAGTAAAAGTTACAATTTTTAAGGATGGAAACCCATGTTCTCTGGCCTAACATTCTCCTTTCAGTGGCAGAATGGGCTCATTTCATTGACATTTATCAAAATATCCATTTATGTACATAATTTCCATACTGAGTTAATTGAAATGATTACAGTTTCTATTCATTTTTTTTGAGAAACAATCCAACATATTCTCTTCCCCTCTTTGATCAAGTAAAGGGAAAAATCTTTCTCTTTTACTGAAAAGCTGTACATTTTACTTACGTATTTAAAGTGGTCAATATTCTGAAATTTATCCTGCCATTTTGCGAAGAAACACTGAAGGTAAATTGAATTGTTTTCACCACCAGAGGAGACTATTGCTTTTCTATCACGGACGGCTTCCTGGCTCTCATGATGATGCTGTGAACAGTTTGTCTCTGAAATACATACTAACCGCTAGAAATTCCCTTGAGCTAATGGTGATCTAAAGTTCGGTTTTTAAAATATATTAAGTTGCATTTTACAGAATGTTTAACAAGGGAGTGTACAGAGCAGTATCACAAACATTGTAAGTTCTTTTTATAATGATTTATTGATTTTGCACTATTATTTTAAGCCTCATGAGATTCACCAGGACTCACAGAAGACACAGATTTTTCTAACTTTCCCATTTCTATCCATGAGACTTTGCACATTAAAACATTTGTGTAGCGTTCATAAATGGTTAATGAATTTGTAAATGTTGGTGATACTGGCAATATCCTCTGGCCAAGACTGCTTGTAGGATAGCAAATCAGTTAAATCTTCCTACTGTTAATACAACCTGATTTGATAAATAACCCACAACAGAACACCACATGACTCAGCACACTCAGAGATCTTGGTTTCTGAGTAAAATAATGCAGGATGGAAATCAAAAATCAACTTCTGTCAATGAACATTAAGACACTTTTTACTGCCACTATTTTAACTCTGTTGCAAACATGACAGCTTTCCTCAAATATTGTTTAAGTGCCTTTAATTGATTATCCAATCAGTATTGTATTTCCTTTCTACATATAAGAAATAGTTGGCCTAAATTTTCCTATTAGCATCAGAACAGGGGAAAATGAAGATCTCGTGGTATTAATCCAGAGACCCAGGGAATGTTTTGGGGATATGGATTCATACAGCAGAGGTGGGATTTGAATTCAATAAGTGTTGGAATTAAGAGTCTAATGATGATCATGAAACTGTTGTCAATTGTTGGAAAGACTATCCAGTTCACCAATGTCTTTCGGGAAGAAAACTGCCATCCTCACCTCGTCAGACCTAATCGAGAATCCAGACCCATGGGACAGGCAATAAATGCTGACCTAGCCAATGATGCTTACCTATCGTGAATCAATGTATTAAAAAAACTACAGTTTTTGACATTGACAAGATGAAAAACTACCTACTTACCCGTATATAATCTTTCTGTACAAATGTCTGATGGAGGATCCTGCGGAAACGTCTCACCACAGGAAACCTTAGAAGATGCAGTGAACAGAAACTACGTGGAGCCCCCATCTTTTTACCAGCACTAGCTGCATTATATTGGCAGGTAAGAGTGTAAAGGCTCCTAAGCTTCTCAGTGCAGGAGAAAATGGTGAGTGAGTAGCTGAATGTATAAGTGTGTACACAGCATGAGATAAGTGGGAATGTGGGTGAACTGGTAAATGTATAGGGTAGGATTTGAATAGTGTGATAGTTGGTTAAGGGGGTGAAGTTAGGTCAGTTTGGGTTGGGGTGGGCGGTCAATAGGCTGACAGGTCAAGGGCTAGTCAGGTTAGCATCGAGGGGAGTTGGGATTCAGCTGGAAATAGGTGGATCTGAGTACAGAGGAGAATTTTTTATTGGAGATTCAAACTTCCCAGGCAATTCTCACAGAATCAGTGCATTGGGACATCCATAGGGTCATGACGAGCATCTTTGATAATATGTTCATTCTCCAGTGACCTGCAGACTGAAAGGTCTGGTCAATTAGCATGTTAGAATCCCTGTAGAAACTGATTACTATAAAAAGAAAATGGAATTTCCCGCGACTAACTGGAAGGATCACACAAGGTTTTTGGAGTAACAAAGGCAGAATTGTTTCCTCTCTAGTTTGGCAAGAGTAATGACGAGAAAGATGGGAAAATACTGAAGAAGAAAATGTCAAATTCTCAACGCCAAGTAAACCTTTCTCAATTTTTGCCTCCAAGCCTTAAGATCATAAGACATAGGAGCAGAAATTAGGCTATTTGGAAGGACAGCAACCTCCCCCCCAGTGGTCGAGACCGTGTCTCCCGCATTTCCCATAACACATCCCTCATGTCCCGTCCCCGCAATAATAACCAAAAAAACACCCCCTCGTCCTCACGTACCACCCCACCAACCTCCGGATCCAACGCATCATCCTCCGACACTTCCGCCATCTGCAATCAGACCCCACCACCAAAGACATTTTTCCCTCCCCACCCTTGTCTGCTTTCCGGAGGGACCACTCCCTCCGCGACTCCCTTGTCCGCTCCACACTCCTCTCCAGCCCCACCACACCTGGCATTTTTCCCTGCAACCACAGGAAGTGCTACACCTGCCCCCACACCTCCTCCCTCACCCCAATCCCAGGCCCCAAGAAGACATTCCACATCAGGCAGATGTTCACCTGCACATCTGCCAATGTGGTATACTGCATCCACTGTACCTGTTGTGGCTTCCTCTACATCGGGGAAACCAAGCGGAGGCTTGGGGATTGCTTTGCAGAACACCTGCGCTCAGGTCGCAACAAACAACTACACCTCCCAGTCGCGAACCATTTCAACTCCCCCTCCCATTCCTCAGACGACATGTCCATCCTGGGTCTCCTGCAATGCCACAATGATGCCACCCGAAGGCTGCAGGAACAGCATATCATATTCAGCCTGGGAACCCTGCAGCCCCATGGTATCAATGTGGATTTCACAAGCTTCAAAATCTCCCCTCCCCCAACCGCATCCCAAAACCAGCCCAGCTCATCTCCACCTCCCTAACCTGTTTTTCCTCTCACCTATCGCCTCCTCCCACCTCAAACCCCACCCCCATCTCCTATCTACTAACATCATCCTGCCCCCTTGACCTGTCCGTCCTCCCTGGACTGACCTATCTCCTCCCTACCCCCACCTACACTCACCTTTACTGGCTCCATCCCCGCCTCTTCGACTTGTCTGCCTCCTCTCCACCTATCCTCTCCTCTATCCATCCTCTATCCACCTCCCCCTCTCTCCCTATTTATTTCAGAACCCTCTTCCCCTCCCCCATTTCTGATGAAGGGTCTCGGCCCGAAACGTCAAGTTTTCCTGCTCCTATGATGCTGCTTGGCCTGCTGTGTTCATCCAGCCCCATGCTTGTTATCTCGGATTCTCCAGCATCTGCAGTACCTTTTATCCTTGAGTGCTAAGTACCTTAATTTCAAGCATTTTACAAGAAATTCCCAACATGCTCAATTTAAATACCACTCCTTGTCTTCTCTGCTGAGTAAGTAGATGATGCAAATTCCTGACAGGTTAATCAGAGCAGACACCTGGTGGCAACATTTCGATAAATGCTTGTCCCAGCAACTGCTTCTTCTGAACAATGTCCCTCCATGCTGTATGGACACTTTCTTCGTCAACCCCTCATCCAGGCTAATCGGCATTGGCAAATAACCAGCTTCACCATATCACCATGCCCGTTTGCAGACTAACTCAGACACCATTCAGCCCTGAAGAAGGGTCTCAGCCCGAAATGTCAGCTTTCCTGCTCCTCTGATGCTGATTGGCCTGCTGTGTTCATCCAGCTCTACACCTTGTTATCTCACCATTCAGCTCTTCAACACTTTGTAAGTCACAGACAACTAGGAATTGCATGCTTCTGGCAAATTATGCTCAGGGCCAGATAAGCATCTCAAGCATCAATAGAAGATGCTTCTGCACTGGCATTGTTGTATGTATCATGTGGTGCTTAGCTTGATTTTTTAAATTAAATTTTATTTTGCTAAAGTGAGTACTTCAGCACATTTTAAAAATTCTTTCTGGAATGTGGTAGGTGCTGTTTGGGTCAGAATTAGTTGTACATCCCTAGCTGCCCTTTAAAAGGTTGTCTAGGTCTGCCTTCTTGAACTGCTGCAGTGGTGTAGGTAGACCCACAATGCTATTTGGGAAGGAGTTCCATGATTTTGATCCAGCAACACTGAAGGAATAATGATATACTTCTAAATTAGCATGGTGAGTGACTTTGAAGGAAAATTACAGGTCATAGTGTTTCCATGTATCTGCTTCCCTTGTCCTTCTAAAAAATAGTAGTCATGGGTTTGGAAGGTGCTATCTAAGGAGCTTTAGTGAATTTTTGCAGGGCACCTTGTTGATGGAGCAGACTACTGCTACTGAGCATTGGTACTTGAGGGATTGAATATTTGTCGATCTAGTCCCAATTAAATGAGCCGCTTGTCCAGGATGGTGTCGAATGTCATGAGTGTAACTGGAGCTGCACTCTTTCAGGCAAGTGTGGAGTATGCTCTCACCCTACTGATTTGTACCTTGTAAATGGTGAACAGGTTTTGAGGACCCAGGAGGTGAGTTAGTTACTCGCTGCAAGATTCCTAACCTCTGGTTTGGTCTTGTAGCCACCGTACATTTTTGACTAGTGAAGTTCAGGTTCTGGTCAAAGGTAACCTCCAGGATGCTGGGAGATGCATTGATGGTGATACCATTGAACATGAAAGGTGATGATTAGTTTCTCTTTTGATGAAGATGGTCGTTTGCCACTTGTCAGTCCAAGCCTGGAAATTGCCCAAGCGTTGAGGTTGGTTGGCTCACCGAGCTGGTTTGTTGTTCCGCAGACATTTCATTACCGTGCTTGGTAACATCCTCAGTGCAGCCTCTGATGAAGCATCGGTGTGTTTTCCCGCCTGGTTTTTAAACTCTGAGGTCCGTTGCGATGGATTGCCTCACTTCCAGGTTTCCTCCATAGTGGAATGTATATGGGGTCAAGTTCAATGTGTTTATTAATAGCCTGCTTCGTGGAGTGCCATGCTTCCAGGAATTCTCGTGCTTGTCTCTGCCTAGCCTGTCCCAGGATCTTGGTGTTGTCCCAGTCGAAGTCATGGTTCTCCTTGTCCATGTGGATTGAGATGAGTGAGTATTGGTCGTGTCTTTTTGTAGCCAGTTGGTGTTCATGTACTCTTGTTGTTAGTTTCCTTCCTGTTTGTCCGATGTGGTGTTTCTTGCAGTCTCTGCAGGGGATCTTGTAGATCTTTGGACATTTGGGCGTGGAATGCTTCCGTATCTGAGGAGTTGCAAATGACGCTGAATGTCATATAATCATCGGTGAACCTCCCTACTTCTACCCTTATGATGAAGGGAAGATGAAAACAGTTGAGCTAAGGACACGACCCTGAGGAACTCCTGCAGAGACATCCTGGAGCTGAGAAGGCTGACCTCCAACCATCCTTGCTCTGGCTATGTGTCTAACCAGTGGATGTTTCTTTCTGACTCCAATTTGCTAGCGCTTCTTGATGCCACAATCTGTCAGCGTGAACTTGACATCAAGGGCAGTCACTCTCAGCTCACCTCTGAAATTTCACTCATTTGTCCATGTTTGGAAATGAAATCAGGACCCTAATGGAAACCAAACTGTGTCTCACTGAGTAGGTTGTTGCTGAGCAGGTGCTGTTTGATAGCAGCGGTGATGACACCTTCTATTACTTTACTGATGATTAAGAGTGGGCTGATGAGGCAGTAGTCAGTTGAGTTGAATTTGTCCTGCTTTTTGTGTGTAGGACATACCCAAGCAATTTTCTACATGGTTAGACGGATATCAGTGTTGCTGTGCAGAATTCAGAGCCAGGTTTTGTGATCTTCTTCTTCCTCTATTTTTGTCTTAGAATAAATCAGCAGGGCCAAGACATATTTTTTTAAACTTGTATATTGTAACACTGTGAGTTCAATTTGGGGAAGAAATTCAATATATTATATAATTGCTTTATTCTGCTTTAGAAGTGAACATGGGCTCGTCAATACTGAATATGACTGACCGGTATATTGGGATTTTTAGTGAATGTTTGTCATACTTGGCATAAGATGAACTTTATTGTTTAAAAAATAAAGAATGGCAAATGCATCCTCCACCTCAACTTCAGTTATAAATAATATTCAAAATTTACATTCAGTTACTGGACATAAAACAGTAAAGATAAACGAATGGATTTTGGTGTAAATGAAACTGTGAACAAAAGCGGATCCAAAAATTTAGTTGCAAATATTTTTAGGCACATGAGTGGGGTAGAATGTAAATCCTCATTTCAATACAGCAAAGCATCAAGAGCCAATATTGAAGAGAACTTCAGGTTTGGGTCACTTTTAACATCAAAATAGCTCGCAGATGAGGGATGGATCGGGTGCTGTTTGGGTTTGGACAAGGACAGGGATTAGTTTTGGGTTGGGCATTGAGATGACATTATGGATTTTAAAATATGGATTGAGATGAAAGCCTCCAATTGATTCAGTGCTGTTAAACATGATGAAAACTTGGGTTTGGAACTAGGATTGTAGTAATGTTTGGGAAACTGGATAGGATCCTGGAATTGAGGCCTGGAATTCAACAGTTATTAACCATTAAAAAAAAACTTCTTTAGCATCCATCATTGTTAACTATGTCCCAATTTCTTTTGCATTCTATAATATTCCTTCCTTGTAAATTGGGTACCTCCACTTCAGATTAGTTTCTGTGCTATGTTTGATTTATATAGATACATGTTATATTAAAGGACATAAAAAATTGTATACCAATGTACTGACTTGCTCTCAGATTATTACATAAATATATGCTTTGCATAGCAAAATAATCGTCTAAAAATCAGTTATTAACTGAAATTAGCTGGGTACAAAGATTAAAAATATTGTCCTCTGTGCTTTGGAAATTATCTCTACTGCTCAATATTTTCAGTCTTCTAGTATTCTAGCACTTTGGCGCAGTGGCTAGCACTGCTGCTTCATAGTACCAGGGATATGTGTTCAATTCCACCCTCAGGTGACTGTCTGTGTGGAGTTCACACATTCTCCCTGGGTCTGCGTGGGTTTCTGCCAGATGCTGTAGTTTCCTCCCACAGTCCAAAGGTGTCCAGATTAGATGGATTGGATTTGCTAAATTGCCCATAGTATTCAGGGATATGTAGATTAGCTGTGTTAGCCATGGGAAATGCAGAGTTAAAGGGAAAGGATAGGGGGATGGGTCTGGGTGTGATGCTCTTTGGAGGGTTGGCGTGAACCTGTTGGGCTGAAGGGCCTGTTTCCACACTGTAGGGATTCTATGATTCATCTATCTCTTTGCACAATATTTTATCATTATAGCTTTGTAAATTCAATCAAAATTTCTATGCTCTCAATCTAGTCTTTGTATGTGTTGAATGATTAAAAATAAGGAGAGACTGAACCTACTGCTGTCAGAATTAATTTTGAATTGTGTAGATATGAAGTTACATTTTATTAAAATTATGCACATGTTTTCAAATGGGAAGTGTTTGCACTGTTTTTACAACTAATGTATTGAATGTTTTACAATTCCCTTCTCAGAATTCTTCAAAGCAATTAAAATGAAACAAGATCACATGAAAATGTAAGTGAGAATCCAGTGTATGTAAAACATTTAATGAAGGCACTGATCTATGTATGTTAAAAGAAAAGCATTATTTGCATTTATTCAATGCCTTAATAAGCTTTTAAGAATTATTCCAAAGCTGTACACACACAATCAATTATTATTGAAAAGTAGTAACTATGGTTTTGTAAGAATTTATAAAACTAACAAAACTACTTTATACAATAGGATTATGTTTTCATTTCGCATTCCCTTTGGCTAATCACCCCTTGCATTTAAGGCTATTGTCACATTAACCAATCAGATGTCAGAAACATGCAATGCAAGGCCAATCAGATTGTAGAATCTCTGTATAGTCAACTATTTTTAGTTCAATCACAAGAAAAAAATGATAATGTTCACTAAAGACACTTTCTATGGCATTCAGTTGCCATGCCAATTATCACTCACTCACTGAAAGTAAAGGGATAGATTTTAATGCTCATTTACCTGTGTGTTGAATAGCCTGGTGTAGCAAATCAAGGAAAATCAAGCAAAGAGCATTGCATCCCCATAATGTAACCCATTCAAATTTCTGTCCACTTAAGTTAATGAGTGGAAAATCAGACTGAGGTCCCTTGTGGGCATGCAATCGTCCCTATCCAATTTTCCTCTATTTGTTGCACCCAGGTGGTCCTACACACCATGAACAATGCCATTGAACATATACTGATGTAGGAAAATTATCTTCAGGTCCATTGCTTTTATGCTGCATTGTAATTGATAACTTTAATACAGTTGTGGCAGAAAATGACATACAAGCTTGACAATACCAATGCTGAATGACGTATGCCACTTATGATTTCATCGCTTATGACTTATTCTTTCTTCCATATAGGCACAATTTAATGCATATCTCACTCGTTAACAATTTTTAATGGTGCTTAATAAATTTCTCATCATACAAAACGCAAATGCTAAAATATCTTTAAAGCAAGTTTAAGTTTTAAAATCTTATCACATTTTTCTTCACAATATCTGCCATTAATGTCAGTAACCTTACTTTAAAGCTGCAGGATTGAAAACAAATGGGACTTGTTTTTAGGCTAGTGCTTACAACAGCTAAAATACCAAGTACCAATAGGAGTACCGCACTTACAACACGCATTTTGAATCTTTTATCCTGTGTGCAATTGATGTAGGACACAGTGCAAGTGCCCTTTTGCTGGAATACTTCTGAACCTGCTTGCATTTCCACAAGTGTGTATGACTTGGCAGTGAGCTACTGGAGCAAAGGTTGTACAATGAGTATGACAACCTGGGCAAAGGATTATCTAAGTTCAGTATGCAGAAAATATTGTCTACTTTCTTTGTGACAATCTTGGGAAAAGTTTGCCTATATTCATTGCTACAGTCTGGTGAAATGATTGTCCATATTCATTGCATCGGTGTGAGGAAAAGATTGTTCATGCTCATTGTGACAGTGAGGTTGGGAAAGTTTCTCATGGCTGCCTCGCTCAGTGTTATGTTTGTTTCTGTTGAAGAGATCGGCTGTGTCTAGCAGAAATGGGACAAGAATTAAAGCTTCCTCAGCTTCAACAATGACAGCATCAAAATATGCTATATAAAGTCGAATGAAAGAGGGAAATTTTTGGGAGGTCATGAGGATTTCAGGCGGAAAAGCATTGTAGAGTTTGTTTGAATGGAGCCACAGAAAACTAGCAACAATGATGGAAAACAATTCAATGGGAGGACCAAATATGCTGGATCACAATCACATCTTATTTATGGTGTCAACCAACTAGTAAGATTCTCATCTTTGACTCATAACATTGCTTCGCTTTTCCACTATCTTCCCATTAGTATTTGTAACATTTATCAGGACAATTTTCATGAAATATCTTGCAGTGGTCAAGTTCGGGATGGTCTGCAAAAGAAATAGGTCTGGGAAGTGGGCATGGTTAGTTCTGCAAGTTCAGTGCACCTACTCCAGGGAGCTGTGGTAAGTCAATTGAGGAGCTGTACAGTCAGGTGTCAGTCAGAGGTCTAGCCACTGTCCATCCAAGTCAAGCAGGGGCTAGCCGCAGACATTCCTGGGCGTCAGGTCAATTTAAGTCAAGTGGTAGTTATCAGGGGCCATTGCTGTAGGAGGGAAATTGGGAATATCAGTGCTGTGGATTGGAGGCAGCATGCTGAGAGGCAGTTTGGATAACAAATGTAAATTCTGAATTTTTTGAGGGGAGTGTCCTAGGCCCAATCATCTTCAGCTGCTTCATCAATGACATTTTGTCCATCATAAGGTCAGTAGTGGGATATTTGCTGACGTTTTGCACATTGTTCAGTGCCATTTGTGACTCCTCAGACACCGAAGCAGTCCACGTCAAAATGCAGTAGGACATGGACAATATCCAGATTTTGACTGACAAGTGGCAAGTGACATTCACACCAAATGCCAGGCAGTGACAATTTCCAGTAAAAAAGAATCCAGCATTGCAACTTGAAGAACGCTACAGTGCATGTTTCATTACCTGACTCCCCAAAGCCTGTCCATAATCTACAAGGTGCAAGTCAGGAGTGGGATTGAATATTTTCCAGGTGCCTGGATGAGTGCAATTCCAGATAACAAGCATGGGGCTGGATGAACACAGCAGGTCAAGCAGCATCATAGGAGCAGGAAAACTTGACGTTTTGGGCCTAGACCCTTCATCAGAAATCTTTCTGATGAAGGGTTTAGGCCCGAACCGTCAAGTTTTCCTGCTCCTATGATGCTGCTTGACCTGCTGTGTTCA
>JAHRHZ010000144.1:48014453-48069897 GCA_024137785.1 Ginglymostoma cirratum | reverse complement strand
TCCTTTTTTTTTCTGATGAAGGGTTTAGGCCCGAAACGTCAAGTTTTCCTGCTCCTATGATGCTGCTTGACCTGCTGTGTTCATCCAACCCCATGCCTGTTATCTCGGATTCTCCAGCATCTGCAGTACCTTTTATCTCTAAAGCATTCTATATGTCTTCTTAACCACCTTAACGACATGTCAGAGATCTGTGAACATTCATGCCAAGGTGCCTCGGTTCCTCTTCACCTCTCAATATTCTTTCATTTATTTTGCATTAATTTTACTTTGTTTAACTTTCCAAAATGCATCACTTCACACCTTACTGGGTTGAATTTCATTTGCCACTTATCTGTCCACTTGACCAGTCCACTGATAACTTTCTGAAATCTGAAGCTACCCTTCCCCCTATTGACCACACAATCAATTTTTGTGCTATCTGCAAATTCCTCCATCACACCCTTACATTTACATCCAAGTCATTAATAAATATATTATAGAAAGCAGGGGACCTAGTGCTGTATGCTGCAGCATCCCCTGGAAACAGCCTTCCAGTTACTGGAAGACCAATCGACAATTATCCTTTGTTTTTTGTCACTGAGCTAATTTTATATCCAGCTTGCTACAGTTTCCTGGATCCCATGGGCTTTTTTTTAAAGCAATCTGCCATGTGGAATCTCATCAAAAGCCTTGCTCAGATCCATGTGGACATACTTTCTCTTCTTTCTCCATCTAACCGCTTGGGGATCTATAATACACTCCCAGCAGTATGTGTGCTCCCTTTTCATTCCTTAGCTCATTCCATTTGGCCTCATTTCATGATCCTCTGTACATTCCTCTTCACAGCTTTGGTTGAGTTTTTTTTTGACAAAATTGCCACCCTCCTTTTTTACCCTCCTTCTTTCTCTCATCCTAAAGCCTTGCAACCAAGAACATTGAGCAGCCATTCCTCTGTCTCCTAAAGTGTACTTTCTGTAAGTTAAAATTATCAGTCAAACAGCATAAAATAAATCCTGATGGTTCAATATACCAAACTATTAATCCAGAGTCGCAGGCAATATTCTGGATACTTGGTTTCAGTTCCTGCCAAATTCAGACAAAAAAAAGGTCTGGAGTTAAGAGTCTAATGATGATCATGAAACCATTGTCAATTGTTGACAAAACCCACCTGATTCACTAATGTCCTTTATGGAAGGAAATTGTTGTCCCTACCTGGTCTGGTCTAAATGTGACTCCAGACCCCAGCAATGTGGTTGACTCTTAACTGCCCCCTGGGTAATTAAGGATGGGCAATAAATGTTGGCCTAGCCAGCAATGCCCATATTGTGTGAATGAATAAAATAAAACAGTGTGCATATATTCAGTCATTAAACTGAAGCTTTTTCTCCCACTAGATGCCGCATGATCTGTTGAGCGTTTCCTGCATTTACTTCAGATTTCTGGCATCTACAGTGACTTGTTTCTGTACATAAATTAGCATTAGACCTGTGACCTGTGTCTGTGGAAGGGTGGCATCCTGATTGATGGCAACTTGTATGTCTACTGCAATCCATTTACTTATACAGTGTTCTCAGGCTTACTCAATGAAATCAACAGTTTATTTTAAGGAAATTGTTGGAGGCTCCCACCAGAAGAACTGGAGTGAAACAAAAACAAAGTTGCTAGAAAAGCTCAGCAGGGCTGGCAGCATCTGTGGAGGAAAAAACAGAGTTAATGTTTCGTGTCCGGTGACCCTTCCTCAGAACTGATGGTGGCTGGGAAGACATCATTTTATATGCAGAAAATAGAAAGGTGGGTGGAGTAGGGAGTAAACGATAGGATAGAGCCCAAAGAGAGCGAAAGACAGTTGGACAGACAAAGGAGTTGCTAACCATCAGGCTGGGAGGGTGAGTAGTTGTTAATGGGGACTGTTAGTGACTGACAACAGGGGGTGTGTAGTGGCAAGCTATGTGGTAACAAGGCCTGGTGTGTGGGGTGGGGGGCTGGGACATGGGAGAGTTTAGACCCTAAAATTATTGAACTCAACATTGAGTCCAGAGGGCTGTAGGGTCCCCAAGTGGAAAATGAGGTGTTCTTCCTCCAGCTTGCCTTAGGATTCACTGCAGCACTGTAGCAAGCCGGAGACAGAGATGTTGGCCAGGGAGCGGGGTCGCGCATTGAAGTGGCAGACAACAGGTAGTTTAGGGTCTTTTTGCGAGCAGCATGTAGATGTTCTACGAAGCAGTCGCCAAGTCTACGCTTCGTTTCCCCAGTGTAGAGGAGACCACATTGTGAGCAGCAAACACAGTAGGCTAGATTCTGGGAAGTGCAGGTGAAGGGTTGCTTCACCTGGAAGGTATGTTTGGGCCCTTGGGGAGGGAGGAGGTAAATGGGCAGGTGTTGTACCTTCGCCAGTTACAGGGGAAGGTGCCATAGGGCTGTGGGGAGGTGTTGGGGGTGAAGGAAGTGTGGACCAGGGTGTCCTGAAAGGAACAGTCCCTGCGGAAGGCGGACAAGGGAGGTGAGGGGAATATGTGTCTGGTGGTGGATTCTTTCTGGAGGTGGTGGAAATGGCGTCTGATGATCTTCTGGATGTGGATGCTGGCGGGATGGTAGGTGAGGATAAGGGAAACCCTATCGCTGTCGTGGGAGGGAAGAGAAGGGGTGAGGGCAGAAGTGTGGGAGATGGGTCGGACCCAATTGAGGGCCCTGTCGACAGCGGAGCTGGGGAAACCTAGGTTGAAGCAGAATGTGGGCATTTCAGAGGCTTCCTTGTCGAAGTTGGCCTCATCTGAACATTTGCGACGGAGACGGAGGAACTGAGAGAACGGGATGGAGTCTTTACAGGAAGTGGGGTGTGAGGATATATAGTCCAGGTAGCTGTGGAGGTCAGTGGGTTTGTAATGGATATTAGTGGCCAGTCTATCCCCAGAAATGGAAACAGAAATGTCAAGGACGGGAAGGGAGGAGTCAGAGATAGACCAAGTGAAAGTGAGGGCAGGGTGGAAATTGGAGGCGAAATTGTTAAAAAGAACTGGAGTGGTCCCTTTGCCTTTACATGCAGTGTCGGACCAATTTATGTGATCCTCTTACACACCGGTTTTATCTGCTTGAGTATCCAGTATCCAGTCAGCATTCACAACTACTTCATAAAGACCAAATGGAAACTCTGATAGAATTCTATTAATTTACACTTTATATAAGGATACTAGTGAGATTAATGGTGCCATTTAAATTCTATGTTAAGGTTAGTACCCTGTACTCATTCTGATATTGTGTTATTTTCTGTGTTATTGATGTTATATGCTGTGAGGAGAAAATAATATTGAAAGTACTTCTTACAGCTTGAAGACAAGTATGCCTTAAAAATATTAGAAAATCACACAAGACGATGTTCTTAAGCTTGAGTTAGCACTTTTCTGATCTGCTAGCTTGAAAAATAATTACTGTTGGTCAAAATTTTAAGTATTTGTTCATTAGCCTTTATTCAGCTAATAAAAATGAAGCAAATTGGTTGACAGAAAATACGCAGTGTTGAATTGTTTAAGGGTTAATATGAACCCTAGCTTTCTTGTGATGACATGTAGTGATATTAATTTAGCTTTTATTGGATCACATGACATGCCAAAGCTCTCTGTCAGACCTGCCAGATTCATTCTCCATGATATGTTTGAACTTCTGTTATAGAGCTGATGAAAGCAAGCATCTCTGACAGAAAGAGCATTTGTTGTGTACTTTAGTTAGACAGGAACTTTGACTTCCCCTCTGGGTGTGCTGGAGGGAATCAACACTCAAAGGGCACTTATTTTAAGTGGGAACTGACACTATGGTTGTAATATTTTATTTAAATTTGTAACACGGAAACACTAATAGGCTGTTCACCAAAGTATTTTGCAAGGTCGTGTGGAAGATGTGGTTTGTTTGCAATGCATTCAAGACCTGTAATTCTTAGGTGAGTGAAAACGAATTTTTTTTTAAATTTCACAACGATAAAATTTTGTAAGGTCTTAATTTATATGAATTTCATACATGGAATACCTGTGTAAATGATGTTCAAGGTATAAACATCAAAGTCATTGAGAAATAGCAAAGTCTTTCCATTTAATCACAGTTAAACAAAATTGTAAAAGATCTTTTCTGTTTTTAAAAATGGTTTCATGCATTATAATGATTTTATAGCCTCTTAGTGTACTCACTCTTCCAGATTATTAATTCAGGGAGTAAAACATGATCAATCAGCAGGGAGAACAGAGAAGAACAGCAGAAAACTAAGTTCATGGCTGATCTGACAGTTTCATAAGTGCATTGACATTTAGCTGTTGTTGCAGCAAAGAGTGTTGTAAACAATTAAGGAAATGTGAAGAACGGATGTAAATGTGTTCTGCTGCTTTGTGATCCATTGTCATTAATGAGTGCACCATAACAGTTAGTTAACAATGAAAGGTTGTACCATTGTCACATCAGTTATCCAAGCAACTTTTGCAAAGGAAAAATGCTAAGCAGCTTTTAATTTGGTGGTTAGAAACCTGTTATGTTTAAATTCCACAATTTTATGGTGTGCCATCAAATCCTGTGAGAGGAAAGGTATTTGCGCTCGTTGAAATGTGACTGGTGTTATTGTTTTAAGTTGCTAACAGACCAGTATTGATTAAGCCCTCGGTCTCAGATGGAGCATTCAAATTAAACAGACTCACGCCATACTTGGTGACTCCAGGACTATACATCTGCTGTCTTCCTCTTGTCATCTAAAGGAAAAGGCTTTTAAATTTCTAGGTTATGTTGTGTGTAAGTGAAACACAGACGGAGAGAGTGGTGGGATCAGAAACTTTAATTCTATTCGAGTCTCCTAGAAAACTGCTCAGTTGATAATCTGTTCAGTTCCAGGGCATCCTGGTGCAGTGCCCTCTCCCCTCACCTCCCTCTCCGTCTCCCGAGTCCCTCCCCAACCCCACCACCGACCAATAGCAACTGCCAGAAAATGATCCAGTTAAGAGAGAAGTATGTGACCTGTTGGGAATTCTGTTTCCCCATGAACACTTGGGAATATGTGCCAATATTTCAGAAGCATTTTTTACTCAGATGTATTCATCAAAATGGTTTCAGTTTGTTAAAGGGAAGCTGTTCACTTAAAATTTTTGGAAACTATTGCTCAGACTTGGGAGGATTTCCTCTCCGTTCTGCATTACCATTAGAAAACACTTAATTTGAAAAGAATTCTGAGGTTGGGATGAGGACTCTTCACTTAGATTTTTCATGGAGATTCCTGCTGGAAAGACCCAAATGCTGGAGGAAAGGGAGGAGCATTAGCTGTAATGAAAGCCATCACATTTCATTTTAAGGTTGTGGATTCCTGAGGATTATTGGTGATATTAATTAGAACCATGTGGTTTCCCATCCCCATGTGTATAGGCCCAATGCTAATACAAACTGTAAACCACCAGCCACCTCCCGTTTAATTGCTGAAATGTGCTGCTCATTTGTTTGTGAGCAAAGCTTTTCAGACATGAATTCATAAATTCTAGGGCCTGCCACAACTGATGCTTTTATACTCTGTCAGTTGAATGCCTCAGCTCTATCTCTCCTGGAGACCAGATAGGTACAGGATGTTGGCAAATATGTCAAAATCCTCACTGCAGTCAGTGTGGTATATTTTGTGGTTGTGTCTACTTGAACTGATAATGTGGGTAGGTTCATCACCAACAATCTTTCTTACTGGTTTCAGTACAAGTTGCTGACACCACATGAAGAAGGACACCCGCACAAAGAGAGGAAAAGAAGCTCGATTTTGTTAAATAGAACAGATTTATTACATAGTATGTCTAGTTATTTACATTTCATGTGTATTACATTGGAATAAATGAGCAGGCATAAATCATTCAGCCCTTTGAGCTTGCTCTGCTATTCTAGATCATGTGAATCATCTCCTTCAATGTCATATTCCTGCAGTATCCCAATATCCACTGATGCCATTAGAAACTAGAAATCTCTGACTTGAGTTTACTAAATGACTGAATACCTACAGCCCTCTTGGGCAGGGAATTCCAAAAATTCACCATTCTCCACATCTTAGTCTTAAATGGCTTGCCTTACATTCTGAGCCTGTATCCCTGGATTAAGATCCCAGAACCGGGGGAAACATCCTCTATGCATTTAGTCTGTTTATTCTTTTATGGGTGTTGTAAGTCTCCCTGAGATCACCTCTTACTCTTCCAAATTCCAGAGAACCCAGCTATAATTTCCTTAATCTCTCTTCACAGCCACTCCATCCCAGGAATGAGTCTGGTGAACTTCTGTTGCATACACTCTATGGCAAATATATCCTTCTTCAGATCAGAGCTCTGCACAACAGTCCAGATGAGCTCCCATCAATTTTCCTTACAATTGAAGCAGAACTCAACTACTTGTTCTTCAATTACTGAAGCAAGAATTTGACCTTGTACAATGACAAAAAAAAAATAGAGTGATGAACATACTCTATACAATGAATCTTGTGGAAAATATTGATATCATCACACCATCCAAAGTTTTTGCAAATGGTTGATGACTGGTCATTATTGGCAGAAACTGACGCAGGGGCAAGTGCCAATATTCTGCTCCTATGATTCCTAAAAATACATGTATCAATAATCATGGGAAACAATGTCGAAACATACAAATGTAACACTTTTCAGTATATAATTGGGCACCACCTCCATGTGCAGGATCAATGGTGCTTGCATGGAAGTTCAATCAACATATTTGGTCACTGTAGATATTCTATGTTGTGACACTGCTGGAAAAGTGACCACAGGTTTTACCTAAGATGCTGTGACCTAGCCCTAGTCAGAATTCATGAAATCAGTCGGATATCAGAAAACAATTAGAGGTCAGAACCTTTGCCAAACACTTCAATTCATGACTTAACATCAAAATATCCAGAGAAAATAAACCTGCCAGACCTTCTGAGTTTCTCTAGCAATTTTGGTTTATGTTTTTTATGTAATATCCAGAATTTTTGATAATATATGTAGTTTTAAAGAAGTTGTATCTGAAGAAGGATGCACACCTATTTGTTTTATCTAGTAAGGTCTGGCAAGGATCTCTGAGGTCAAGTGGAATGGGGAACAGGCAATGTTTATATTTTAATTGAAGATAATCGAGTAAGAACATGTGTTGGTTTTTTTAAGGAATAATTAATCAGGAGGTGCAAATACATGGAAGCCCCTAATTTGGTTTCTCTTGGTCTGGAAAAATGAACAGTCTACTTCCGATTACCCAGGAAAGGTAAGGTGTCTCAAAGGTTTGAGCATCGGGGGTGCTAGCTGTTCCACAATGCTGCTATGCAGAAGCGACATGAATTGTGTTTGCCATAAACAGGATGCTGCCATCAAGCCAAAAATTCATCCTGCCTATCACACAAATGTGTAATGTGGTGTTGGAATTTTAATGCCAGTGTAATGCCAGTTACTTCGGCTGTAAATCCCGGAGTGGTGGATCATATCAAATAAGATGTCCCTTCAGCTGTTCGCAAGAAGGAAGCTACTGATTATACGCTACCAGCCAGTGCTTAGCAAAACTCACAACACAGTTTCTAACATCAGGTGTGATTCTACAAGTGGACAACATTTGCTGAATAATCTAAAATGTGAGAGGAAATATGCTGAGAACCAATTTAGGATTGTCATTTCAGCTCATAGGCCAGCAGACTTATGCGCACTGGAAGATACATATAATAACATTCAGGGCCCTGCTCTTTGCAGACAAAAAGGCCATATACACACAGAATATCTATTTCAATTCAACAAAATTAGCAATAACCATTTACTAGGTCACATCTGAAGGCAATGCCATGACTAATGTGAGTGGAATTGCCTTGTTTAAAATTTCAATAGGGAATAAGTAATCAGTGGCATTGGATTTGATGGTACGTGCTTTGGAATAAGATTCTGAACAAGAAAACATATTTTTGCTGCTAAAATAAAACAAAGAGCTGCAGATGCTGGACATCTGAAACAAGAATAGAAATCATTGAAGAAACTCAGTAGATCTGGCAGCATCTGTGAAGAGAAAACAGATTTAGTGTTTCAAGTCCAGTGACCCTACTTCAGAACTGAACAGAAGAAGGGTCACTGCACTTGAAACATTAAAACTCTATTTTCTCTCCACTCTGCCGGACCTGCTGAGTTTCTCCAGTAATTTATGATTTTGAAGTATGTTTTTGGACTTTGTTAACAACATTTTAACCACTGGACTTTATCACATTGACTGACAATGCATGCGCAGTGTCTTCTTAAAAGACAAATTGAAAAATTGGGCAAGATAAAATTGAGTGAGATGTAATAATTGAGACTTCAGGTGCACATGGATTGGTGACGTGGCTTAAAAATATGTGTCTTAAAGAAGAATGCATCTTTGAGTGTGTGTCTTGATTCACACAAACGCAACTTTGAAACAATGCTGTTATGAAAGACCCACTTCAAAAGAACAAAATAAAAGATTTGCTAGTGTAAATTTTTTCTTGAAGTTTGATGCCAAGCACGGTTACTGGTCTGTATACCTTGCACAGGTGTTACAAGAACTCACTATATTCCACACTCCTGTCAGATGATTCTCTTTTAAAAGATTCCACTTTGGGCTATATTTTAGTCAGGAATTTAATCGAGCTCGTATGGATTATGTTTCATCTGCTGTATCAAATGTATGTGTATTGCTGATGACATCACTGTCATTGGAAGAACAATGCAATAACATGATTAAAACCACAGGCAGCACAATGTAGGACTGGTGTGCAAAAGTCAAAAATGTCACATCAATATGTCAGAGATCAACTTATTTGTTCTTTATTCCAGTGCATCCTGACTACATTTTGATTGACGTGAAATCGACGACAATACCTCAAGACAAGAATGATCTTCAAAGATGTTTATGTCTCTTCAATTTCTTTACCAGTCTACATACCCAGTTTTACTCAAAATGCAGCCTTTTCTATGGCATAAGGAGCAGTACGACCTTTCTAAAGCTCTGAAACAAACAGTTACCATTGGATGCATTAAACTTGCAACTTTACAGCCTGAGCAAGCAACCTCTCTGGAGATAGATGGTTCACAGAAAGATCTGGAAGCATGCTTACTACAAAATGGCAATCGAGTTGCATTTGCTTCAAAACTTCTGTCAGCAGCACAGTCCAACTGCTCAAACATTGAGGAGAAAGCATTAGCTTTAATTTTTTAGAGTCCTGCATTTTCATACCTATTTTTCAAAACATTTGCTATAGAGACTGATAACAAACCATTGGAGGTGAGTTGACATTGAAAAAATTGTTGACTCATGCATTGCTAAGATTGTAGTGTTACCAATAAAGATCCAAGTTATAGCCATGAGATTAGAGATAGGTGAGATAACCTGATGGTGACATCAAAATCATTTAGTGGGCTATCCTATCCAGTGAAAACACTAGGTATAGGGTGTTCAAGTTAACTTACTTGACCCAGTACTTTTCGCACAATGCAAGTACCAGAAGCTGCAATGAAAAGCAGCAAAGGATTCTTCATGACAGAAACTCAGGAAAAACATCACTGAAGGATGATCTGATTCAATTGAGCATTTCCAGGAACTCAAGATCATATTGAGAGGAGATCGAATTGAGGTACACAAGATGCTAAAGGGAATTGACAAAGTAGATGTCGAGCAGATGCTTCCCTTCCGTGGCAATCTGAAATGAGAGGTCATAGTTTTAAGCTAAGGTCAGAGTGGGGGGTGCAGATTTAAGACAGAGATGAAGAAGAATTATTTCATGAATCTATGAAATTTACAGTGTGGTGGACACCGGAATGCTGAATAAATTTGAGGAGATAGACAGATTTTTAATCAGTTGTGGGTTAATTGGTTTTTGGCAGCAGACAGGAAAGTGGAGTTGAGGCTGAGATGAGAACAGCCATGACGGCATTAAATGGTAGAATTGAATTGGGATTGAATTGCCTACTCCTGCTCCTAGTTCTTATATTGGTCTTTTTGTACAAAGGTGGGCATCCCTAGAGTCCTTGAAGATTTTAAGATTATTGTTGTGCTTTAAAAGGAAGGAATTCTCTATTTTCGTTCTTTCCAAGTTGGAGGAAGAGATTGTGTACTTTTATCCTTCATCTTAGTGGGTTTCATGCCCTTTTAAACAAACGGACAATTTGTGCCCTTTCTACTTCTTTTCCATGAGATTTGGGCCTTTTTAAAGTTAAAAAAATTTTAGAGCCAATAAGATTATTTTCTGTTGCACAACAATAATTTGTTTGCCCTTCAAAATAGTGACTTACAATACAATCTTCTTTTGCATTTGACTATTTCACTCTAATTAGTCAAATTATATTGGTAATTTAACAATGTTCTTAATGAACGTCCTATTTCTCAAAGATTATGTTTGCAGATTTTCTGACAATTTTAAATGATTAAAATGATACTCATTTACTAAAAAGCACGTTTTTAGCTCTCTGTCTGCTTCTTAGCCTAGTATTTCTCTTTCAGTGTAAGAATTTTTACATTTGCTATAAGGAACCTAAACTTAGGTGCCTGATATTAACCATTTATTTTATAACCGATTTTTCTATTTCCAGGTTTTGGAAGGTTCTCTGTAGTCTAACAAATTTTATCAATGTTTTACACAATTTCTACCTGCCTTGAGGCTTCTACAGCTGGCTTAATACTACTGAAAGTTCTGTAGCTTTTGTTTAACTGCTGACTGATGCATTCACAGAAGCTGGCTGTTCTTTTAAGCTGCTGAACATTTAATGTTGTACGCTCAGGTTTCTGAATGGATTTTTTTTTTCTTTTTTTTCCTCCAAGGATGTCTGTGGCTGGTGTAGAATTGAAGATTGATTCATAAGAATACCACTGACTGCATGTTGTATGAGAGAGTGTTGCCCAGCAGCTGCTACCATGGTAAATGTGACAAAATCCACATTGCTGTAAGTATGGTATATGTCATGTGCTCTAAGTATGGTAGATGTTGTGGTTTTTTACATCTGAATCATCTGCTCTGCCTTGGGTAAGTTCAATCCTTTTTATTGTTACTGAAACCAAGTGGGAAGGGAACCTGCACAAAGCCTTCAGCAAAACAGAGACACAGTGTTATTAAACAAAATAGGCTTATTACATATTGCTTAATAGCTAGTTACATTACATCTGAGTTATATGATAATCAACTTGTTAGCCAAATATTTGTCCATATAGTCCCTGGACTGAATATTGACTAAGTATCAATCTTGGGGAGTTTCATGGACAGCACCTCTTTTGTGAGTGTTAGCGATTTTACCTCATTACGCATCTGCCCTGTCCCTATGGCACTGCTCTCACTTTATCCTATGCTCACCAGTAGTGGAATTATGCGCCATTGTCAGGAACATCCGGGATACCCACTGTCGACGCCACATCAAAACCTCATCTACGCATCAGGCCAACTGCTGTCAGCCAGGATCTGCTCTGCACAATTACAGTTTCAGGTGAATTGCCCCAGAGTTGGCCAATAGACCCAGCTTCGTGCCAAAGTTTACTGACAGGGAGTCCTGGAAGACAAGGTGGTGGGGACAGGGACATTTATTTTCCTCAGCACCGCCACAGGAGATCACCACACCAGACTTTACCAACTGGTCTCAAGTTGCTCCCCCCACCCTGGGTCAATGCAATATCCGTGGTCTGGAAGAACGTTCGGCAGTACAGGAAAACAATAATGACACTTTGCACTTTGTAAGTGCAAATGTATCATCTTCTCTCTGCTATCACACTCACTCTGCTACTGCACTCACTTCCTACCAATGTTTATGGTCTACCACTCTCTCTATTACATGCAACATCTTCCAAACTCACTCTTATGATATCCCCCTACATACCAGGCTACTAATCCTGCACACTCTCTGTGCTGCTTGCTTACTCACTCAGGATATTTCACCATCTTTCATCTCCATGCCCCAGTCCTAACAGCTGTGCCGATCACTTTCATCTCATTCAATCCCTCACTTTGTCACATTGTAAGGGAGAACATCCTACAATGAGGCAACAAGAGCCAAGATCATGATGGGGTGCCAACAGCAGTCTCTTCACACTACACAGGGAGAGAATCATTTTCTTATTGGGAGAGGACTGTGACTGGTCATCTGGTGATCTTGGCAACCAACTAAGATTCACTGGCAAATGCTGCATTGGTCTCCTATTGCCACCACGGTGAAGGTATTCTTAACATGCCAAAGCTTTGAAACTGTTTCATAACTTACCTTGTCTCTCTTGTGTCTGACAGGTACCAATGACACCAACATAGTCTCTGCCCACAAGAGGCAAGTCCTTGCAGACATCATCTCCACCTCCATCTCTGAGGACAAAGATGCAGGGTCCTCACAGGATGCAATGGCAAAACTGCCTCCTGCATCTTTCACCAGTTCCAATACTGATGCTTTGATGGGTACTTTAGCTAGATTACAGTTGGGAGCACATTCTGTTGAGCATATCACTGCCACATCTGCATGGTTGGCCAAGGAAGAAACACACCAGGTCCCTAGCACTTAGACTACCAGACATCATGTACCTGCTCAGCCCCAGGCAGGAGAGAACTCCATGGTATTGGCCATTAATACCTTCTACAAATCCACAGACAGACATCGGAGCAACAGGTCAAAGACATTCGACAAACTGAAGCAAAGATTGGACGGATCCATGCATGTTATCTGTGCTATACTGGCTCCAGAATGGAAGTTCTTGTGGCTTCTGTGGACAGGTTGGAGAGCTCAGTTCAACACAGCCAGGCATCTGTGTAGACCTGCTCTCCATTGGTCCAGTCACTAGTTCTCAGTGAGGTGACAGGGCGATGAAGGATCTTGTCCTCACTCAAAGTGCCCTGTCCTCACGATGAGATAGGATGATGCCAGTGGGCACACAGCCAGAGGAGGAACTACCTGCCATCCCTCAACCCTGTGAAAGTACCAGCCAAAGAGGGCGAGCCTCCATCTGGTCAGAACACATTGACAATAGCTGGGCCCTCTGGCTGCAAATGCCTCTGATGTTGCCCACCCAAACCTCCAAGACCTACAGGTTCCTCTATTGTTACGGGGCTCCGTCTGCTCAGCTACGGACGCCAGGAGTCCACCTATTCATTTGTGGTGGTACAGAAAGGAAAAGAAAACCTCATAAGGGCACATGAATGACATGGATGAAATTCATAAATAAGTTACCAATTTGTAAATTTATGTTCACTTTTTGTCTACTCTGTGAGTGAATGTTATTTTAGCTGCAGCTACAAGAAAGAAGGTAGAGAGGTAGCCATCCTTACTGCCACATGATGCTTTAAAATTACCAAAATGATAGCCATCCTTTCTGTAGTACCAATACTAGCATGAAACCTTGTCAGGATTGAATGACGGATGTTGTGAAGGTTTCCAATCTTTTGTAACCTTAATTTGATTAACCAACGTTAACAGCACAGAAAGAGCCAATAGTTAAACTGCATTCGCAGCCGGTATTGAAGAGGAGATGCTGGTCTCAGCAACATCAAAACATTTACAGTCAAGGGGAGATTACTCAGCGTTACTTTTTTCCATTGAACAAGGTTCACAAGGAAGTCTTGCCTGGATTGCTTTGGTCGATGCTGCTGCACTATATGGTGTTAAAGGTGCTGATCTGTCTGAGGAACATTCCCCTGTTCTTACTCAGTACAATACTACAGCCCTCACGGATCCTCTTCACATCACAAAAACTGAACTTAAAAAACACCTTAAAGGCTGAGGTGCAGATGATAATTCTTCAACTTTGAAATATTCCCAGAACTGGCTGCCTATAGTTCAGATTTCTAGTATCTATAGTATTTTAGTTTTATTTCTTAAACTGGAATTTCCCTTTTTCATCCTGTAAACAACTAATTTTAAACATGCAGGTCGCCAGAGCAAATAATAAAACACTCACTTTCCCTAATTCTAATGTCTGATTGGTGACCAGACACTGAAATATCTGGACTGCCCTGAAGCTGAGCATCCCATTTTCCCTCACACCACCTGCATCAAGAAGGCCATTTCGCTACCTATCTGCTCATGACGAAGAAGAACGATTTACGACACACAGATTATTTGAATTATTGTTTGATCGGTGGGAGGAGGATTGTGAATTGTGACCCTTGAACCCAAAATTTTAAACAGTCAAATTTTTGGCTGAAATATATAATTTATAATTTATAATTGGAGGCACTGTTTCTGTGTCCATAGCACAGTCGCGTTCATGCTCAGAACCCGTGCTATCTTTTTCCTTGACGATGTGCTGACCTCCTGTGGTACCATGGACACTGGTTCTACAGAAGCTACTGATCCCTCACCTCCACCTCAATCAGGATCACACTGAAATACTACTCTTTCTGCCATGTGTAGGCTAATGAGACCTGGAGTTGAATGTTTCCATGGAACCAAAACTGAGCATCAAGCTGCAAAGTTCAGACGCTTTTCTTCTTATGCACCTTTTGATCTGACACAGATTTTTCATGCTAAGTTAACTTTCAATGAGTATTTAAAAACTGTCCATTGCTGTCCAATGTTTTCTTCAAAGTATCTAATTCATCTTTTTCTTAAAGATTTTAAGTTTTTTTACCATTAAGATAACTTTTTACAGTTGTCTGTGTCATTTTGAGACAGTATTCTTCTCCATGTAACATTCCTGGCTGAATTGAAGGTATTTATAGAGCCATGATTTCAGCAGCATTTTGTCGGTCAACTTCAGAAGCCCTGTGGAGGTGTAATGCTACTTCCTTCTCGCACTGGCATTTTGTCAAGATTGAATGGGCAGTGGCATGTCTATCAAAAGGCAGATTGTGTTCATTGCCCAGTTACAACAATTAAGAAGCAACATTTCTCTCACACTAAATAGTTTAGAAATTCTCTTGCCATTACAGCTGTTGTACAGATATTTCTAAAAACTGAGCAGCAAAATATAATTTGTTGCATTGCTGGTGAAGGCTTTTACATGTATTCTGGTCACCTGAAGAATCAACAGATTGATGATCAAGCTTTCTTCAGCCTGCTATATTGGGAAACACCAGCTACTAGGAACTGAAGGAGAATGTTAAAAGATTCTGACTGAAGATAAAATAGATTGCAATGTAACACTCAGAGGCTTCAAAATGGTATTAGTGATTCTTGTGATAGGTAGAGTTCCCCGACATGATCATACTTAAAATATAAAAGCATATTTATCTAAGGTAGAACAACCAGTACTTTCTACTGAAATTGTAAATAGCTATAGTAGATATTAAGTTTGTGAAAAGTTAAGAGAAATCATGGGTGAAAGTAAGGTGAATTTAACTTTGGAAAAGTGAGACATTGAGGGTAAATATTATAAGGAAAAAGAAAAAAGAATGATTAAAAAGAAGAAAGACATGAAAAGATTCACATGCTTGATTACATACTGGCTGTGTACCCAAACTACATCTTGATTGTGGCACTAGCATCTTGTATTCAAAAACAAGCCATTTCTCTGGCCAAGCTTTTCCAAAGTAACGGCAATGCTGGTATCCATCAGAAAAATGTGGAAAATAGCCTAGGTATTTTCTGCCCATTAAAAAGAGGACACTCCAATCCATTCAAATACTGCCCTGTCAGTCTGCTGTCTGTCATCAGTATATGATGTGGAGGTGCCAGTGCTGGACGGGGGTGAACAAGGTCAGAAATCACACGACACCAGGTTATAGTCCAACAGGTTTATTTGACAACGTAAGCTTTCAGAGCCCCAGTCCTGAGGCTCCGAAAGCTTGTGTTGTCAAATAAACCCGTTGGACCATAACCTCGTGCTGTGTGATTTCTGACCTTGTCATCAGTATAATAATGGACTGCCATCAGAGGTTCTATCGAGTGACATTCAAGTGCCTGGTCACTTGATGCTCAATTTTGGTTCCACGGAAACATTCAACTCCAGGTCTCATTAGCCTACACATGGCAGAAAGAGTAGTATTTCAGCGTTATAATAAGAGTGACTACCCTTAACATCAAGGCAATATTTGACCAAGTATAACATCAATGCACCATAAGACACAAAAGATGCAAGCATAGATAGGAATTTGAGTTGTGAAAAGGATATAAGGAGCCTTCAAAGGGACATAGGTTAAATGAATGGGGAACGATCTGGTAAATGGCGTATAATGTGGGAAAGTGGGTGGTTGTCCATTTTGGCAGAAAGAATAAAAGAGAAACATATTTTCCAAATGGTGAGAGTTGCACAGCTCTAGAGTGCAGGGAGATTCAGATGTTCTAGGGCATAAATCACAAAAAAAAGGTTAGTATGCAGGTACAGCAAATAATTAGGAAAGCTCATTGAACGACCTGAATTATTGTGAGGAGAATTGAATGAAAGAGTAAGGAGATTATACTTCAGTTTTACAGGGCATATGATGACATCCCATCTGAAGTATGGTGTACAGTGCTTACAGAAGGATATTAGTACATTGCAAGCAATTCAGAGAAGCTTTACTAGCCTAACACTTGGAATGAACAGATTGCTTTATGGGGACAGGCTGGACTGTTTGGGCCTCTAGTTCGAACTTTAAAGAGTCAGAGCTGATTTAATTGAAATATATAAAAGCCTGATGGGACTTGACTCGATAAATGTCAGAGGATGTTTCCACTTGTGGATGAATCTAGAACTAGGGGTCATAGTTTAAAAATATGGGGTCACCGAGATAGTAAGAGCTGCAGATGCTGGAATCAGAGATAACGCAGTGTGGAGCTGGAGGAACACAGCAGGCCAGGCAGCATCAGAGGAGCAGGAAAGCTGATGTTTTGGGTTGGGACCCTTCTTTAGAAAACTTTCTGAAGAGGGGTCCCCACCCAAAACATCAGCTTTCCTGCTCTTCTGATGCTGCCTGGCCTGCTGTGTTCCTCCAGCTGCACACTGTGTTATCTAGGAATAAGGAAACATTTTTTTTCGCTCAGTGGGTTACAAGTCTTTGGAATTCCCTTCCTCAAAAGATGCGAATATTTATAAACCAGAGATAGATAACTATCATAAAACACCTACAATGTGGAAACAGGCCTTTTGGCCCAACAAGTCCATACCACCCTTCCAAAGAGCATCCTACCCAGGCCCATCCCCCTACCCTTTCCCTGTGACCCTACATTTCCCTTGGCTAATCCACCTAAAATACACACCCCGGACACTACTGGAATTAGCACGGCCAATCCACCTAACCCTACATTTTTGGACTGTGGGAGGAAACCAGAGCACCTGGTGGAAGCCCACACAGACGCGAGGAGAATGTGAAATCTCTGTACAGACAGTCACCCAAGGGTAGAATCGAACCTGGGTCCTGTGAGGCAGTAGTGTTAACCATCGAGCCAACATGCCACTGTTCTTAATTGAAAGCCAATTGGGTGTATGCAGATTTATAAAGTTAAGATTAAAATCAGGCCAGCCATGATCTTATTGAATGGCAGACCATGTTTAAAGGGCTGAGTGGCCTATTCTTGTTCCTTGTTCATAAATTCAGTAATCCCAACATTATCTCTTTCAAAACGATTACCTTCTACAACAGCAGAGATTCAGTCCAACTCATCTGTGCCAGCTCGATGTTAGTGCAATTTACATAATGTAACTCCTCTGCCTTCTCTCTGTAGCCCAAAACATTCTTCCTTTTCAGATAATAATCCAATTCCCTCTTAAATGCCTCCACTAGGCTCCTGGATGGTACATTTACAGAGTTTACCCAAATAGCAGTGACAGCCTTCTATACCATAAGGGAACGGTTCGCACTGTGGGGTTCAACTCTGTGTTGGCATTGTCTGGTATGGTGCAACAGTTCCTCCAGCAGTCAGTTTCCATCATATTCACTGCGGAGCAAGAACGTGGGCTGAAATGGTGCACAATTTGCTGGCCCATGCTTTCTCTGGGCCCTCATCTGAGATTTTTGTTTGTGCCCATTTCATCTACAACCCTTCCCAATGGACACCTTGCAGAGGATACACCTGTGAGCAGCCGTCTTCTAATTGTCTGTATCTGTGCCCAAACTTTCATGTTCCGCTTGTCGGGGTCCTTGTAGCACAGGTATGGATACCTAAGAAGTTGAGATCTATAGCATAATGCAATTCATGCAAATGATGAGGATATGATTGATGACACAACTCTGACATCAGTAAAATGAGCAAGAATGAAAGACTAGAGAGAGAGGTCTTAAACTCTACACGAGAGAGCTGTATTTACTAATTGCAATGTGCAGACTTAAATAAAGAAGTGTTACACTACATCAAAGGTGGAAGAGATTTACTTTGAGGCAAGGGGCAAACAGCCGCAAGGTCTGTGTAGGTGTAGATGCCCACAACTCAGAAATGCTCCAGACTTGTATCTCAAGGCACAAGCAACAGTAAGAATGCACAATATAAAGCATAACCTAATGGTCGATTCACTACTCAGAAGGTCTTTGAAGAAATGTCCCTTATTCATTTTACAACTGTGGTTGAGCCAGCATCTCAAATAACAACTCAGCTTGTTACCCAGCTTCTCCGGTTCCCCAGTTTACGTTGCCCTTATTTCTTGAACAAACATGCTGCATGCTGTCTAATTATCAAGCCCACAGCACCCTGCAAAAGATATGGATAGGATATGCATTCTTTCACATATTTCTATTTAGTAAGGAGAGTAGATCAACAAAAATGAGGCTTTTTTTCAAGTGGATTTTCAGATATGTGTTGAAAGTTTATATTAGAATGATTAAATAAAATGCCCTGTCTACTCTTGAAATAAAACACAAACATTTCCGTATCAAAATCCAAAGAAACTACAAAAATCAACAGATTGTTTATGTGACCACGAATAATTAAGATAATTGATTAGCAAACAAAGGTATTGCTTGTGGGCGATTACATATTGTCCATTTTTCCCCAAGTCACCCTTTCTCTCAAAATTTTATTTTAGGTAATAATCTTATATCTATTGTATCATGTCTAAAGGAAACATTTGGATGTATTTTGTATGTATGCATAATACCACTGATGGTGTGATAAGAAATGATTGCTTCAAAAATATCTTTTCCCAAGATGTCATTTTTTTCTCTTTGTTCCAGTGTTCATAAACCTCGATCACAGTTTTCACTTTCTTTTCAGAAGCTGCCGATGGCCATTTCTCACCTTGTTTTAACCCAAACACTTGCTGGTTTGAGTGGAACGATTAACCCCTGTTGGTGGCTGTTTGTTTCCAAGGGACTGTTGCCCATTGACCTACAATACTCATAGTTCCAGATAGAGCAAAGGTTTGGAGTACTGGGGCTGGCAGTACAGGGAATCTAGGCCTAATTGTCTTTTCTTTGCAATATAGAATTATTGGCAGCTGCCATTATATCAAATGGTCTCCTGTCACCACACAGTACCAAGTAGGTTCCACTAATTGCAATGGCCTTTTCATCAAATAGGATCAGCCAGTTTATCCAAAAGAGTACTGCAGCAGTATTTCCCATCAACCCATTAGTACAGCTTGTAGCTTGCTACATCAGCTAGGCTACAGATGAGTGATCAGGCTGTCATAATGTTATGATTTGTTCATCTTTGGAGTGTTTAGTAGATACCCTTTGCACTTCTCTTTGTACCTGAGTACTGTAGCCCTGACTGCCCCCTCATTTGAAGGGGTGTTGTGGCTTTTAAAAGTTCACTAGCACACGATTGCAGGCAGGCAACTGGTCTTTGACAAGAGATCAATACTGTCCTTCCAATTGCTGGAGTCAAGCTGTTGGGTCTGTCAGGGGGATGTGTGCTGTAATTGGATCATGGATGCTGCGAGTTGTCTGAGTTTCCCTTCAGCACTGTCACAGCTGTCAGATGTCATCTCTTTGAACAGCTGTCACTGTGGGAGAGTTGCGCCTCTTTCCCTGTTCTAAACCAATGCAAATGTCCACTTAACAGATGAATATTGAAGATATTAGGCCACATTTTTTCATGCTTTTATGCAAAAGGCTCTGTGTCAACTGTGAATTTCATGGGAATAAGTGGCAATTTATTCACAGAAGAAATGTGAAGCACAGTCAGTAATGGCAAGAAAAAGATGGCAAATATCAGTTTTCATGATTTAAATATCGATTATACACTGCCATTGGAGCATTCTAAGTCATTTGGTACATAAAATTACTTACATCCTTTTTAATGTGCTGTATTTATGGAACAGCTAAGTATGTATATTCTAACTACAGTTTTTTAAAGACAACCTTCCTATATGTTTATATAAGCAGGAAAAAGACTGCAGCATTGTTGTGAAAGTTTTTGTTTCTGAGTCGAAAGGTTTCTGGAAAGGTCTTTGGTTCTTACTGTGTGACATGCAGAGTGATAGTCTCAAAAAGCTGAACTTGAACCACAGGTTTGCCACATAAGAAAGATGCTTTTTTTTGTGTAATTAACCTGCAGAGTTTTAAATGATTGCTTGTCCTTTGGCTCACAAGTCTAGAAGCTGCTGCAGGTTCTCATAGCAGAGAATGACACACTAATGTTATGTACTATGCTGAATCTGAGTTCTCTTCAGACTATTCGTTTTAATTTGCAAGTGTATTATATCATTACTGTTTGATTCTAAACTGAAAATAATTTTGGTGCTTTGCAGAAAGCTAATGTTTGCATTTTATCTGCTGTAAATGCAATCACTCTGATGTACATGTTTGATTTGAATGTAATTTTTTTATATATTCAGTCACTAAATGGAATACTTTACTACAGAAAACATGCTGCATAGAAGTGGATGATAAATTAAATAAGGCGATAAGTTGATAGTATCATGATTTTACACCAGAATGTTAATGGAGTCTGTCATCAATTTTGCAACAATAAAGTATCTGGAATCGTCAGAAAGACACAATCAAATACCTATCGCTAAATTATAAAGATAAAACCATAATTACAAAAATACAGACTCTGTGGCCATTGTCTTATTTCACATTTTCAACCACAATGTATAATTTTCATCCTCAGTCCAAGAAGATCTATTTTTGCTGGTTAACACAGTTCCTTTAATGTTACTATGTAATAGCATGTTAAACAACTTTTTCCCAACAGACGGATTAGTATTGATTAGATGTGGATTTGGATTGAAGTATGCTGCATAAATGTTGTGGCATTTCTTAATGCTGACTAAATCTGAATTATACATTTACTTTTCTACCCACTGGTTTCACTCCAATATAAAAGCACAAAAATGTACTTCAGATTCTCCCCACGGCATGTAAATCCACAGAATAAAATACATTTTCCATTCAACCGATCTTTATACTCAGTAGTGAAAATGTCACTCATGCACATATAAATACATGTACATCACTCTACAATGGAATTGGATTTCCCCTGTAAATGAAAACTGACTTACATAATTTAATGCAGGTAAAACAAAACATGAGTTGTTTTTAGGGTTTTTATATACTAAGAATAAACTATTAGATGTGATTTACTGAGTGTAAACAACTTTGACACAACAGATTTCATAATCATCAGCCCTGTAAGATCATGGGCTACACACTCTGATACCAGGTCATTTGGAAATTATTACTTTTCACTGTTAATTTTAGATTTGGCTAATATGGTTGGGAAAACTAGGTAATGATCACATTTTGGGCAAAATAATTTTATAAAATCTAGATGAATTGAGATTGACTCAAGGAGCTGGATGCTATAATATTCACTGTCAGTCTCTACTCTTAGACTGAGATTTGATGGTGATGTGAAAATTTGGTCACTGGTAAGTCACAGCCATGGGCAAGTGGAAAATAGTTAGAAAGAATAAGAGATTGAGTTAGCAAGGAAAAGTGATGAAAGTTAAGGTGGTGAAGAGAAAATGATTTGGTAGGAAAGGAGACTGTACAATTAATGGAGTAAAATTTAAGAGCACATAAAATGACTGGATGATGCTCTGATGATATCCTGGACATGGATGATAAAATGCACCTGTGCTAAACAGAATGAGGGTCATACCAGGAAAGTGAAAATAAACTTCATGAAAAAAAAGGGCTCTGCAAATAAATCATTGATGTTTAAAAATCATTTTTGTTTTATTTGTTCATTGAGCATGGTCATCTTTGACATAGCATCTATTGCCATCTCTAATTGCTCTGGAGAAGGTGACAGTGAGCTGCCTTCTTGAACCATTGTTTTCCTTGTGGTGGAAGGACACCCACAATGGTGTTAGGATGGGATTTCCAGAATTTTGACCCAGAGGCAGTGAAAGAATCATGATAGAGTTCTAACTCATGATGTGGCTTGGAGGAAAGCTTGCAGGTGGTGGTGTTCCTATGCATATGCTGTCCTGTCCTCCGAGGTGAACATAGTTACAGGTTTGGAAGATTTTGTTGAAGGAATATGGGTGCTTTACTGCAGTGTATCTTGTAGATAATCCACACTGCTACCACTGTGCTTTGGTGGTGAAGGGAAACAATTTTAATGATGATGGATAGAATGTCAGTGTAGCAAGGTGCTTTCTGCTGGATTGTGCTGAGCTTCTTGAGTATTGTTGGAGCTGAACACATCCAAGCAAGTGGACACTATTTGGTGACACTCCTGTCTTTTGCCTTGTAGATAGTGGACAGACATTGGGGAGACGGGAAGGAATTACTTGCCACAGAATTGCTAGCCTCTGACTTGCTCTCGTATAATCAGTATCTATATGGCTGGTCCAGTTCAGTTTCTGGTGAATGGCAACCTCAAGTTGTTGACAGTGGGAGATGCAACAATGTTAATGCCATTGAATATCTTTGGAGATGGTTAGATTGTCTCTAATTGTTGATAGATATTGCCCGGCAATTGTGTAATGTGAATGTTACATGCTGCGCTGTCAACTTGCCATTTTACTGTCAATTTACCCATTTTACAGGAAGTCAGAATCTGTTTAGGATACCAAGCTGAAAAACAGAGGTAAACAACTTGCAGCTTCTTTGTGATTTCTTATTTCAAGTATCTGATTTCACTCAAACTAAGGACTACAAAGGATGTGCTAGACACTGCCAGAGTAGTTAGGTATGTTTTACTGCACAAACCATGACTAAAGTGCTCACCAGCCCAGCTAGCTAAAGGCTAATTACATTGCATTCTTTGTCAGAGATCCCAAACAACATTTGTCTTATTTGCATTAATAGGGCAAGTCATGTGACTTCAACACGAATTTAAACAGCAGACATCAAAAGTAGGTGGATTAAGGGTTGGTTCAACATCAAAGTAGGATCCATATGTAAATTTATAGCACCAATTAGGAAATGGCAGGCTGTGATGTAATGCGCATAGAAATAGCTTGCCCTCTATTTTGCCTTTCTTTTAATCAAATTAGAAAGAGAAAGCTTACAACTCTAGTCTACAGGATATATTTAAATTGTATGAATTTATTCTTCCTTTTGGGCCAGGCAAAAAAATGTTTTGTAAAGTATTATGGTACAAAAAGACAGTCGTTCTGGCTCATTTACCTTTGTGAGCAAATTATCTAAGATTAACTACACACTAGTCTGTGCAGTTTAAAAGCCAAAAGCAATTTCAGTGGTGGATGGTAATGCTACATTTAGTTCGCAACTGATTGGGTCTAAATGGCCACACAGCAAAGTCTGTGTATATGACCACAGGGCTTGATGAAACCACACAAGCAAACCAGTAAAAATGGTAAAATGGCATTTTGCAATATTAGTGGGATCAGTGAAACTGGAGCAGGATGGATAATTCATAATTTGTAAATGCAGAATGTAAATTTAGACTAAAATCCTAATTTGCATAGCAATATCCTTGAGCTTGAATTGATGATCATATCCGGCATTTGGAATGCTACACATTTTACATCACATTTAGAACCAAGATGTACATTTTATAAATTCCCTAATAAGTATTATTAAAATCTTACAAGTACCTGTGATTGGGGCCATTAATTTAGTGAGAGGTAAACTCCTTTGTAGGGATCATTATTTCTAACAGTCCATTAAACCTTCTACATGCAAAACAGTAATTATACAGGGAGTACTGAGAAGTTGGGAAATAATCACACCATGTTTAAATTTACTAGCATACATTGTAGCTTTATCATCTACTCTACCTACATGAGTGGAAATTAATACTTGCAAGATGTAAGAATGGATTCAGTTAACTGTAGCCTTTCTGAATTTATTGATTTATTTTTTGTTAAATGGACAGTGATCAAATGTCTAGAATATTGCTGCTGCTTAACACCCTGAACCAAATTAAACATTTTTTTTTGCTTCCTCTTCAAAATCAAACTCGAGGTGAGAGAAATACCAACTGTTCGTTGTATATCTAGAATATTAAAAAAAAACAAAATGCCACTGTGCTTTGTTCATTTCAGGTTTGTAGATTTTAAGTGCTTCAGTGGTTTAGAGCCAGTCTAGTGCTGGCACACACAGCAGCGAGACTGAATCACAGTTCCATTGCGGCATGTCAAACTATTATACCAGGGATCATGATGTCACACTGGTCTCAATGGTTCATGAGCTCAAGGATATGGTTAACAAATGTAAAACCAAACTTCAGGAGAGCTGCTTTACTGTGCTAAGTGATCTGTATTCCCTTTGAATTTACTTTTCCCTAACCCCGTGAAATTAACAGTGGATTCTGACATTCGACCTCTGACCAGATATATAATAAGAATTTGAAAGCATCATGCATGACTGTGTTTGTGTAATGCAAACTGGAAAAATGACCGCGGCCACATTTTTATTGCAGGAAGCCTTAGAAACCTAGATTCCTTGCAGGTTTCAGTCTAAGAAAGTTGTTACAGAAAAGCTGGTAAATTTTGCAACTATAGCGATTGGCTTCTCATGATTTTTATGAACTGTGAATGGTATTAAATGTGCATTGGCACAAAATGCTACATTTTACAGTTGCTATTTACTGATGTAGGGGTTAAAATAATATAATAGGAGTCTATAATGGCTTGGGGGGGCGTAGCTATTGGGGAGTTTGCTGCCAAGGTTGCAAGTGCATTGCAGAGTGTGTAGGTCCCAGGGTTTAAGAGGCAAAAGCAGGAAGTGTTAGGTGAAAATGATTTTGCAGTTATCAGGCTTGGGGGATGACAGCAGACAAGAATTAGTACAAGGTGCAATGCAGTTTTTCTTTACAATGAAGTAAAGATTGGCAGCTGGAAGTGAGGCTTACAGACAGACGTGCACATAAGACCTCTTCACCTAGGACTCATAATCACTACTCAAAGAGAGAAGCATTTAACAGTAAAAGGCATCCACAGCCATCAGCAGTGTTCTTAAAACTCCACTTAAATATCACTTTGTATGCTATTACTTGCAAACTGTGGTTTGGTATTAAATCATACTTGCATAGGCTTTTGGTTAGGTGTAGATAATACTGGTAGAGTGGGGGTGGGGATCATTGGTGACTAAGATTTTAGGTTGATCTGCCACAGACGTGACTGGAATGTCCGGCTCTGCTGACATTGATGCATCAGGGTGAATAATTACACAACTGCACTTTCCTTCCTCTTATAGGTTCTAATTTTAATTGTCATTGTGGCCCTTCCATTTTAATTATGGACTTCTTTGATATAAAGCAGCTGATTGTATTCTATGAAAATACAGTGGGATAATGGTTCCTTTATAATTAATGACTGCGTGTAGATTTTAGTGCATAAAAGGGAAACTATGAGAGAACAAATTATTTAACTAGGTTTTCAAATTCTTTGGTTCTTCTACAGAATTAAATAAGGTTCTTGAACTTCCAAAGCTGCTTGATCTTTGGATTGCCTTAGTTTATGCTGCGCACTTCTTTAATAAAATGTTACTGTGCTGGGTCACAGATTATATTTTATAAAACAATTTTTCAAAATATTCAAAAGGAGATGGACTGCTTTTTTGTCTCGTCTATATTGTTGTAACATTATAAACTTGGGCCTGACGTGCTTCTAGTAATTTTATTGTAGTATGGACAGTGTGCTTACATCATGCATAGCATGACTGCAGTTTAGTCATAGAGCAAGAGAAATTGGATCGACAGAGGCAGTGACTACCCTGAGGTCACTAGTGACCATGCCATTCTGATGTGATGTCTAGTTGGGGTGATGGTGTGTAAATAAACGGAAAGAATTGCAAATCTTGTCATGGCCAAGCAGAACAGTTCAAGCATTTAAAGATGGTTGCCCGCAAACCTTACTGGAAGGTGGTAGCTGTGTGGGCTGGAGAAAACTTGATTCTCTGCCGCAGTCTGTTCCTTTTGCCTGATGAATCTGAAAGCATTGACCCAGTATTTATTGCTGGAGGAATAAGAAAATAATTTTTTTTGGTTATGGAAAATAAACAAATAAACCGTATTCTTTAAGGTATTATCAATTTTTATGTGGTGCAATGAGTTTAATTAGGTAGATCTCATAATAAGATTCTGATGCCAGAAATTCTGAGAAAAATGCAGGATTTTCAGCTTGTACATTTTCTTTCAGTGCACAATGTAATATTTTCATGGACATCATGAAACATTTACAATTTAAGTATTTGTTTCGCTAACTACTCTGCTGTAACATCTCTCATATTAATTAAGTAAAATTCAGCAGTAACTAATCTAATTGAACTAACACTGCATTTCAATAACTTCCATTGGTAAGCTAGTTTTAACATGTATCACGAATAATAAATCCATTTATAATAAGATAATGGGTTTGACTATCATCTCAATATTGCTTTGCACTTTTTAAATAGATTTTCCCTCTTTTCTTGCTGAAAAATTCCTTTTGTTTTGTGAGTGGTTTTTCTTTTCTCGTTTCCTGCAACAGTTTCTGCTTTGCTGAAAGTACAATTTAGCTTTCTGATTATCTTAATTGGATAGGGGGGCTGACAATATGAAGTATACTCCATGTGCAGCTTTCCTCCAGTAAACCAGAGTAAATCCCTGGAGCAATTAATGCCAGATTCCACCTGGTCCTAAGAGCAGTATGAAATCACATAAAGGCTGGAAAGGCAAAATACTGACCTGATTCTTGAAGAGAAAGAAACTTGAGCTTAAAGCTTTGGTAAGGTTTTCTTTTCATTCTCTGTGAATTCAACGTGTGAATTAATATTTAAAATTTAGTGGATATCTACATCATCATCTCTGATAAAAGAAGATGTGTTAAAAATATTACTTTTAATTTTGTACCATTCTCTGTTTTGTTCAAAATTATTTTCATTTTTTAGTTGGATCCCTTGTCACATTTTATAACTAAAGTTGAGTAAAACTCTCGAAAATTTAGCAGTGTGGACGTTGGAGGAGAACAAAAGGTTCTGCTGAAACTTTATAATAGTCAGACCAAGCAGGGAGAGTTCTGTTCAGTTTTGATCATCATGGTCCTCAAAAGATATACTGGCATTTAAACATAGAAAGAAGAAACAAGGAAAGCAGGACGAGAGGAACTAAACCTAAGTTATTGTCAAGAATAGAATATCGCAGAACCTGAGCTTTTTGTGATGTTGTACTCTGTGCTGCCCTCGCTGTTGTGGAGATGTAAATGACGTTAGTCCATTAATGTGATAACAGGGTGTAGAGCTGGATAAACACAGCAGGCCAGGCAGCATCAGAGGAGCAGGAAAGCTGACGTTTCGGGTCTGGACCCTTCTTCAGAAATGGTGAAGGGGAAGGAGGCTCTGAAATAATTAGAGAGAGGGGGAGGCGATGATACAAGGTGGATAGAGGAGCAGATAGGTGGAGAGAAGACGGACAGGTCAAGGAGGCGGGGAAGAGACAGGCTGGTCTTGGGATGAGGTCGGGGGTGGGGAGATTTTGAAGCTTGTGAAGTCCACATTGAGACCATTGGGCTGCAGGGTTCCCAAGCAGAATATGTTCCTACGGCCTTCGGGTGACATCGTTGTGGCACTGAAGGAGGCCCAGGATGGACACGTCGTCCAAGGAGTGGAAGGGGGATTTGAAGTGGTTTGTGACTGGGAGGTGTAGTTGTTTGTCATGAATCGAGCGTAGGTGTTCCACAAAGCGGTCTCATAGCCTCCATTTGGTTTCCCCGATGTAGAGGGGGGCACATCAGAACAGTGGATACAATATACCACATTAGCAGATGTGCTGGTGAACATCTGTTTGATGTGGAAGGTTTTCTTGGGGCCTGGGATGGGGGTGAGGGGGGAGGTGTAGGGGCAGGTGTAACACTTCCTACGGTTGCAGGGAAAAGTGCCAGTGTGGTGGGGCTGGCGGGGAGTGTGGCGCTGATGCAGCCATCGATATACTGGAGGAAGAGGTGGGGGATGGGGCCAGTGTAGCAAGTGGAACAGTCCCTCTTCTGCAGCAACACTGGCCCCACCCCCCACCTCTTCCTCCGTAGTAACTAGAAAGGCAGAATTCCCTTCGTCCTCGTGTATCACCCCATTAACCTCCGATTCAACGCATCATTCTCTGCCACTTCCGCCATCTGCAATCTGACCCTACTACCAAGGATATATTTCCTTCTCCACCCTTATCTGCTTTCCGGAGGGACCGCTCTCTCCATGACTCCCTCGTCCGCTCCACACTCCCCTCCAGCCCCACCACCCCCGGCACTTTTCCCTGCAACCGCAGGAAGTGTTACACCTGCCCCTACACCTCCCTGCCTCACCCCCATCCCAGGCCCCAAGAAAACCTTCCACATCAAACAGATGTTCACCTGCACACCTGCTAATGTGGTATATTGTATCCGCTGTTCCTGATAATGGCCTCCTCTACATCACGGAAACCAAGCAGAGGCTTTGATTCCGCTTTGTGGGACACCTACGCTCGGTTCGTGACAAACGACTGCACCTCCCTGTCACGAACCACTTCAACTCCCTCTCCCACTCCTTGGATGACATGTCCATCCTGGGCTTCCTCCAGTGCCACAACGATGTCACCCGAAGGCTGTAGGAACAGCATCTCATATTCTGCTTGGGAACCCTGCAGCTCAATGGTCTCAATGTGGACTTCACAAGCTTCAAAATCTCCCCACCCTTGACCTCATCCCAAGGCCAGCCCATCTCGTCCCCGCTTCCTTGACCTGTTAGTCTTTTCTCCCACCTACCCGCTCCTCCCACCTCACTGACCAACCCCCACGTCCACTTCCTACCTACACTCACCTTTACTAGTGTCATCGCCGCCTCCTTGACCTGTCCGTCTTGTCTCCAACTATCTGCTCCACTATCCACCTTCTATTATCACCTCCCCCTCACTCTATTTATTTCAGAGCCCCCTTCCCCTCCTCCATTTCAGAAGAAGGGCACAGACACGAAACGTCAGCTTTCCTGCTCCTCTGATGCTGCTTGGCCTGCTGTGTTCATCCAGCTCTACACCTTGTTATCTCAGATTCTCCAGCATCTGCAGTTCCTACTATCTCTGAAACAATTGCCAAGTGAGACAGTTGCAGACTCAGTTCTCAAATTGAAGAAACCTACTTGTTGCTAATCTTTGCATGAACTTAGAAATGAACCTGCGATAAGTTCATGGGAAGCCTAAAAAATAATAAAGTAGAGACCTAGCTTTTGAGTAAAAGGAATATCCTGACATGGAAACAAGTGTGTGATGAGGCCACATGCATGGAAATGACAGAAAGAGAAAGTTCCTTGCAAGCAAGCTGGCAATCGAGTAGATTTCAGTAAGATCCAGGCTATGGCATGGACATTGCTCAAATACAAGCTGCCGCAGACTCAAGAGATTGAATGGTTTACTCCTGCTCCTTGTTCATATTCTGATGATAAGGATAGAGTTATGGAGATGTACAGCATGGAAACAGACCCTATGGTCCAACTTGCCTATGCCGACCAGATATCCTAAATTAATCCAGTCCTATTTGCCAGCAATTGGCCCATAATGCCTTTTAAATGTTGTAATCGTACCAGCCTCCACCACTTCATCTGGTAGTTCATTCCATACATGCACCACCCTCTGCATGAAAAAGTTGCCCCTTAGGTCCCTTTTAAATCTTTCCCCTGTCACCTTAAAACTATGCCCTCTAGTTTTGGACTCCCCTACCCTGGGGAAGAAACTTTGTCTATTCACTCTACCCATGCCCATCATGATTTTATAAACTTCTACAAGGTCACCCCTCAGCCTCCAATGTTGCAGGGAAGATAACGTCAGCCTATTCAGCCTCTACCTACAGCTCAAACCTTCCAAACCTGGCAACATCCTTGTGAATCTTTTCTGAACCCTTTCAAGTTTCACAACATCTTTCCTATAGCAGGGAGGCCAGAATTGAATGCAATATTCCAAAGGTGGCTTAACCAATGTCCTGTACAGCTAAACATGAACTCCAAACTCTTATACTTAATGTACTGACTAAAAATGACAAGCGTACCTAGTGCTTTCTTCACTACCCTGTCTATCTGCGACTCCATATATGCATAAGAAATTGTAATACTCTAGGTCTTGGTAAAGCTCCAGTTGTAGTACCGGACCAGGTCAAGATCATGGTAGATCTGAAGATATTTCAGGGCCCTAATTCCTTAAATGCACATAACACAGATGCGAAAGCATAATTTACTAATCATTAAGATCAAAAGTTGTACTCAGTAAGGGAGGAAGAAAAATGGCACATGGGAGATCACAGTAATAGAGCTGAATATACTGTAGTCACAGTAGAAATGGAAGTTGGAGGTCATGGTTTAATTTCATCATTGTTACAGTTGTATCCATTAATTTAGAAAGAGCACATTGGAATTTTATATCACCTATTAGTGTGAAACTGACTATTTATTTAATCCGATAACAGTATATAAAGTTAGTATTGAAGTGGAATACAAATAATGCATCCTGTTATTTAACATTGGTAATAGGTGGAAGCAACAAAGTTTCCCTGAAGGGAGAAAATTGGTTTAAGAAAGTCAGAAATCACACCTTGTCCACCTCAGTCCAATGCTGGCACCTCCACATTATGGTTTAACAAGGTAATGGTTAATCAGGGCCATGTTATTTACAGTAAGGATTGGTAACTGTATGTTTGACCTTGAGAAATCACGAAGAGCACCCAAAGTGATCTTTGAGCAAGGATGATCAAATGTTACAGTTAGACATCATAAGGCTGAAGTCAAGTTAAAGAATAATGTGTCACTGACATTTTGCAAAATGCACTGTTACAAGCATTAAGTATAGATTAGCAATCTAAAAGGTGAAGAGCAGTTAATGAGCTTCAGTTGAAGTGAGGGACGTCCTGACTAGTAATGCTGGAACTAAGTTCCACAGATAATTGTTTGGTCGGAGGTTCACTTTGTTAGCTGACCACCAAGGCCTAAAAATCATATTTGGCTCAAAGATTGGGATACCATTCTTAATATCAGAGTTTTAAGCAGGTTTCAATGGCCCACTAATATAATAATAAATATCGTAAGTCAGCAGATCATCCTAATATGGATGTTCCTTCCAGATTTTTCTTGTGAGCTGATCCATTTTTCATGATTGGGTTACCTGTGAATTACTTCACATGCACAAATGAAATGTCGGTGTCTGCCAGGGATAGTAGTGAAGAAGCTAACAAGGATGTAGCATTCAGTAAAGTGCTCAATTAAATCAGGAATGCTGACCTAAATACTCCGATGATGGGAATTTACAGGAATATTTCACATACGAAATTGAACTGAAACGAATTCAAGGCTGTCGCCTTATCAGAGTTTAAGCATCATTACTCTACAGAGATTTAGGGAGATTGATAGAAATGTTTTATCAAGAAAAGACAGGGATCGTCTATATGAAAGTAATAGCAAGAAGGTATGTTTGATACTGAAAAACTGATGAAAAATTTCAAAGTGAATCTCAGGATGAGAACGAATCCAACCAAAGTTAAATTGCACGATCAACCTAAAGAAAGCCAAGTGCAATCAATTTATTTGAAGTGATTAGAAAAAAGCTCTTTTTATTTGATTGATAGATACAGCAAATGAATAGCTGTTGAGTCTTTGTCCAATATCACAAGTGTCAAAAAAATTGAAATGTTGAGAAGTTGGTTTGCAATTTTATTGATTTACCAGCATTTTAGCGTCAGATACTGGCTCACAGTTTATATCAGAAAATTTTGAACTATTTCTGAGTAAGAATGGGGTCAAACACTTTAATACCAACAAATCGTCTAGCATAGAATAATGCTGCAGAAAAATTTGTACAAATTGTGAAGAGGTCATTTCAGAAGTAACTTTTCAGGAACAAACGTGGGAGTAGCTTTTATATTTCTCTTCGACACAGGATAGACAGATAGCTTTCTGTTCTTAGAGAATAATCCTATTGTCTACAACTGATTGCTCACCAGTTATGAGTTAGTATTTTAATTTGCTTCTAGTACAAAGATTAGTTAGTATAAGCATGATATCAAGAGCAAAGTAAGGAGAAAGCAAGATGAAGTGGGGATGAGCCATGATGCACAAGGTGTGAAACATGGAGTTCAGTACGTCATGGTGAAAAACCACTAAAGTGAAAAGGAAACATTTGGTTGGAACTGTTGAAATGAAACTGGGCGTATTTGCATGTCTAGTGACAAAAATTTTCAGTAAAAGTGAAGGATCCTATTTTATTCTGGGGACATATACCATTATGCATTTTGGAGTGAGCATAGCATGTTGCAAAATCTGAGCATTCTATCTACTGGACTCTGTTGGGCAGGTGTAAATAAAGTTAGTTCAGTAGTAGTTGACGGTTCTGAGTTCATATATTAAACTTTTCTCAGTGCAACACATAACCAATCCTTTTACGGACATGATTAAGAACATGAACCTGATTACTTATTTTTAAATACAAATATAAAAAATAGGGACAGGAGTAGGCTATTTGCACCTTCAAGCCTATTCCACCATTCAATATGATCATGACTGATCACCCACCTCAGGTTCTTTTCTAGCCTACTCCCCATACCCTTGACTGTTTTGGAGCTAAGAACTGTATCTATCTCCCTTTTGAAAACATCAATGTCTTGGACTTAAACACTTTCTGTGGCAGAGAATTACACAGACTCACCACTCTCTGAGTGAAGAAATTTATCCTCATCTCAGTCCTAAATGCCTGCCCTGTATCCTTAGATTGTGATCCCTGTTTCTGGACACTTTGGTCATTGGAAGCATTCTTCCTGTGTTTAATCTGTCTAGTCCAATGTACCATTTGCTTCTTTACTGCTTGCAGCGCATAAATGCTTAATTTTAACAACTGATACCCTTGCACTGCCTGGTCTCCCAAACTTTCTGCTTTTGCTAATAAAGCGAATAATCACACATTTATCCACATTGCAAATCATCTGCCATGCAGGTGCCTACTCACTGAACTTATCCAAGTCACACAGAAGTATCTTCACATCCTCCTCACAGCTCACCCACCCATCCAATTTTGTGTCATCTGAAAACTTAGAGATGATACAGTTACTTCCTGAAATAATTCCACAGAGGCCAGTATCTCATCACAAAGTCACCCTTTATTTACACATGGAGAGTCCTTGACATTGATCAAGCTCCCTCAGAGCCAGCTCTCAGAGTGAACAGGATGCTTGACACGCTTGTTCTTATCTGTCAGCGGGGCTCCCTGTTTGGACCAGGCTAACAGCCCCAATCATGGAACTCATATTCTATGAGGTCCACCTGGCTGACCTCAATACAACCACTACAATTCCCTCATCTAAAATCATTAATACATGTTGTAAATAGCTGGGATCCAAGCACTGATTCCTGCATTAGCCCACTGATTATTGGCTGCCACTCAGAAAATGACTTGTTTATTCCTACTCTTTGTTTCCTGTTTACCAGTCAGTTGTTTATCCATGCCATTACACTTTCCCCAGTCCTATGTGCTTTAATTTTACATGTTAGTCTCCTCTGTGGGACCTTAACGATCACCTTCTGAAAGTGGAAGAAAACCACATTCACAAGTTCCCTCCATTGACTCTACAAGTTATATCTTTGAAAAATTCCAATAGATTTGTCAAGCATGATTCCCCTTACATAAATTCATACTGACTCTTTCAATCCTGTCACTGTTTTCCATGTGGTCTGTAATTAAATCTTCTATACTAGCCTCTTGCATTTTCCCTACTCGTGATGTCACGTTAACTTGTCCATAATACCCTGTTTTGTCTTTGCCTCCTTTTCAAATAGTGGGATTAAATTTGTCCCCTTCCAATCCATAGGAACTGTTCGACGGTCTATGACCAACATTGATCACCTGCTCTAGGAAATATATTGTTAAACTTGAAAGGTGCAGAAAAGATTTACAATGATGTTGCTGGGGTTGGAAGGCTTGAGCTATAGGGAGAGGTTGAATGTTTCCATACTGTACAACTCTATGACTTGATGTTTCCACCATGAAAGATAATTGAACAAAGTCAGGCCAGAATAATTTGCATTTCTTTTATGCTTTTTACATCCAATAGGTAGCTCAAAACTTTACAACTAATGCACTTGTTTTTTGAACTGCGGTTGTAACGTGGGAAATGCAGGAGCTAATATACACGCTGCAAGATCCATCAAGTATTATGATTGTTATGACCAGATATTTTGTGATGTTGATTGAGGGATAAATATTGACCAAAATAACAGGGTTAATCTCCCTGTTCTTCAAAACCATGCCACGGGATCTTTTGCATCCACCTGAGTAGGCAGATGAGGCCTCAGTTTAAAGTCTTATCTGAAGGACAGCACCTTCAGCATTTCCTTAGTTCTGAAGTGGAGGGATGGTTTTGCTTTGTGTTCTCAACTCCTGACGTGGAAGCTTGAACCCAGAATCTTGTGACTTAATATTCAGAGTACCAGCAACTGAGCTGTGACTGGAATTAGAACGCAAATCACTTATGATCTACATGAAAACGGAATAGGTTCAATGGCTCGCTTCTTTTTTCTGTGCTTGTAAACTATAATTATTTCAGACTGATTTCTTTTCCACTGGTATTTTAGTTTGATGTATACCATCATGTTACATAGGACTCTATCACTTGAGCCAGCATCCACACTCCTACCACAGGAACCAATTTATTGAGATCATTAATTCCCTTCCATTTGGCTAACTGCCGTATTGGCAGTGGGGCACCATGAGTGAGTCAGGTGCTTCTTTGCTTGCCAGTAAACTTCTCCCTGTTCTGTTTGCGAATGCCAGATTGTGATAGTTATCCTTTGCCCTTTTGACCTGAGAGCTTGCTTGATTTTGGCAACAATTTCTTCTTTTACTCTCTGTTGAATTTCCCCTTCTTTTGCAAGTCCCACTTACTTCATAATTTTTTGAACATCTTCGATGACGATGTTGAAACAACAAAACAACCCACTGACACATCAGAAGCATGCTTTATGGTTCTTTTCCATTCTCATTCTGAACTCTGAGCTATGTTGGAGTGTTGCCAGTGAAACAAATTGTGTGGAGCACATTTAAATGAGGCCAGTGCATCATTTGCGTGCGACTGACATTCACCTCCCACCACCCACCACCCCAGGATTTACATGTAACATTTCACTCGATGAAGTAAATCTCCTTCAACGCAATTTATTGCTGCACTCCCTCAGAAATACAATAGAAAGTAAGCTACGCTGCATTTTGCTTGTTTTTGGACAGCAGTAGGATTAGGAAGTGGAAAACTACTGCGTTGCCAATTGTGCGACTGAAGCAAAAGTATGTACATTTTTAAAACTCTGTCCAATATCCATATAAAATGCAGTCAGCATTTCTGGACTATCAATGATGTTATGCTTACATTCCATTAGTACTCTTAATAGTGTTTTCTTTCACTATTTTGTTTTCAAATTATAGCCTCAGTTCACTGCAAATTCATTAAATGGTTTAGACTTCAACATTTCTATTGGAATTTTGTAGGTATAGTTGCATTCAAGATATACTCAAGACAGCTTCCAGTAATTCAATGAAAAAAAAAAATCAGACAAGGTAATGCTTCACCCTGATCTGTGGTGCATTATATCAAGGGAGGAAAGCAAACAGGAGAGAGGGTTAGGGCTGTGCTCGATGTGATTTTGTCAGAACTGCCAGAGGGACTATGAACAAGTCAATCAAGCTCCACCCAATTAGAGTAATAGCCTGTTTTTTTTTCCTACTGTTTCAAAGACCTGGCAATGGTTGTTACAGGAAGCAAATTCTTGCACATCAAATATTTGTTGCTGCTCCTTACTGAACAAACTGTATTACATACATGGGTATTGCAGGGTTTCTTCAATACAATCTATTTATCTTCACAAGGCTACATTTGCTCTAAAAGTAATGAAATAAATTAAAGAAAATTTTAAGCCTACTTCAAATTAACATAGCTAGATGATTAGCAAGGATAATTCAGGGAATTGTTTATCATATTTTACAACACTATCTGAAACATCATATTATGTACACGGATACTTGTTCAATGTTGAACAGAAATTTGGTGCAAAGGTGGAAATTAGACTGTAAAACCTTGATGATGAGAATTTCTTGCAATTACGTATTAGGATCCTGCATGCAAAAGTTATGCTAATCAGGACTGGATTTTTAAAATTTGATTAATAAATGGAAAGCCAAAAACAGGATCTATCAGTGTTTTCCACCAAGTGTGTTTGCTTTCCTCAGCGAAAGGACATTTGTTTTGGAGGAAAACTTGTGCCTTGGATGGGATTAAAGTATTGTTGATATCAAACTGATCAACTGTTCCGTTTGATGTTACAACACCATCACTATAAATATGTCCAATTTTGGGGAGGTTCGGCAACACTATCTTGTGTGGATGTTTATTAGATTACAATTACATTGAGTATTCTGAAACTGAATGACATGGCTGAACAGAGACATTTTGTCAGATGTTAGGAAAATAATGTTATTTTCATTTTCCTTAAAATAAGCAAGATGTCAAATGCCATGTTGAAATTCCAAAATTTATTTGGGATAAATTACTTGGTTTATTCTGTCAGATTCCTCATTCGCAGCGTATCTCAGAAATTTTAACAGTCATAGCAGATTAACCTTACCCATGAATTTAGAGGGTAGCTGCCTGACGAATTTACATGCATAGGGATGAAAATACTATTTGGAGAGAGATCGAGGGTTTATTTGATTCAATCACTTTCTCCAGCACCTTGACCTGCTTCTTGTGAAATAATCAGAACTGTTTAGTGAGAATATTCAGACATTAATAATGAATTGCTTTTCATCTGATTTTCCTTGCCTGGTAACAAATGCCTCTGACATGTGAGTTGCAAAGTGGTCCTGGTTGGGTTTACCACTGAGTGACAGGAACTCTGCATGTTAATATCTGCTTATGCTACTAAAGGGGGATACTTGGCATAGATTTAGAGTTTATGTGAACAGGGGAGACAAGTAATTGTGCCCTATACATGGTGTGCAAGAAATCACGTCCAATTTCCATTGGGTCACATTTTGGAAACATCATTGCATTTTATTTGGATGTCAGCCTTGCACAATAGATGAATCATTCAGACTAATGAAACAGTTAATCTATTTTAATGTTCCTTTAGACAATTGCTCCATCTTGGTTTGCCCTATAAGATACACCAAGATCTTTTTATACTTGGCCCATTTGACAGGTGTTTAGGCAGCCACAATACATAAAAGATGCACGGTGGCTCAGTGGTTAGCACTGCTGCCTCACAGCGCCAGGGACCCGGATTTGATTCCACCCTCAGGCAATTGTCTGTTTGGAGTTTGCATGTTCTTCCTGTGTCTGTGTGGGTTTCCTCTGGGTGCTCTAGTTTCCTCCCACAGTCCAAAGATGTGCAGGCTAGGTGGTTTGACCATGCTAAATTGCCCATAGTATTCAGCAATGTGTAGACTAGATGGATTATAGGGGGATGGGTCTAGGTGGGATGCTCTGAGGGTCAGTGTTGACTTGTTGGGCTGAAGAGCCTGTTTCCACATTGTAGGGGTTCTATGGTATGATATAACTCCAACTTGTACCTATTGCTATATTTCCTGAGCCATCCTACTGAGCAGTCAAAGCACCCATTCAAATCGGGGGCACTTGCACTGTGATATGTTAATTCAGCCCCATGAAATATATAACATTTGATGTAATTTCAAAGGCCTCCTGGACAGTGTGTGTATCATACTCTCTCAGGTTGCATAAGATGAAGAAGCAGAATAGGTCTCTCCAAAAGATAAGCAAAGAATTTTTGTTCCGTAAGGAAGGGCAGGACATCAGCTCTGCAGTTGGCACCCTGTTAGTGATTCGTCCTTCCTGCACCTAACCTAACTGTCTGCAGCAGAGTATCCCTCAGGGTGCCTAATACTGTGCAGACCCAGAGCCAGTGAGCTGTAGCAGGGTGCATGTTTGGGGCTTGTAGCCCTTGTGATGTGGCAATGAGGCCTGGTTCTTGAAATAGTCCAACTGCTGGAATGAACATTTGGGCACTCTACCTTCTGCCCTCCCATTGCCATTGTCAAGAATTATAAAGCTTCTATGCCATCTATTTGCCACAAGACTGGGCAGATGCTGTGTTCCCAGGTCTCTGAAATGTTACTGATGAGACACATGAGAGGGATCTTAACGAGTTGGCCATTTGCTTTGATTCCTTCATGTGGAGAAGTGTTTGTCTAGCCCTGAAATAAATTCCTGATTCCAGATATCAGTTGGAAGTCATCGTGTTGCATTATCCTACAGGAAACACTGATGCAATTACTCTTTAGTGTTTACTTTTTAGCAATTACTCTTTAGAGGAGAAAAACATCTTGCTTGAAGACCATGCATTTTTAAGTCCTTTCTCTCTTAAAAATATTGGTGACAATATGAAGCTGCTGATTAATTTAGCAATGATGTTTCAAACCAAAAGTTGAACTTAACTCTCAAGAAAAAGATTAACCGTAATTCCACCACATCATTATTTTTGGAACCTTGCAGTGCTGAAAATGCTTAAATAATAACCACTGCAGTACAGAATGATTACCTGGATATGAAGTTATTTGATATGCTTCTTTGACACATGATAAGGGACTTGGGGGCAGAGGACATGGAATTTTCCCCTTTGACTAAATAAGGTTATCAATATACCTCTGGTGCCCATTCAAGACCACACTGAAAGACCTGAGCCATTAATTTCAGGTTTAGACCTCACCTCACTATTCAAGGAATCCTCCTTCAGGCTGATGTTGCCTGAAGGCTAGATTAGTTCAATGCTCTTCTTGTTTATCTATTGCACCGCCCCTCAGCCTTTCATTTTCTAACCCATGTCACATCTTGCTTACCTCTTTCTTCTAAACCTGCAAATTGGCTTCTTAGACATAAGCATTTAAATAGCAAAATTTGTATCCTCATTTTCAAATACCTGTTCAGTCAAAGTTCACATTCCACCAGCATACAACTACTGCCCTTCATTCCATGCTATTATGAAAACTCCCAATCCTCTTTCACATCAGAAGAAAATTCTACAGACATTACTAACACTCTTGTACACTTTTAATTCTGTCCCTAAACTTCTCTGTATGGCTTCTATTTCTACCTCAATAAGCCACATTAAAATCTACCTTTTGACCACATTTTCAGGCACCTCACTGAATGTTTCTTCCACTTCATTAATGACTTTCAAGAAAGATGTAGATAAAGTTTTAAGGACTAAAGGGATCCAAGGGTATGTGGATAAAGCAGGAACCAGGGTACTGAAATGATCAGTCATGACCATATTGAATGACAGTGCTAGCTTAAAGGGCCAAATAGCTTTTTCCTTCTTTTATAGTCTATGTTTCTATGATCTTTTTGTAAAGTGCCTTGGGTTAATTTAATACATGAAAAGTACAAAATAATGCAGTTAAGTAAACGTTCAGAAAAGTTTTTCAAAACCATAATTCTTTCACTTTCAGATAGTGTTGCATTGTCTGTTACAAGAGTGTGCCAACAGAAATAATAGTGTGCAATTCCACATCACAGTTCAAACTGAAATGTTACATTTTTCTTATTTTAAACTGAGATAATACTTCTGTTAAAACATTACCCCATTGCTGTTATGTACTTCAATATTGTGCTCTGCTGCCATCTGTGGTAGCTCCCCATCACAGATAAAAATTCAATTGCAGCAGTTCAGTTCCACATTATTATAACAATTAGCATTTATTTAATATCAACCTTAAATTGCACATTTTTGAAAGAATATTATTATAAAACAAATGATCTTCTTGTGATTTCTTATCATAATGTATATGGTATGCTATATATATGAAAAAGAACAAGTAATCTTTTGATGATATACCTGATCACAAACTGTTCCACTCAACACCTTCAGTTGCTTTCTTGAGGGACCCATATCCAAAATATTTATCTATCCAATCATTGGAATTCATTCCTTGTTTGTATCCCTTCATAGGTACCATCCTGTCTCCCACACTAGTCACATAAAGAACCATCATGTTGCTACCTCAAAATGCATTTATCAGCACAGTCATGGTCAGATACCAGTTGTGACCACACCTCCTAGTTCTGGTAGATTGGGACACCTTGAAGTTGGTATTCCAATGCCCTGCCAAAGTTAAAAAGCCACAGCAAGGCTTGGTCCAATCTTTCTTTCTTGGAGAAGGTTCGTATCTGTTTAAATTCTGCCCATTGTTCTGGTGCAAGTCCATCCTGTGGACAGAAATATTCAAACAAATATGTAATTCAGAATCATTCCAACTGTAAAATGCCCATTTTTAAAATCTGTCCTCCTGTAGATGTGATCTCAGGCCTGGTTCTATGCCTGCCTTTCTTTATCTCACCTGCACAACCATGTAAATCTTTACAATGACATCTACAGATTGGATCAGAGCTCACTGGATTTTCAAGTATAAGATGGCCAATGATGGTCCAATATGGTTTGCAGTGGAATATATTCATTCTGCTACATCACAGCATTACATGAACACCTAACAGTGGAAGCAGCATGGGATAGACAATTCTAAACAGTGTCACAACCAACGGATCATATCAAAGCTCCGCCATCTTGTTATATCCAGTTGTGAATGGCAGTGAGCAATTAAATTGCTAATTGGAAGGGACTCCATAAATAGAAGCGAACAGTCTTTTCCAAATGAAAGTCAGTTCCAGAATGAATCCAGAATATTCCATGTACTGTTGCTGAAGTCCCACTGGAATTCAGGCATATACCTGGCAAACGACGGAGGAGCTTTGACTTTAAGGTAAGTAAGAATCTGAATTCCAGTAGCATTTTAGGAACAATGAGGTGACACTTAGTGTTATGAAAGGACATTCTGACCTTAAGAAGTAATTGATAATGTTAAACCATGCATCTTAATATTAGTCTTAGTTTTTCAAAAGAGGGAAAAGAATGTAAAGGGAACATTGATGTCTCAGTGGGATTTCCAGCCTTGCAATTGAAAGTTATGTCAATTTTGCTGTTCTGGACAAATTTATCATGTCAATGAATTCACATTAATCATATGCTATGGAAAAGAATCCACTTTAGTTGTGCACGCAATATAGTGTCAGTTCTGAAATCTTTACACCTGATGCTGAAATACTTAACAGCCTTAGTGTAATGCTAGTGAGCCTGAATCTGCAGCTAAAGATGTTATAAGATGCAAGACGGTGAGTCAGTCTGGAATTGAAGTCAATCACATATAATATATAATACCTCAGAGTGCGAGTTTAAATCCAGTTTAGAAAAATAGGATGAGCATCTCTTGCTTTCTCCACCTCTGGAAGAAATTGAACTCAGCTGTCCATTTTGCTGCCATAAAATCAGTAACAGGTATCCAAATTTTGCGCAATGATCAACCGAGCTTGAACTACATCATAAATAATCCAGACACCATATTGAGTTGCTGCCACTTTTAACTGTAAGGTGCCCAGTGAGGGTCTCATAAATATTTGTAAGTTAGGACCCTGCACCTGGTTGTAGAGTGTTGCTGCATATAACAGCTGAGGTGAAACCATTAAGTGAAAAAGATTTATAACTCACCCCGGGAGACGACAAAATAGAAAGGTGGAGATTTGTGCTTCTCCAGGTGAACTAGATTTCCAGAGGTGCAGGACAGACATGAACATGGGGCATTCACATTCCCTAAATCAATAACACTGTGTATTGTGGCTCAGTGAACATTCAGATAATCTGAGACAAAATGCACCATATCTTGCCATTACCATATGCTTTTACAATGCACCAGTTCTTAATCTCCATGCTCCCCATCCCCTTCTTCCACCCAGAGCATTAGGAATGATCATGCTGTTTGAAGACAAGGGTGCATGACTCAGGACACCAAGCAAGAACCTTGGCACCATGGATGCTATGGGTGAACTCTTCTGGGCTGGGATCTGGGAAGGTGGACCAGAGCCCTGCTATTTTCCCAACTCCACCCCAATTCAGTTCTGGGTGGGAGGGCCCAGGCTGTGTCTTCTCAATTAATGACCGATCAAGTGTCTATTTCCTCCTGGGCTACATGTATTTCAGATTCAGGTGGGAGAAGAAAGGCTGGGTCAGGCTGTTTATTAGTTGAGGGTTCCCTTGATCTTTATTAACCTCTGCAAGTTCGAGGGACAGGACATAGGGCAGTGGTGGTCACTGAAAGCCACCCACATGATCTTGCCTCCTCCTCCATGGACTATGTTCTCCCATTGACCTCACTTTGCAAGTGTCATCCCTACCTCAGGCAATACTTAGATTGTTACTACTTAGAGGGTGATTGAGGCCAAAACAATGTGTTTTTACGAAGGAGGTAGATATAGCTCTTGTGGCTAAAGGGATCAAGAGATTTGGAGGGAAGGCAGAATTAGAGTATTGCGCTCAATGATCAGTCTTGATCAAAACGAATGGTGAGAAAGGCCAAGGGGTCGAATGGCCCACTCCTGCTCCTATTTTCTGTTTCTATGGATAACACTCTATCCTCTAAGGCCAGGGAATATTGTACCTGCAGCAGCCATGACTTTCTCCATGGCATTTCCAAATTCTGGAGCTGTTGGCCTTCATTGGGTGGCAGCACATGGTAACTGGGAATTCCTCACCCTGGGTCTTAATACTGGTTCAAAACCTGCCAGCAAGGATCAGCTGCCTGATTCTTGGACAATCCGGTGGGCTTTCATTTCTTGACAGGTCACAGGTTTCTCACCTCCAATCTCCCCTGCTTTCAACCTTAGTCTGAAAAAGGTGAAATACTGCCGTGAAGAGTACTGTAATTAGGGATTTACTTCTGACAGATCTTTGATTAAATGGACAATTTCCATCTTAGCACAGAGATTCAGCTAGAAGCATTCTTTAAAAACAGTGCAACAAGCTAGATTCATTGCCTGTTGCTGAATGATTAATAGCTTTGTCGTGCAAAATTGACAAACCATATAACCAACTGGAGAGGAATAGTTGGAGGCACTACAGCACGAAGGACAGCAAGATGAGGAGGAAGAGAAAAACAAATAACAATCTTCCCAGACCTTGAAAGTAACAAATCCTTCAAGGAAACATTTGATTAAACCATCACGAGCACACATATCACCAGTCTTTCCCAACATGAGACACAGGACAGAATATTCTGATCTCAGTCCTTGCTGGAAGTGTGAGAGACTAAGTTATTAATTAGTGGTCTTTGCTATGGCTTAATAGCATAGTCACATATAAGCATCCCGTTTCTGAGTGGACCAACCAGTTAGGGATGTTATGTGAGATGACATGTCTGTTTCATCAAAGAAATGATTTCAACTTAAAGTGGCCTTGGTTTAATTACAGGAACCTGACAACATATGGATTTTTGAGGCTGCAACAACTGAAGGGATGGAGAGGAAATCTGGGAAGGTTTGTCTCAACACTACATACAGGATGTGCCAAGGCATTTGAGGTTCCACAGTGAAGTGAGTGCTCCAAAGGACAGAAAGAAGAGGGCAGCCATTTAAATGAAACAGGCACACATGAAAGTGACGAAAAAAGGGGCAGCAAGAGTGCTGTTCCTCCAACTTGGAGTGGATCCAGGACCCCCAAGAGGGATAGAAAGGTAAGCTGGATAGCACACTGAGGTGCCAAACCTCACCATCTGACATTCCTAGAATTCTAAGTGCTCAGAACAATACATCTTTCAAGTCCATTCATTCCCCTCTCTCCAGGCAAGATAATGCTGACAGGGCATGTAATGTGTTGCTGCTGCAGTGTGTGGGAGCTGCTGGATACAAAAGTCATCCACGACAAACACATTTGCAGTTCGTGATTGCAGCCCAAGGAAATCCAGGTCCAAACTGAGGACATGGAGTCTGAGGTGCAGACAATGCACCATATCATAGCCGGGGAGGGTTACCTGGACACTTTGCTCTAGGAAGTGGTCATGCCCCTCGGATTAGGTAATCTAAATTTAATCTGTGAACAGGGCTAGAAGGCTGTGACTGCAGGTGAAGCAGATATGGGGTGCTGGGGGGTAACATTAGAGGAGCCTCAGCCCCTGAAGTTGTACAACAGTTATTATGTTTTTGCTAGCTGTAACGATTAGAATAGGGACTGCTGGAAAGATGAGCATGGTGTAGTAGGACAGGGAGTCATTGAAGGAGGCAAGAAACTAGAAACATAGCAGTAAGGGGGGGACAGCACAATTGTGGGGGGGTCGAGGGGGTCAGTGGTGTGATACTGTGAGCGTACGGCTGTGTTGCCTGCCTGGTGCCTGTTTGAGGATATCTCAGGCTTTACAAAAAACCTGGGGTGGGAGGTGAAGTTGTCATCATCCACATTGGTACCAACAACCTTGATAGGAGATTTTGCTGAAAGAATTTAAATAGTTAGGAATTCAATTTCAAAATCAGAACCTTCAAAATATTAATCTCTGGATTAATACCTGAGCCACAGGCAAACTGGCATTGGATAAACAAAGTCAAGGCTCCATCCCCGCCTCTTCGACTTGTCTGCCTCCTCTCCACCTATCCTCTCCTCTATCCATCCTCTATCCGCCTTTCCCTCTCTCCCTATTTATTTCAGAACCCTCTTCCCCTCCCCTATTTCTGATGAAGGGTTTAGGCCCGAAATGTCAAGTTTTCCTGCTCCTATGATGCTGCTTGACCTGCTGTGTTCATCCAGCCCCATGCTTGTTATCAAGGAGTTAAATGTGCAATTGAAAGATCGGGGTGGGAGGAATAGGTTTCAGTTCATGAAGCACTGGCACTGGGGTAGAAAGGAGATATTTTGTTGGGACAGGTTTCATTTGAACTACGTTGGGAACAGTGTCCTGACAAATTAAATATCTCGGGCTGTAGATAAGGCTTTAAAACAGGTTAGAGGAGTGAAGGGTTCTGGAGAAGGGATATAGAGACTTACATAGCAAAAGGGTGTGATGGTATGGCAGGTAATGACACAATGAGTGGAACAGGAAAGGACAGGGTGTCCAAGCACGAAAAGAAGCAGCAAATAGAGTGAGAGGAGGATAAATGATAAAATGGTAAAATAGTTCTTAAATGCACGCGGTGTTCAGAAAATAAATGAATTAATGGTGCAAGTAGAGGATTGACAGGTCTGCTCTTACAGCCATTATGGTAGTCACAAAGAACAATTCATAAAGGGTTTTCAGAACAATTTCCAGAACAGTATGGTGTTGATCCAAGCAAGGATCATACTATGTTGTAATGTGACGGGTTGAAAAAATGCTTTGAGCAAGAGAAATAGTGACAACAACATGTTAGAATTTGGTATTCTGTTTGTGAGTAAGAAGCTTGGCTTAGAAACAACTGTGCTAAACTTAAATAAGTGTGGTTCCAAAGGAATGTGGATAGAGTTATCTGGAATGGACAGGGAAAGGGGTTGAACAGAAAAGACACTGATGAACAATGGCAGACATTTAAGGAAACAGTTCATGGCTCACAGCTAATATATCCCAGTGTGGAAGGAGGGTTTTAGGAAGAGTTATCCAGGAATGATAATGAAAGAAAAAACGCACAATGTGGCAAAGTTTATTGATAAGCCAGTGGGTTTGGAAAGTTTCTAAAAAAAAAGGGAAAAGGTAAACAATGAAGGTAAACCAGCAAGTAAGTTAAAAAGCCAGTGTCTAGTGACATCCAGCTTCTCTTGTGAATACATATGCACACCAGCCCAGAAACTCTGTCACTACATGTAACCTTGATGATGTCAGATGCAAAGGAACTGTGCATGTGCAAAAAAGAAGCTCACAACTGAAGTCGAGTTCATTAGGGATTAGAAAGGGTCAGTGAGGGGTGAGTTACAACAGTCAGGGGAGAAGTAAGGATGGGGAGAGGACTGAGTACTGGGAGAGTCTTGAGGATGGATAATGAGTGAGATGTGGAAGGAGGAGTGAGGAAGGGTGAAGGACTGAGAACAGAGAGGAAGAGTGAGGATAGGACAGGTGAGAAGACATGAGGTGGTGCAAAGGTGGCGGGCATGTTGCTTTTATACAGGCGGGCAGAATGGTGATGGGATGGGGGAAAAGGTGGTAGAGGCAGAAGGAGGAAAGTTTTGGGAGAATGGGAGGAAGGGAAATGGGGGCATGGTGTTGGGAATAGGAATGGGGGATGGGAAAGGGGGTCAGGGAGATGGGAGGGGAGATACTGGGGAATTGAGGGCTCACCATACTAGGTTTGGAAAAGTGCTACTATAAAAGTGCTATACTTGAAAAAATGTTTTTCAAAAAGGAAGGTAATTACCGACCAGTTAGCTTGACATCTGTCATTGGGAAAATGTTAGAGTCTGGTAGAAAGATGTAATAGCAGAGCATTTAGATTTATATCGTTCAAGCAAGCAGACTCAACATGGCTTTATGAAAAGGAAATCATGCCTGATAAAGTAACAAACAGGACAGATAAAGGGCAACATGTAAATGTAACATAAATTTGGGATTTTCAAAAGGCTTTCAATAACGTGCCACACATTGGGCTATTTCACAGGGTAAGAACTTGTGGCGTCATGTGTAGTATGAGTGTGAATAGAGAATTGAGAATAGAAGACAGAGTTGGAATGGGGCAAGTGGCTGTATTTTCAGGATGGCAACCTGTACAAACAAGGACAGGACTTATACAATTAATGGTAGACCCCTGAGTCTTATTGTAGAACAGAGAGACCTAAGGGTTCAGGTATATAATTCTTCGAAATTTGCATCACAAGTAGACAGGGTGGTTAAGAAGGTTGGCCTTCATTGTTCAAACCTTTAAGTATAGGAATGAAATGTCTTGTTCAGGCTTTACAGGACTTTGGTGAGGCTTCTTCTGCACTGTGTGCAGTTTTGGTTGCCCTGTTAAAGGAAGGATATTATTAAACTGGAGAGGGTTCAGAAAAGATTTACAGGATGTTGCCAGGAATAAAGGATTTGAGATAATAAAATAGACTGGAAAGGCTTGGTCTTCTTTTCATTGGAGCATAGGAGATTGAGGGGTGACCTTTTTGAGATTTATAAAATAGTGAGGAGCATAGATATGGTGAATGGTGAATGCCAAGTGTCTTTTCCCTAGGGTGATCGAGTTCAAAACTAGTGGGCATATCCTTAAGGTGAGAAGAGAGAGATTTAAAAAGGACATGGGGGGCAATGTTTTTACACAGAATGTTTTGTGTGTAGAATGAACTGCCAGAGAAAGTGATGGATGCAGCTATAGTGACAACATTTAAAATATATTTGGATAAGTACATGAATAGGAAAGGTTTGAGGGATATGGGCTAAAATGCAGGCAGGTGGGACTAGTTTAGCTTGGGAACATGATAGGTCGGACTGTTTCCATACATTATGACTCTATAATTCTATAACAAAAATGGAGTGTCAAAGGAATCAGAACTGGATCCACAATTGTTTACGATACATTTTAGAAACATGGATGAGGGAAGAGAATGTACTATAGCCAATTTAACAGAAATAGGGGGGAAATAGATTGGTAAGAATTTCAGAGTTTGCAGAGGCATATAGACAGATAAAATGAATGGGCAAAAACTTAACAGATGAAATTTAACGTGCGAAAATGTAAGGTTATGCACATTGGCAAGAAGAATAGAGGAGCTGAACATCTAATTCAGGGAAAATTGCAGAAACCTACAGACAGAGGAATTTGTGCATTTTCATAAATCACAAAAAGCTGTTACATAAGTTCAGCAGTAATATATAAGGCTAATGGATGTTGACATTTATTTCAGATTAAATGAGTTTAAAACGGGGGACTTTTTTAAAAGCTATTTAAGGCAGTAGTTAGACCACATCTAGAATACTGTAAACTGTTTTGATCCCCATACTAAAGGAAAGATATACTGGCATTGAAGGCAATCCAGAGAAGGTTCACTAAGTTGATCCCAGGTATGAAGGGATTTTCTAAAGAGGAGATATTGAGTAGGTTGGGCCTGTACTCATTGGAGTTTAGATGAATGAGAGGTGACTCTATTGAAGTATATAAGCTTCTTTGAAGGGTCTTGACAGAGTACGGGTCAAGAGGTTGTTTCTCCTTGTGGGAGAGTCTGGGATCAGAGGGCATAACCTCAAAATACGGGATTGTCCAGTTAAGACTGAGATAAGGAGGATTTTTTTCTCTTAGAGGATAGGTGAATCTGTGGATTTCTTTACTGCAGACAGTTACAGATAATATTTTGGTCAACAGGAAAGCCAAAGGCAATGGGGAAAAGGCAGGAACAAGAAGTGGAGGAATATCAAATCGCCATGATCTTATTGACCAGTGGACCAGTCTCAATGGGCCAAATGACCTTCTTTTGCTTCTACATCCTATGGTTTTATGCTCAATAACCTGCCCTGACAGTCTGAGGCACTGGTGGTTATATATGTCAAGACAATTGATCATCTGACTGTAGACCCTGTGTTGTGGATCTTTCTTCTCCATGCTGCATCTTGGTGTCCATCCCTTCTGTCCTGTGGAGGATCATGAGGTTGAGTTGAAAGTAGCTGATGCTCCTGTTGTTGCTGTGTTGGGTAATGTTGCTTTTGTCCCTGCACAACATTGTCTGTGAAGTGGAGCTCAGGAATAGTTCCCATTCCACAATAAAAGCTAGTAGCAAGAAAGTGCAGCTGAAGGCGAGTGAAATTACTTCACTTAGGAACAGTATTTATAAGTGGCAGTGGAAAGAGGTTTAGTGTATTGAGAAGTGAGAGAGCGAAAGTGTTTAATGATGACACCGTATGTGGTACAGAACCAAACAGAAGTAAGAGAGATGGTGGAGATGGATTCTAAAATTAACAGATTGAGTCAGAAAATTTAATTTCTTTTGGTCAGTCCTAGGCACAATGCTCTTGGAATAACCTCAGTTTCCAACTCTGATTGAAATATTTGCCTTGGTGATATTCTCCTGCCTATTAGAATGGTCAGCTGTCACCTTCCAGTCACCCTTTCCATGGACACCTCCAAAGTAATGTCTGAAAATCGGGGCTCGTTTTTATAACTTGTTCTGACCATCATATCAATCTCTCAAGGCACTTGAGACTGACTGACTCAAAGCACTTATTCAAAATTGCCAAAGAGCACTTCTCCTTCAAGAGGTGTGGGCTGTCTTCCAAAGACATCATGGCCACTTAAACAACAAGTCTTCAACCGGTAAGCTGTCAAGAAACCGTGTGAATGGCACTGTCGACTCCCCAATCATAATCAAATAAGGCAACTAGCTCCAATAAAGTTTGCATCTTTCAGCAACGTCATTGAATGCATTGCATTCGCCAATCCTTAAGACAAACTACTAAAAGAGAAGGTCCATTCTATAAGACATGCTGCAGGGTGTATATAACTGAGCATTAGTTTTCATAAACTGAGTAAGCTTACTGAGGGAGGCTTCATACCACAACAAATACAGACAAGTCTTAAATTTGTGTTTAGCGGAAAAGGTAAGCGCGTGTTTTTGGAAGATTGTATAATAGAGGAAAAGCCCTTAAAGGCATCTAATTTTACAAACAACCCCTCTAGAAGAATTTAATCCTGTCTTCGAGTGGAATAACAAAAATAATTCTGTTCTCTGCATTATTGTTGATTATTTTACCAATTGAACTGTTCACAGAAAAAATAACGCCAAATATTATAGTTTTCTGAAAAGGAACATAACACAAACTGCAAATTTGGAGAATTGGTACAAGTTCATCCAAAGATTATTGAAGGTCACAGTCTGAAAGTCTTGACAGATTTTGGTAGAATGCAATTATGCATGTAGTTCACTCATTAATACATTTAAATTAGCACATGCTTAATGCAATGTGTTCCTGTTGCTATTCCAGGATAGATTTTCCCATCTGCTTGATGCTACCCATTTCAGTAATGGGATATTCAAGCTCCCTGACACACACTGTAGATAAATGTAAAAGAGAGAGACATTTTTTTTCCCCAGTCAGATTCACATTCTTAACACTCAACTCTGATGACCGAGGCAGTACAAAATCTCTTCAAAGCATATAGGTTAGGTAACAATAAATTACATTATAATTCCACAACAGTTTAGCCAGTAATGCTTTTGGAATGGACATTCTCTTCCTCCTTCTGAGCTTACCATCAATAATAGATTGACGATTGCTCAGGTGTGAGTAAATATTTTATAACAGGAATTGAACAAGCTAGTATTGATCAAGCTATTAAAGATGCGGTGCAAGCTATTAACAACACTACTTAAGGTTAAACTTTAACAATTTATTATATTTATGGGTATTTAATTTTAACCAATAATGCAGTTTTATAATGTAAAAGCCATTATGAAAATGCAGTTACTATTATTAATAGCCAAGGAAGAATCACTGAATTGTTACAGCACAGAATGAGACATTATGCCGCCATGTCTGCACCTCATCACTTCTGTACCATATATCTGCTTCAGGACTGCATCTGCTTCTGGGGTTTGTAATTGGGTCTTTTAGTCGTTACAGTTTGGTTTATTTAAGGCAGCACTCTCCATAATTAGAAACCGCATGCTTGATTAAATGAATTCCTTTCTCGACAATAGTAAATCGGCAGGTCATTGCTTTGTTCAAAACAAACCTTATTTTTCCACAACTCCTAGGCTTTTCCTCATTTCGTAAACACGTTTATTGAGAAATTTAAAAAAAAACTAAATATGCTGGAAATGTGGGAAAGATTTATTCTCAAACAGTAATACAGGGCAGAATCTCCCCAGTCCCTGAATGTCATAGGCAAAGATGGGTCTGTTTCTGGTAAACAGTGGCAGGATAAATTGGATTCTCAACATCAAGGAAAGAAAGTCTGATTTGCCACCCATAAACCTGAGCGGCTCACTCGTAATCATTGAGGGCCTATTTACCTGTATTAACAACTCATCATTACCTAAACTTGCCTCTTCTATATGCAGTTTGCTATTTTCACCGACAAGGGAGATAAGTTAGATGGCAACAATTTCCCACATGAAAATCTGAACAGGTACTGGCAGCTCCATCTGCCATCTGCTCCTCTGGGCCTCCATTTTGGCCAGCATCAGCCATGATCTCTGGGCATGCTCCAAGGGCAGCGACTACCTAAATTCTACATCCATGGAGGTTGGCAACAGGTATGCACTAGCCTCACCAGATCATCATGGCATGCCTCCAACCTACTTCACTATTTAAGTACTGCACTTTGGGGTGTGTCAACACCATACCTTTTGATGCTGCTATCAGGCCACTTTGCACTCAGGGTAAAGCAAAGATTTCATGTATTGGAACTAGATGCATTGCATGGCATTAAGCTTCCTTTCTTGGCTCCCAGTCATTCTGTACCTACTCAGATGCTCTCAGGATCCCCCTTGAACATCATGCATTGTCTCACTGATTTGACTGAAAATTCTGACCACACGCAAGCTTGAATTTCTCAATTAACATGACAAATTAATCCCAGTAATGGCTATGAAGCACCTTAGTTCCACAATTCTCAGCGATTTTTCAAGGTTCCACAAGGTCTATATAAGATCCAGCATCTGCCCATCTCACACCTTAGACTATGAAATATCCACACCATTGTCATATATGCAGTGCTGCATTTCTTGTCTAGTTAGAGTCACACACTTACAATCTCCTACTCTATGAGTGTCAAATGACATTTGCGGTATTCAGTTGAATCAGATTTACAATGTGAAAGATCCGCCTAGAGGCATTCTGTTGCCCTCCTTGGTGGAGGCCTCAATGTCATAATGTTTTTAAGATGTATCCTTGTGAGGGAGAGGCACCAAAATAGAGGACTGAGTCCCTCAACACACTGTCGCCTTGTCATTGAAGCTGAGCGCTGATGGCTAGACCAATGAAGTATATGTCTGCGTATAGCTGGCAGATGCTGAGTGTCTTGGATCTGTCTCTTCATGGGAATTGCCAACCTGTCAATAATAGCCAGATACACGGATGCACAGAGGCAGCACAGTAGAACTGGCATTGGTGGACTTCTCCAACCTTTGCTCCAATTTGCTGAGTAGTTCTGATTTAAACCCATCTGCTGCTCATATGTCAGCCAATGGATTTTGATGAAGCTATTAATGACTGCCACCATGGCACCATCCCCTGACTTGTGTTACACAGATGCTTGGTCTCTGACTGTCCACTGAGTGCCAACGACCTGGGCCACTTGTTACTCAGTCAGCTGTGAAGGTGTAGTAGTGATGTGTTCACCAGATCATGTTCCCAACTCTCATGTACCACCAGTAACACTGACGTGGCAAGATTGGAGCTGGTAGAGGGTGCAGAAGTGTGCATCCTTTGACAGGTCTGTTTTCCTACTCGGAGTTGCAGGAGGAAATGATGTCTTGAGGGACAGATCTCCTCATGGCAGAAACTGTGCAGGTGCCCTTGGGGTTTGTGCATAATGCAAGAGAAGGTATGAGTTGCAAAACAGGGTTAGAAGCTTGTGCAAGGTAAGAATAGCTTCACTGTGATGGTAATAGTAGAACAGTGTATGACTTGGCAATGAATCTTACTTAGTTACCAGGATATGGAGGCCTAGCCATCACCATATGAGCGGTCATGGTCTTCTCCCTTCTAAAGCAAAGAATCTCTCCCACGTGAGGTGAGGAGACAAATGTCAGGCACTCCACCATATGTCTTAGTGTTGTTTATGCTATTGTTAGCTGCTTTTACCTGGAATGAGACAAAGAGAGGGTCTGAGTGGAATGAAAGTGGCTGGCATAGCTGTTAGCACTGGTGCAGGTGACGGAAAGGTGATGAGGTCTTCGGATTGAGTAAGAAGTGCAGAAGGTACGCACAGTTAGTAATATGGGGGTGTAGTGAGAGTAATTATGGAATGGGTGCTACTGGCAATGGTGAGAGTGGTAGACCATGAATCTTAATTGGAAGTATGAGGTAGCAAAGTTTAAGCGGTGGCACTTCCTCTGTGTCTTCCTCAGTCTTCCTGAGCGCACAAGTTCATTAACTTTCTTCCTGCATTACTGACTGTTCCTCCAGATCATTGTTGCTACACTAGTACATGATGTCCTCTGGCACTCCTGTGGAAAGAGGACAACCCTCCTCTGTGCCGCCCCGTTCGCTCAGTCCTCCAGGTCCCTGGGATGCCAACTTCCCTTTGTCCACCATGTTCTTGAGAATCGTGCAGCACCACACTGAAGGGCACAACCTGGCTTGCAGTGTTTTGACCTGGTGCACAGCTTGGCATCAGTAGCACAAATTCCAGAAGATCCCAGCAGCGGTAGGTACTTCTGCCACTGGTGAGTGCAAGTGCACATAGCATCAGAGGAGTGTGGTTCATATATATTGAGAAGATCTGCAGAGAATTTTGTCAGATAACTTGCTGATCTCATGGACGGGAACCATCCATGAACTTCCCTGAAAACGACACTTTGCGAAACCAGTTTTGCTCTTTTCACATATTGATGATCCTGCAGTGTATTTTTAAGTGTTGTCTATGTTTACATTAGACTATTTTATCCAGCTCTATGAAAGCACACAATTTATAGGCACACGTCTTTTCACTTGAACTGAGTTACTGATGTATTGGCAATTCTATTGCTGGTTGTAGGATATCACTGTGTGTGACCTGGCTGCTCCATTTGCTATATGACAAAAGTGACTATCCTCAAAAAATACTTAATTGGCTGTAAGTGCTTTGGAACGTTTTCAGTTTTTTCCTTTTTCATTGTGATTTCTGTAACAAAAATTTGACTTCACCATGGGATGGAGCTTAATGTAAATAGATTGCTAAGATTGAGCAATCGTGGCAAGTTGTAGAATCATGAACAGAATGATACCACCTTGCTGTTGTCATAAATGTCCCATTATTTTGTAATCACTAATGATCTGGGCATTTAGTTATTTGAAGATGCAGGAACACCGTTTAGGCTGAAGTATTTGCAAGTCCAGCCTGTTTTAATAACGACAGTTTTTTTTTAGTCCAGAGACCAGAGATTATTGTCTATGAATTACTTCCTGGCTGTTATACAATTAAATTTACCTTTCTGCTCAGAGACCTAGTCTTCATAGGATTTCAGTCCGCAGCAGGATAGGGAAGTAGGGTTAACAGTGTGAACTTACGGAACTAAGCAATGGTAATATAAAAGTGGTTTTAAAGTGGTTGCTCCTGTAAAACTGTCCCAGAATATTACTGTCTGGAAGTAATTGTACATTTACACATAGTTTTCTTGTCTACTGACTTTCTGCTAATCACAAGCACACACTACTCTACAGCTTCATAAGCCCTAATCAAGTATTTATTTGCCATTAGTCACAGCTGTCTAACTTTCTTAAGTGAATTTAAAAAAAAACAGGAGTTTGCAAAAATTAGTTAGATTTTTCCAATTTATTACTTGGGGAGGGAAAATCAGTTTGTCCACATATAGATCTATTTTGGTATTGTCTAGGTGATTTTATTTGAATGTAAATGCTGGCTTTCAAACTTAGCATTTGTCTGTTTGATAAGAAACTAACCATAGGGCTGAAATTTACTAAGCAAGGTGTCAATTACAGGGAGCTTCATGGAGGGTTTCTCTCTGTGAGTCCTAGTGAGTTCTTTTATCCATTAAATTTTACCTCCTGATACATGCACAGCACCTCCAATGGCACCCCATCTGAACTACTGTATGTTCACTGGTATCTTCTAGTGTGTGCACCACTGGCATTATACTTAAATTGCAGATGTGCACCAAGCCAAGTGCTGTCAGTCATGAACCGCTCTTCACAGTTGCAGGGTTGGAAGAATTACCCCAGAAATGTTCGACAGAGGTAAGTTGACATATTGATTTGTTGACAGAAACCTGAATGTCCTGGTGTACAAGATAATGGAGAGGAGGGTATCCTCTTGCTGCCGGACTGCCTGAGGAGACCATAGCACCAGACTCTGTCAGCCTGGTCTGAAGTTACTGCACTGGTCAATGCTGTGCCCAAAGTCCGGGGAACACCAAGCAATGCAGGAAGAAAGTTCATGGCCTTCTGCGCTATGCAAGTATAAGTGTTACAATCTTCCCTTTGCTACTTCACATTCATAGAGTCAGAGTAATACAGATTGGAAACAGGCCCTTCCGTCCAAACTAGTCCATGCTGCCTGTAGTGCCCATTCAGCTAGTTCCAATTGCCTGCATTTGGTCCATATCCCTCTAAACCCTTCTCATCCATGTACCTATCCAAATGTTTTTTAAATGTTGCTATTGTACCTGCCTCAAACACTTCCTCCGGCAGCCCATTCCATATACACACCATTCTCTGTGAGAAGAAGTTGCCCCTCAGGTCATTCTTAAATCTATCCCCTTTCACCTTTAACCTGTTCCCTCTAGTTTTCAGAGATAACAAGGTGTAGAGCTAGATGAACACAGCAGGCCAAGCAGCATCAGAGGAGCAGGAAGGCTGAC
>JAHRHZ010000144.1:47994402-48014053 GCA_024137785.1 Ginglymostoma cirratum | reverse complement strand
GCCTTGTTATCTCAGATTCTCCAGCATCTGCAGTTCCTAAAATCTCTGAAACAATTTTAACCCCTCTAGTTTTCAATTCCCCATCCCTGGGAAAAAGTCTATACGCATTCATCCTGTCTATGCCCCTCATGATTTTATACTCCTCAGTAAGGTCACCCCTCATTCTCCTATGTGCCAAGGAATAAAGTCCTATCCTAGCCAGCCTCTCTCTGTAACTCAGGTCTATTAGTTCTGGCAACATCCTCGTAAATCTTCTTTGCACACTTTCCAGCATAGCCATGCCTTTCCTATAACAGGGTGACCAAAAGTGTACACAATACTCCAAGTGTGACCTCACCAATGACATATATAACTGTAACATAACGTCCCAGCTCCTATGTTCAATGCCTCGAATGATGAAGGCCGACATGCTAAATGCCTTCTTTACCACCCTGTCCATTGTGATGTTGCTTTGAACAAACTACATACTTGTACTCCCATGTCCCTCTGTTCCACAACACTTCTTAGGACCTTACCATTTACTGTATAAGTCCTACCTTGGCTTGACTTTCCAAAATGCAACACCTCACACTTATCTGTATTGGGCCATTCCTCAGCCCACTTCCCCATCTGGTCAACATCCCTCTCTAATTTTTGATAACCTTCTTCACTATCAACGATACCTCCTAATTTTTTATCATCTGCAAACTTACTAATCATGCCTCGTACATTCACATCCAGATCAGTTATGTTAATAACAAATAACAAAGGTCCCAGCACTGACCCCTGTGGCACACTTCTAGTCACAGGCCTCCAGTCAGAGAAAAACCTTCAACCATCATGCTTCTTACCATCGAGCCAATTTTGAATCCAATCAGCTAGCGTTCCCTGGGTCCCATGCAACCTGACTTTCATGGTCAGCTTGCCGTATGGGACCTTGCCAAAGGCCTTACTAAAGTCCATATAGACAACATCCACTGCCCTACCTTCATCCATCCTCTTTGTTACTTCTTTGAAAAACTCAAAAATATTTGTCAGGCATGACTTCTTGCACATAAATCCATGCTGACTATCCCTAATCAGACCTTGACTATCCAAATGTTGTTTGATCCAGTCCCTCAGTATCTTCTCCAATAAGTTGCCTGCCACTGATGTCAGGCTCACTGGCCTGCAGTTCCCTGGCTTGTCTTTGCTATCTTTCTTCAACAATGGAACAACATTAGCCATATCCCAGTCTTCTGGGACTTCACCAGTGGCTAAAGATGTAGCAAAAATCTCTGCAAAGGCCTCTGCAATTTCTGAGTGTTCTGCAATACTCTTGTTAATTTGCGACTGCATTCACCTCTCACCATGTCCAGAACAGGTTTGGGGGGCTGAACAGCCCCTGTTCCTATTTTCCTACATTGCTATGGTCTACCACTCTCACAATTGCATGCACCATCTTTCCTCAATCGCTCCAGGTGTCGCTTCCTCACAAAGAAAAAGCATGGTGCCAGTTCACACCTAGCTGATGGAGGACCACATACAGGTTGGCAAGAATTCTCCTCTGAGAATGGTGCCGAACATTGCACAATCATCAGCGAACATCCCCACTTCTCACCTTATGATGGAGGGAAGGTCATTGATGACGCAGCTGAAGATGGTTGGGCCTAGGACATCTCCCTGAAGGAGATGCAGAGATGTCTTGGAGTTGAGATGAGTGACCTTCAACAACCACAGCTCATCTTTCTGTATGCCAGGGACAACTTCAACCAGGGGAGATTTTTTTCCAGTAATTCCCATTTATTGAGTATTGGTAGGGCTCCTTGATGCCATACTCAGTTAAATGTAGGCTTGATATCAAGAGCAGTCACTCTCGGCACTTGTTTGGAATTCAACTTATTTGTTCATATTTGAACCAAGGCTGTAATGATATCAGGAGTTGAGTGGCCCTGGCGGAACCCAAACTGGGTGTCACTGAGCAGGTTATTGCTGAGGAGATGCTGCTTGATAGCACTGTTGATGACACCTTCCATCACTTTACTGATGACTGTGAGTATCATGGAGCGGTAACTGGTTGGGTTGGATTTTTCCTGCTTTTTGTCCACAGGGCATGCCTTGGCAATTTTCCACATTGGCGGATAGGTGCCGGTCTTGTAACTGTACAGGAAAAAGTTGGCTGGGGGAGCACCAAGTTCTGGAGCACAAGCCTTCAGTGCTATTCCCAGAATGTTGTCAAGGCCCACAGTCTTTGCACTTTCCAGTGGTCCCAACCATTTATTTGTATCCCATGCAGTGAGTTGAAACATCTGAAGACTGGCATCTATGATGTTAGGTATCATTGGAGGAGGCCAAAATGAATCAGCCACTTGGCACTTCTGGTTGAAGATTGTTGTGAATGCTTCAGCCTTATCATTTGTCTGCATTAAAAGGCAATGTAAAAAGGAAGCCCTGTGAGCCTGCTAGCTCCAAATGAAACTGGAGAGTGCAAAAGGCAAAGCAAGGCATGACAGATATGCCATAAGCATCCAAGTAGGTGCAAAGTAATTTAGTGCCAAGAGAACAAGAGAAGATCCCTGAGATGCACTTTGCTCCAATCCAGAGTTAGGTGCTTGTCCCTCTGCAATAAGTGACCTGGTAGCAGCCTTACAATGAGAAATGTTAGTACGCTCCAAGGTGCAACATTGAAGTGGAGAACTGTGTTTTATGACAAGTGTTGTGAGGATGCGCTGAAGGTGGTGCAGGTCCATACCTACCAAGTAGTTGGGATGTGTACGTAGACATTGCCCATGTAGTGTAACCTGAGATATTGGGCACTACTGTCCTAGATGGAGGCAAGCAGCCAGCTGAACCTACAAGGTATCTGCTTTGACTTTCATGTCAAGAATTATCACCATTTTAGTTTCACTCCTACATGTGGGCGAATAGGAATCTGCATATCAACAAGAGGAAATTACTCAATATGAGTTATCAATGTATGCAAGTAGGCTAACTGAAATTCTCATTTTGCCCATCAAAACCTGGTTGCAAAATCAGATTTTTCTTTCCTTGATATCAAGCATCTCATTCTGATCTTGCCACATTTTTCCAACTGATTCGCCGCAGGACACAACATTCAACAGCTGGGAAAATTCAGTCCATAACATCTACAAAACTAGAACAAATTCAGTGAAGTACTGCTTGTACAGAAAAAGAGGGCAGCATGGTGGTTCAGTGGTTAGTACTACTGCCTCGCAGCATCAGTGTCCCAGGTTTGATTCCAGCTTTGGACGATTGTCTGCGTAGAGGTTGTACATTCTTTCTGTATTTGCATGGATTTCTGCTGGGTGCTCCGATTTCCTCCCACAGTCCAAAGATGTACAGGCTAGGTGGACTAACCATGGAAAATGCAGGGTTACAGTGAAAGGGTAGGGGGCATGGTTCTACGTGGGATGGTCTTTGAGGGGGGTGACTTTGATAGGTTGAATGGTCTGCTTCCACACTGTAGAGATTCTATATGCTGTACTACAGGAAAATGGATAAGTGGATGAATATGTGAAGAATGAAATAGAACCACTAAAAGGTAATTGATTTCTATGAAATGCAACTTGGTTAGACAATAGTGAATTGAGTATGAGGTTGAGGGACATGGTTAGAAACTAATTACATTACACTATTATACAGGGACCTACATTCATAATCCAGAGAACCTTCAACTCCAGTATGGTTATTTAAGAAATTGACTTCATTTTTAAATATTGAAATAAAATGACAACATTGTTATTACTGACTGTGATGCTGACTGGTTTACTAACCTCCTTTTGGGAAGGAAACTAGTGATCCTGGTCTATATCTGAACTCTGACTGACATTCCTTTTGAAGTAACCAACCACAGCATTCAGTTAAGGCCAAGCAGAGATGAAAAATAAATGCTTTTCGGTGATGTCCACACCCTGCAGTATCTAGCTGATACCATTAACTCTCATTAGATTTATCTAATTTCACCAAAGTTGCTTCGAATTTACTTTTGTGACTTCTTCAAATATAGTTCAAACATCCTAAATTTGACTATTTTCTTCACAAATCTTTGCAAATCTTAACCTATATAGTTTTCTGATAGCTTTTCATGGATCAGCACTGCACAGCTTTTACATAAGTGTTCATAATCACGCGCAGTGCAGATTTGACACATTAATCGGGTAACTGCTGATCTTTCTGAGGTTTTAGCCAAATTAAACACAGTTCTGGCTTAATTATTGAAATTTGAGAGAGTAATTTGAACTTGCAGTATCTTGTCATTTGCAGACACCTTTTGAGTAGACATAGCTTCTGCCAGCAACCACTTCTATTGGAATTTAGCATCTGTTTTAGAGCAGGAGTAACTCAGCTATGAGTATAAAAGAAAAGGCTGAGTTTTTCACAAACAACTTCAGTCAGAAGTGTTGGATGGATGATGCTTCTTGGCTTCCACTGGTGACCCCAATCATCAAGAATTGGAAGATTGTTCTGGACTCAACAGAAGTTGTTGGTGCTGACAATGTTCAGGCTGTAGCTCTGACAACTGACCCTTTAGAACGAATCCTTAAATTTTTCAGTATATCTGTTGTGATAGATTTAGGAAGGAAGAACAAGGAAAGAAAATATTAAAGAAAGGATATGATTCTGAAGGGAATGCAGGAAGAAAGAGATCTAGAGGTATCTATGCACTAAGTGTTGAAGGTGGTCAGACAGGTCATGATGGCGGCAAATCAGTTTTGAGCTTTATGAATGGAGCCCTAGAGTACAAAGCGAAGAGGTGATGGTGCACCTTTTAAAATCACTAGTTTAGCTTGACCTGAAGAATTGCGTCCAAGTCTGATCATTACAATTTAGGAAGGATGCAAAGGCTTTAAATAGATTGTTGAGGAGATTTACCGAATACTGTCGAATGGTTCCAGGGATGAAGGAATTCAGCTCCTTGGATCAATTAGAGACTTGTATTGTTCGCCTTAGAGAAGAAAAAGTTGAGAGAAAATTTGATTTAAGTGACCAAAATCGTGAGTGGCCCGGAGAGATTAGATAGAAACTTTTCTCATTCGCAGAAGGGTTGATAAACAGAAGACACTGGTTTAGAGTGATTAGCAAAAGAACCTGAACATGAGGAAAAATGTCTTTTTTCTTTGCAATAAATGGTTAGGATCTGAAATACACTGTATAAGAGTGGGGTAAAGGAAAATTCAATCATGGTTTCCAAAACAGACTTGAATAAGTACCAAAAGGGAGAAACTTCCCAGGGCTATGAAGAAGGGGCAGGGAAATGGATGTAAAGATTGGCTTGAAACTGATTGGTCACAGCACAGAAGAAGGCTATAGATCCATTCGATAATTCTATGATTCTAACTACAATACTGACCTCTGTCAATAATGTAGAATATTGCCCATGTTATATTCAGTCCATAAAATCTTGACCAGGTATTGTCCAATTAATCTTCACCCCATCATCTGAAAAATTATGTAAGGCATCCTCATTAGTTCTGTCAAATCTCAACCATGACTTGATCACTTGCTGCTCAGTTTGAAACCTATGAGAACAGTTCTGATCCAGATTTTCTTGCCATCTCGCTGCGCTAAGGAACACAATTAAAACTGAGGTCAATGGGAATTAGGAGGAAGTTTCTCTTGCCTTCAATCAAAACTAGCATGTAGTGAGAGGCTGTGGACATTGGAGGACAACCCATTCAGATGTGCGACATGGCCACAGAGCAACAACTCTGGGATGACTTTCCATACTTCATCAGTGCTCTTTACATCCTTCATGTGATCATACTGTTCACTGGTTCAGCAATGTTCAGCTTCCATTCCAATCATCAGATAATGAAGAAGTCCTTTTTCAGAATCAACAAGATGTGCACAACTGGTAGGCAATAAGATACAGCATAACTACTTTCCCTTGATATTTATTAGTCTTTCCATCACTCACACCACCACCCCCCAACCCAACATCAATGCCCTGGAGATCACTAGTCACTAGAATTGATCTAGACCAGCCACATAATTGATATGACTATTAGAGCTATATATGATCAGAAGCTGTGTATTAGACCATAGGAAATAGGAACAGGAGCAAGTCGTTTGATCCTTCCAGCCTGCTCTGCTACTCAAAGGATCATGTCTGATATGACACTTTTCACGTCCTTTTTCCTGCCCTTTCCCTATAACCCTTGATTCTTTTATTAGTCAAGAATCTATCTTAGCTTTAAATATACATAAGGACACCGCCACGCAGCTTTCTGTGGCAAGGAGACTCTCAACCCTCTGGAAGAAGAAATTCCTCATTATCTCAGTCTTGAATTGGTTTCTCTTAATTCTGAGACTATGTCTTCTGGTCTTATACTATTCCATGAGCAAAGATATCCTCCCAGTATTTATCCTGTCAAGTTCCTTAAGAATCCTTATTGTTTAAATGTGATTGCCTCTCATTCTTCTAAATTGCGTTGAGTCAAGTCCCAACCTATAATGAGTGCCTCATATCTGACTCCCCAACACTTCACTACTACCCAGGCACAAAGTCACAAGTGGCATGATGTTTTCCCACATGCCTGGATAGATTCAGCTAACAGTGTTCAGGGAGCTCTATAGTAACCAGGACAAAACATTCTTCTTAACTGCTGTATCCAATGTGTTAACATCCAGACTTATTACATTTCTCCTTGCCACCAGTGACCACCTGCACCAATACTTGTCCATGTTCTTTTCAACTTTTATACTAGCCTCACAGTTTAAACATCTTCCATGTTTCATATCATCTACAAATTTTGAAATTGTGCTAAGGTCTAGACAATTAATGTGTAGCAGAAAAAGTAACCATTCCAGCACTTATCATTGATGAACTCCATTACAAACCTTTCCCCAGCCTAGAAAACATCCATTAGCAATTAGTCTCTATTTCCTGTCATTCATCCAAAAATTTTTGCTACTGTGCTTTTTATTTCTTTGTTCACAAGGCAGCTGCATTGCTCTGATCAACCATCTAAGTACCTCTTCCAGAACTCCAATAGGTTCGTTAGACATAATTTTTCCTTAAGAAGTCGATGTTAATTTTCCTTAATTAACCCCCAATGCCTATTAATTTCATCTGAAGTTAATATTTTAGAAGTTCGCCAACCACCAAAGTTAAATTGACTGATCTACAGTTCTTCAGCTCTGTGTGCTTTTTTGAATATGGACTTAGCATTTGCAATTTTCCAGTCCTGAGGCACCATCCCTGAGTTGAATGAAAACTGAAAAAAATATTGTTACGGCATCTCCAATCTCCATTCTCAGTTAGCTCAGTATACTTGGAATGTTCTCAACCAGTCCCAATGCCTTGCTAATTTTAAGTACTCCTTGTAAATTTTAAACTGCACCAGCAACTAAATGGTCTAGATAACATCTTACTCCTCGGACAAGACAGATTCCACGTATTTTTTAATATCTCACCCATACCCCCGCCTCCATGTGTAAATCACTCTTTGATGCCTAATCAGCCTCACTTCCCCTTTTACTGTCCTTTTGCCATTTATATGTTTCTAGAAGTATTTGGAATTCCCTTTTATGTTCGATACAAATACCTTTTCATATTCTCTCTTGGTTTCTCCTCTTTGCTCTCACACCACTTCTCTGAACATTCTATATTTTAGCCTTGTTCTTAATCCTATTTACTACTTGACAACTTCTATGAGCACCTTGTATCTTCTTTATTATAATTTCTACCTCATTTCTTATCCAGGAGGATCTGGATTTGTTTGCCTTACCTTTCCTTTTTCAAGGAATACACCTTGATTGTGCCCAAGCATTCTCTTCTTTGTAGGTAGCTCAATGGGTTATCAATTTTCCTGAAAGCCTTTGATTCTGAAGTATTTAACCCAGGTCCATTTTCACCCCACAGAAGTCAGTTTTATTCCAATTAACTCTTCTGACTAGGGATAGTTCATTATCCTTTTCAGTACTTGCTCTAAATCTTATTAAGTGATCACTATCCCCTAAGTATTCTCATACTGCTGCTTGATCTATTTGGCCCATCTCATTTCCAAGAACCAGCTCTAGCTGATCACCTTTTCTCTTTGCACAGAAAATATTCTGCTGCAGAAAGTTCTCCTGAACCCACTTTAGGAACTCTTGACTTTCTCTACCCTTTACAATATTACTATCCCAGTATATACTCTGCTAATTAAACACACTAAATATGAAGATTTCATGTCTCTGGCTACACAGACATTTATCTCTTCCCATAACTATTGAATCACTTTAGCACTATAGCTTTTCCAGTTTTCCCTGAACCTCTCACACACCTCACACTGCTGAATAACTCCGTGATGCCATGGACTTGGATATTCTTGCAGTTAGATGAGCTATCAATGTTGCTTATCAATATTCAGAACTGGAAGAAAGACAAAGTGCTTCAGATGCTAGAGATCTAAAACAAAAAACAGAAATTGCTGGAGAAACTCAGCAGATCAGGCAGCGTCTATGGAGAGAGAAATGGAGTTAACATTTCAAGTCTGATATAAGTTTTCTCTGGAACTTTTCTTCAGGATTCCAAAGAGGATTCAAAACACTAACTTTTGTTTCTCTCTCCATGGACTCTGTCAGATCTGCTAGGTTTCTCCAGCACTTCATTTGTATTTCCAAACTGAATACTTGTTGGGAAGTGAGGCTCACTCTTGGGAGCTCCTGTAATACTTACTTGTTTTCCTTTTTGACTGGCTGGTAGTCAACCTTTCCCTTTTTCCTTGCATCTCTGAAGCTACCAAGTGGCCACATCTATAAACGTGCTATCCATGTCGCTCTCAGCTTCACTGCTGCCATGACACCAGCTGCTGCCAAGTTCCGAAACCCACAGTTCAAGGTGACGACACTTCCTGCACAAATCCAGGTCATGGGATACAGCAGTGTGAATGTTTAACTTGAACAAGAACACAAAATTTGAATCTTACTTACATCCATGCGATTAGACATGCAGTCCTGAAAGCAGTGCCCATACTATATCCAAGAACATCCATCATCTCAAACCTCGTTTTTTAAAGAAAAGATGAGCACATTGCAACTGACTTCAAGAAATTTAGTTTTCTCCAACTATTTCTCAGGATAATGCTCACACTATTTAAAAAACATGACATAAGAGGAATGCAATCTGATGGTTTAAGAGTCAGAATCATATGCTGGATACTTCCAATACCTTCATCACTAGCACACAAGTCAGCTTTCTGCTGCATGGCATGCTTGAACTTATCACTAGAAGAGATGCTGTATACTCTAAATCAAAACTTTAATACCAAGCTTCTTGATGTTTATTGTGTTATTGCTCCCAACATGGTATGTTGTGCTGTTATGACTTTTAACGTACTAACTATGTTGCTTGTCGTGTGTCAAACAGCTTTTGGTTTTGTTGAATTGTGTTCAGTACTCCTGGTTACAAACAAATTCAACGATATGTCTTAAATTGGACGAATAAGGCAGAATCGTATTGTATTAGGAATACGTTTACTTTGACTGCTGTGAAACCTCAGTGAGGTATTGATTATACATGAACACACTACCAGAGAGAGCTTTGATAAAACATTTATGTATGTTTACCACTTAGCAATGTGTAATGCCAAATTCAACAGATGGCACCATGAGATTGAAAAAACATATAGCATGACAGCATGATTATTAACAAAAGTGTTGCTTGGCTATTTAATAAAATAAAACTTAACTGCAAGTTTTAGGGAAGGTGGTGTGAAGGATCTTACAGATTAGTGAATCTCCCATCAATAGTAAGGAAACTATTGAAGAAAATTCTGTAGGAGAGAATTAATCTCCATTTGCAGAGGCAAGGTTTGATCAAGCATAATCAGCATGGCTTTATCAGATGGAGGTCCTGTGCAGAAAATTTGATACAATTTTTCAAGAAGTTAATCAAGTATTTGGATGTGGGTGGTGGAGTTGATGTAGTTTATATGGTTTTCAGCAAAGTCCAGAAAACCCACACAATCCCACATTGGATATACTGATGAAGAAGATAAAAGCACATGGGATCTAGGGGAATTTGACCCAAAATTGGTTCTGTGCTAGTGGACAGAGTGTGGTGGTAGAAGACTGCTGGTGTGACTGGAGGCCAGTGTTCTGTGGCATACCACTGCGATCAGTACTGGGTCCCTTCATTGTTTATTATATATAAATAATAGAGATGACAATATAGGGAGGAATCAATAAGTAAGTTTGTAGAAGACACAAGGATTGGCCAAGTGGTTGACAGCTGGGAAGAAGGTCTTAAGTTACAGAAAGATGTAGATGGGTTGCTTAGATGGCCTGAACAGTGGCAGATGGAATTTAACGGATCAACGGTTATTGGGGGAAAGCGGGAGAATGGGATTGAGAAACTTATCAGCCATGATTGAATGGCGGAACAGATTTGATGGGCTGAATGACCTAATTTCTGGTCCCATGTCTTATGGTCTAATGGTCTTATGGTCTAACCTTGAAAATTATGAGGTGATGCACTGTGTAACAAGATAAAGGAATACGTAATAAATGGCAGGACACAAGGAACCTCAAAGGAACAGAAGAATCTTAGGTTGCTTGTCCACAGATCCCTGTGGCATGGATTATAAGAGCTCATTACATTGGAGCTATCCAGAACTTTAGTAACGCCACAGCTGGAGTACTGTGGGCAGTTCTGGTCACCAAATTATGGGAAGGAAATGGTTGCACTGGAGCTGGTGCAGAGGAGATTTGCTCGGAAGTTGTCTGGCTGGAGCAATTCAGCTATGAAGTGAGATTAGATAGGCTCGGGTTATTTTCTTAAGAGCAGTGAAGACTAAGAGCAGTCCTGATAGAGGTGTATAATGTTGAGGGGCATGGACAGGATGATAGAAAGCAGCTGTTCCCGTTAGCTGAAGGGTCAATAACATGAGGGCATCATTTTAAAGTGAAGCACAGGACGTTTAGAGGGAGTTTAAGAAAATATTCTCTTCACCCAGAGGATCGTGGGAGTCTGGAATGCACTAGTTGTGATGGTAGTTGAGGCGGGAGACCTCAGAACTTTTAAAAAGTATGTGGATGAGCACTTAAAATGTCATAACATTAAAGGCTATGGGCAGGAAAGTGGGACTAGTGGAAATAAATAGGCACACTCAATGTGCCATATGATTCATGATTATTGATCATTTAAATAGGCAGTTCTTCTGAGCACCACACATGTACAAACTACACTACCCCTGTGAAAATGAGAAATATCAGATTTAGAAACTAGATTGGGATTCCTGACTTATTCTGACAAACCTGAACCCAAGCTTTTTTTAAACCAGCTGGGTGATGTGTAAGCTAAGTAAATGTTTGCGTCTTGCGGAGCTTTGGCTCAGAATCATTGAGCTAGAGGCTGAGGTGCATACTCTATGACACACCAGGGGGGAAGAGGAAAATTATCTGCATTCTTTATATTACAGGATCCAATGTCTTCTTGTCTTGGTTTTCAGTCAGGCATAGCAGGGTGCAACTACAAGTGAGGCAGGTAAGGAGGATGCAGTCTCCTCGATTATCCGATTGCTTTGACGTTCTCTCGGCTTGTTGGAATGGCAGCTGGTGCTGAAGATGGTTGAACAAACAAACAACTGTGGTACAGCGAGCTGTTCATGTGGGGAGACCACAAGGAATGTAGTAGTCACAGGTGATGGCACAGTGAGGGAGATTGACACTGTTCTCTGCTGCAAAGAATGAGACACACGAAAATTATGTTGCCATCCTGACATTAGATTTTGGGAGATCTTCTCATGGGCGGAGAGGAATTTGCAGTGGGAAGGAACAAATTTAACTGTTGTGGTGCACGTGGATTTGTACAATGTTAGTGGAACAAGCAACAAAATTCTACGCAGAGAGTATGAGGAGCCAGCCACCACATTAGTAAACTGAATGATAAAGGTTATAATACCTAGGTTATTAGCTGAGCAGCAAGCAAATCGACACAGCGTACACATAAAATTAGAACAATGAATATGTAGTCAAAGATTTGTATGGGATATGTAGGTTCTGATTTGTGGACTACTGTTATTAGGGAAGTGGTGTCTGTACCTGTGAGACAGTCTACACCTGAAGGGAGTTCTGAGGAAGACTCACTCGACCCGAAACGTTAACTCTGAGTTCTCTCCAAGGATGCTGCCAGAGCTGATGAGCTTGTCCAGCAATTTCCATTTTTGTTATACCTGAATTGTGCTGGGCTTCTGTGATCCTGCTGGGAATGCTAGCGGGTTTTAAACTAGATAGTGGGAGCAAGGGATCAAATGTGGAAATATGTGATGCATGGTAAGTGAGGAAAATTGTAAAATGGCAACTTAGGGTCAGAGAATATCAGGAGGGGACGGAGAGTAAAATATCATAATAATCCACCAACAATTAACATTAGGTGTTACACATGTTATGGACCTGACCAAACCCCCTCAAAACTTATCGAGGAGATAGCCTCAATCCTGACTTTTATCTTATTTAAAGGCAAGTGTAAGGTGTTGCATTCCACGTGTAACTTGATTGGTTGAACCGCTTGGCCTGAAGTAAAACACACTTTATTCTTACACCACAATTAAAATACAAACAAAAAAGAGAATTGGCATAATTTTAACTCTGTCAAGATACTTAACAAAATAATACATTATTTAAGTCCGAATCATCAACTTTTCCAATATAACAGCATCCCATAAACACGCTGTTGGCAAAAATAAATTCTGTGAAATAGATTTTCCTCACTTGCTATCTCCTCCAGTCCAGCATAGACAGACCTCAAGCAGCATCAGAGAGAGAGTTGTATCCAATAGTTTCAACTTCAAAACCGCAATTTCAACAACAAAGCAAACCTAAAACCCCTGGGTCTGTGTGATCCTGACTCAACCCACTCATGTTTCATTTTTGAAAAAAAAAACAAATGTATTTACTCTGGTTTCCATGAAACAGACGTCACCATTTTACAATGCCTCTCTTCTAGAGAACCAGGACAGAAAATTCCTCTGAAAGGCACATTTTGTCTCACAGCAAACTCACTGATGTTTCCTCATTAAATGTTTTTGAAGCTAAGATAGATAATTTTTGAACAGTAAAGGAATTAAAGGTTATGGTGAGAGGATGGGTAAGTGGAACTGAGACCAGAAAAAGATCAGCCATGATCTTATTGAATGGCAGAGCAGGGTCAAAGGGTCTGATGGCCTACTCCTGCTCCTGGTTCTTGTGTTCTGTTCTTGCGATGATGGAGACCCTGCTGTGTGCCTCCAGCTCCACACTGTATTGACATTGCACCAAGTAGTATGTTCAGTAGAAGAAACATCACCATCAGCATCCTACAGCACAACATCATTAGTCAAAACAAACCAGGCAGGACTTGTTTGTCATTCACTTGCAATGGAACTGAATTATGTGAAATCATCTTTCTCTGACTGTAAATGTTATAATGCTGTAGAGGTGAGCAACCTCTGTTTAATCCAACTATAAACACAATTTACTGCTTTGTTCTTCTTTTACATTTCTCCAGTTGATCAATTAAAGTTACAATTTCAAACTGATTGAAGCGTTCACAATATCTGATGTTCTCGCATCCAATTGTGACAAAATTTCATGCTGGTATTGGGGTTGCAGAAAAGATGGGGATCAATTAGCTCAGTTGGCTGGCTGGTTGGTTTGTGATGCTGAGTAATGCTAACAACATAGGTTCAATTCTTATTCTGGCTGAGGTCTTAATGGTGGCTGAGATCTTTAACCTTAGGTTAAACACACCACCAGTCATTTCTCTCTAATGAGAGAGTAGCCTGATGGTTCTCCAGTGATCATTCACATAGGGTTTGAACATTGGGTGGCACTAAGGATAGTCAACCTCTCCAGCTTCATCTTGTACCTGGAACAAAAATGACACTTGCTTAGATAACTGAAGATGAAAAGTGAACATATATTTTCAAATATGATGATTTAGTTACAATGATGTTTCATCTGTGCACCCTCATAAGACTTCCTTTTCCTTTCTCTCCTACCACATCTAAATGTTGGCCTGGCCTTTCCAACTGGGCTTGAAGAAGTCTGCCAGATAGAGGTGCCTGTTAGCTTAAGAGTTTTGGTTGGGCCAATCCCAGGGGGTATTTGTGGCAAGAGGGATAGAAAATAGAGTTGGAGACCAAGTGTATTTTGTCAAAGTTCGCAGATGATATGAAAATAAGTGGTGTAGCAAAGTATGCAGCAGACACTGAAAGTCTGCAGAGGGATATACATAAGTTAAGTGAGTGGACAAGGGTCTGGCAGATGGAGTACAATATTAGTAACTGTGAGGTCATCCATTTTGGTAGGAACAACAGCAAAATGGACTATTATTTAAATGGTGAAAAATTGCAGCATGCTGCTGTACAAAGGGACCTGGGTGTCCTTGTGCATGAATGACAAAAAGTTGGTTTGCAGGTGCAGCAAGTAATTAAGAAGGGAAATGGAATATTGTCCTTCATTGCTAGAGGGATGGAGTTTTAAAACAGGGAGGTTATGCTGTAGCTGTATAGGGTGCCGGTGGGACCACACTTGGACTACTGTGTACAGTTTTAGTCTCCTTACTTGAGAAAGGAAAGAGTGCAGAGGAGGTTCACGAGGTTGATTCCAGAATTGAACGGGTTGTCTTATGAGAACAGATTGAATAGACTGGCACTATATTCATTGGAATTTAGAAGAATGAGGAGGAATCTTATAGAAACATAGAAAATTATGAAGAAAATAGATAAGACAAAAGCAGTGAGTTTGTTTCCACTGGCAAGTGAAAATAGGACAGATGGTCATATTCTCAAAATAAGGGGGAGCAGATTTAGGACTGAGTTGAGGAAGAACTTCTTCACCCAAAGGGTTGTGAACCTTTGGAATTTCCTCCCCAATGAAGCAGCTGAGGCTATCTTGTTAAATGTTTTTAAGGCAAAGACAGATATTTGAACAGTAAAGGAACTAAGGGCTATAGTGAGTGGGCAGGTAAGTGGAGCTGAGTCCATAAAAAGATTAGCCATGATCTTATTAAATGGTGCAACAGCCGATATGGGCAAGATGACCTACTCCTGCTCCTGTTTCTTATGTCCTTATACTTAATGTCCTGGCCAGATTGACTTGAACTTCCACAGGGTTGTAGTGGCAGGAAGAGCAGAGGTAGAAGGGACAGGGTCTTGGACTGACCTGAGAGGAGAATTCTGCAGTGCCTGTTTGTGGTTCCTCCTATTTATACCACGCTGTCTCATGCAGCGGAAGAGATATCGGGGCTGGGTTCAAGGCCTCTTGCCCCGAACCCCTCTCTTGTTGTGCACCAGTGGCTACAGTGATTGAGTGCAGCTCTGTGCATGTAGTCAGCAGAGACTGAGAGTGTTGGGCTTGGCTGTACAGCCACCAACCTTCTATGGAGGCAACCAGAAGCATAGATATGAGAGTTAGCAAGATACTAATAGAATAGGCAGACTCTTCCAACCTTTGATCCAGTTTCCTGAGTGTCTCCGACAAATCCGCTGCTGCTCCTGTGTCTGTCTGTGCATTTGGATGAAACTCATAATGGCTGACACTATGGGATCCTTTACTGTCTGGCGTTGAGCAAGTATCTGATCTCTGGCTGTTCTCTGAGTGCTAGCAATGGTGGTTATTTCTTCCTTGGCCAGCTGCAGTCATTTGATGATAACGCGCTCATCAGAATGCATTCGCAACACATGGTAAAGTATCCACTGATGTGGCAATATCTGGGATGGTGGAGGTGCAGGAGACAGCCCTCCCAGTGCATTCTCTGAGGGATCTGTGATTCCTACCTCTGGTGGAAGAGATATTGGTTGGGGGTCTGCTCTCTACAGCCCAGATTCCACCGGTGCCTGCAGGAAATGAGCTGCAGAATGAGTTCTGAAATGGGGTTAAAGGTTTTGGTCAGTTAAGAGTACATTCACAGTTGATAATGGAAGGGAAGCACAGCAGGTGACATGAATTTGAGATGCTTGCTGTGACATGGAGGTCCTCGGTATGCCCACGTGTATAGCCTGTATCTTCTCCTGTGAATTTAAGGATTATCTTATGTATGGGGTGAAGAGACAAATGTTGGGCATCCCACCACCTGTCTTGACTCTTTCAACCCTATTATCTGCTAATTTTTCATGCCATGAGAGCAACGGTGGCTTTGAGTGAAATTAGAGTGGCTGGCACAGGTACAGTAAAGGTGCCCTTAGTGAGTAAGTAAGCAGTGCAGAAGGCTTGCACAATTTGAAGTCTGGGGCAATGAGATGGATGACAGCCAGTGAAGGAAGATGCTGTAAGCAATCGTGAGAGTAGTAGACAATGAGCCTTGCTGGGAAATGTGTGCTGTAAGTGGAGTTACTCTGAACATGAGACAGCAGAGAGAAGATGTTTGGTACCTACCCGTGCGGAGCGCAAAAGGTAATTATCCTTGCCATACTGCTGGAAATTCCTCTGGAACATTGGACAACACACTGACTCAGGTGACAAATTCAGACTAGTCAGGCAAGGTCTGCTGGTTTGGCCTCTACTCTTGTTCTGTGTTCCTCTGCAGCAGCCTAGCCTCCAGGACTTCCAGGTCCCTGTTAGAAAACCAGGGGACAATTCTCCCCACACGGCAACTGTGGAGGATTATTCCTGGTTTGCAGTGTTCTGCCTGGTGCACAGCTGGGATTTAAATGGCCCGCGTTGTGTTTCATGGAACGTCCCAGCAGCAGCAAGCACTTCCACAATTGCTAAACACCCAATAGTGTGAGTGTGGTGCTGTAAAAGGGTGGTGCATATCTGATGATGTGAGCAATGGAAAATTGTGAGATAATTCTCTAGAGCTCATGGATGGAAACCAGCCCTGAAACTTCCCAAAATTCAAACTTTGACAATTTTTTGTAAAATCCACCCCATAATGTAATAATTGCCTTGCTTAATTTTTGTCCAATAGAATTGTTTGTTTAAAATGTGACATCTTGTGGCATAATTCTTTAATTTGATAACTGACTTGGAATTTCATTTTATAAGTTACTGGTCTCCACCAGGATTATAACACCTGTTATAAATAGGGCAGAAGGGACAAGCTTATTTTATTCCTGGGATGGGACTTGGCACTTACAGAAAATTGAAATCTCTTCTGGTGTGGGGAGGGGCCTCCCAACTGCACTAAAATCTGCTCTTGGGGTTGTCATTCTCTGGTTCTGCAAATTTTACTGAGTTGAGTGGTGGATACATGTATGTTGCCTGCTCACACATTTTTAATGCAAGAATTGGGATTCGAATAGTTAACAAGTTCACATTAACATTCAATGTAGGCTTGAATAATCTAGGTTTCATGCCAGGAGATATCTTCTGATTGATCAGGAGCAAGTTGTAATTTATAAAGTGTAAGAAAATACTTCTGGAAGCCAATAATTTTTCAAATGATTTTTGTGAAATTCTTGGAATCCACACTGCTTCAAGTTATCATTTATAACATAAAACATGTATCATTGAAAGTGTTTCTTTATATTACTCATCAAAGAGATAATAGACATCAGAAGTAAACTGCATTTATCTTTCAAATTTTTTACACATGTGAGACATGCTATTCTTGCTTTTAATCTTCTTTTTCACTGGAACTACAAAGTAAAACATCCTTTCAATGAACATGTTGCCATCAGTTCCCTACCTAAATTTGCAGAGATGGGGATCAATTATGTTCAGAGTCTGATTAGGTTTATGCATGTTTGTTTTAGTACCATGTCTATTTATGAAGGAACAGCAGTATAGCACAGTGAATTTTGGATGATACGCATTTTTCAAAAATTAGGTAAGATAATTTATGGACTTCTAAAATACGTTTATTTGTCAAGACTGCCTAATCATTAGATTTTATTCCTTTCTGTTTATCAGATAACCAGGCCTTGCAATAATCTGCCTATGAATGCCCTTTCATAGTTAACATATTCTTTACTCATTAAAAGACATGGTGCAAATTTACACATTAAATATTGCTAGAGTATGTAGAAAACAGTAAAATTACAAGTATTACTTGTGAACATAATGTTTACAGTGATTTAGTTACATGGGTATTTGTGAAAATAACTAGTTGCTGATGTCTTGGAAAGGATTTGTTGATATCTTCATCCAACAAATACATTTATGACTTTGTACAGTTTATTATGTCTTTTTATTTGAAATCTAAGCTTTGAAAATATGATCTAGCAGAAACATTAACACAAGAAAAGAATAATATTATTTTTAATAATAATAAAGGACAGCTGCAAAAAGAAACTTAATATTTACATCACATATATTCTAGCAGATGCTGGAACATTTAAGAAAGTAAGTGAGATAAATGTGAAAATAGTTTTCAGCAGCAAACACTGCCTCGAAACCATAACGACTCCACAGACGTTTTATCTCAGGAAAACATATAAGGCTGAATTGTCAAACAGGTGAGGGATTGGGTGCCGGTGGAGTTTCAAAATTTCTGTCCTGGACGTTGGCTCCAGCGGACAAGGAGAGCAGGAAATGTTATCAATGAATGGTCCCGTAAGTCCTGCTGGAGTTTAAGTTGCCTGTCCGCTCAGGATTTTAGTGTTTTTTTTCCCTGTACGAACCTGAACAATCCTGTACACATTACACAACTGTCGGGTTCACCGAGGGGTCCCCGAGTACATTTGTTTGAATTGAATTTAGAACCAAATTTGACAAACTCTGCAACTTAACTTACTTACGCCCGCTTTCTGTCCTTGTTCTACTGGGAAGTTTCCTGATTTATCCGCCTCCTGGAAATGTTTAATATCAATTAAGGGACAGTACTTGAAACTAAAAATCGCGTGGCGAATGTGAAGGAGTTGATGTGCAGGTTCCGGACCTGAAATTCAATAAGGTGTCGAATTATTATTGAAGTATAACTTCATATAGAATACTGTTCTCAAAATCACAAAATAATACATTTTAGAATGCGTTATTTTTATAATGCTGTTCTACAGTGATTTAAATGTTTTATAATAATTTCCAAGTTATTAAAATGAAAGGAATATGATCCTGAACACTCAACGACAGTCAAGGAGTTAAAACATAACACAAACTACCATTCTGCTAAAGACTCATCAGCATCAGATCACCATTTCTACAGCGTGCCAGCAAATTGCTGCTGCTGGATTCTGCAAGAGTTTTTTTTCCTCTCTGTTCTACATTTGGATAAAATTACAATCGGAAACAGAAACGATCATATGACACAAGTAACTTTATCTTATTGATTTGTCAAAATTTATGAATCTTAGGAAATCCATACAACAGAAGAGGTATGTGCGTAGTGCTGTGTTGATCTAATCCATTACCAGCAAAGCTGGATAGTGTCAAGTGCCATTCATGTGCCTCCCCTGAGAATTGTTTAAACAAAGAGGAAGAACCAAGGCAAGACAGATTTATGGCCAAGCTGTTCCCTCAAGTACATGGTTAACAGCTTAATTATCCAGGTTCAACTGACAGTTATGAAGGAACTTCTCAAATGTTGAGACATTGGGTTACACAGTGGCAGTGAACTGATAGTAGGATATGTTGTTGGTGTCAGTATTTAAAGAAGACAATATTTCTGAAGGCAGTGGCATACAGTTTCCACTTGTCAGCCCAGCTCAAATCTTGCTGTGTTGCTCACATTTTTGCTGTAGATATGTTGTGAACAGACTTGCAGAAAATTATTTTGTTGAGGCGTGAATTATGGAAAGAATACTAAATTGGTAGGTTGGAATATATT